>OY992789.1:28326790-28666171 GCA_963921375.1 Tiliacea citrago
TACTAGATTAGATGGAATTAGTACCAAAGCAATAAAATGCATAAAAAATATAATAGCGAACAACCTAAGCAAATGCTTCAACAAACTGCTAGCTGAAGGTAATTTTCCCGATACCATGAAAATGGCTAAGGTAACTCCCATTTACAAATCGGGTTCAAAAATGGACCCAGGTAACTACCGACCTATTTCAGTATTACCTGTATGGTCAAAAATATTAGAAAAAATCCTACACAACCGATTATATAAACATATGACTTCTATTGACTTTCTTTCTGACAGACAATACGGGTTTAGACCAAAAAGCAGCACTCTAACAGCTACAGTCGACCTCGTTACTAAAATTAAGCAAAACGTAGATGGAAAAAGCATAGTCCTTGGTATCTTTATTGACCTCAAAAAAGCGTTCGACACCGTAAGTCATGATTTGCTAATTAAAAAGCTAGAAACCATTAAAGTCACCGACAGTGCCTTAAAAATGTTTGAGTCCTATCTAAAAAACAGGTCGCAGTCAGTTAGAACGGATAATAATTATCAAAGTAGCGCATTACCTATAACGTGTGGAGTTCCCCAGGGCTCAATTTTGGGGCCCCTGCTCTTTTTAATCTACATAAATAATATCCAGGAAATTAAACTACATGGCCATCTTACTCTATACGCTGATGACACTTGCCTGTTTTATTTCGGATCTTCCATTCATGATTTAGTTTCCCAAGCTCAAGATGATTTAAATACCCTTTTTTCGTGGTTTCAATATAACTTAGTAACGATAAATATTTCTAAAACATGCTATATCTTGCTTAAAGCAAAAAATAAAATTATACCCGCACATAATCCATTAGTTATTAACAACATACCCTTGCAGCAAAAATCTTTTGAAAAATATCTTGGCTTAAGAATGGATAGTTCTCTGTCGTGGACTTTTTAGTTGGATCATATAAAATTAAAGCTTACGTCACTACTTGGATCCCTCCGAAACATAGTTCAATGTATTCCGCATAGACTGCGTCACACCATCTATAACGCCTTAGTAAAACCACACCTACTATATCTGGTTGAAATTTGGGGCAGTGCGGCCAAGACGAAGCTAGCAAGTCTCCAAGTAGCCCAAAATAAACTTAAAGCCCAAATAAAATGTACAATACATGTATTTTCATTCGTAAGGCACTCAACAAAAGTATACAGACTAATTTATCGTTTACTAAAGTAAAACAAGTAACCCAACGTAGCACTCGCCGAGCTAGTTTTCTGATTTTACCGAAGACGAGAACAAAGTTTGGCAAAAAAAATTTAACTTTTGAAGGAGCACAATTATACAACAAAATACCCTCATGTATAAGAAGGTTACGCTCATTCAATGCATTCAAAACTCAATTATCTGCATATTTATTCACAAATAACACCCTTCCTAAAAGCTGAATGCATTGGATGGGTGTATCATTTTGCTACCGTGACGTCTGTGACGAACTTTATATTTATAATTTATGCTAAGCATTGTTCTCATGCAAGTGACTTTGTGTCTTTTTTGAGAATTAATATCTTTAAACCTAAATATTAATTTATTACTTCTGTGTACTTTTCTTTTAAATCTTTGTTCTTTAATAATCTTCTTTCTAATGCGTTAAACCTTGATTTAGCTATGCCACGTGAATTTCCCGACTTGCAAAGAGGATCTTCGTCTCGGAAAGGTAGCTTAACTATGTATCTGCCATTGCTATCTCTCCTCGTGGTCTCATTATAAAACTCTTCGCATTTCTTCTCATCCGGTGTAAATATTCTTTTATTAGTGCTAATTTCTTCAATTTCACAGAATTTTCTTAAAATATCCTCTACCTTGCAATGCATTACATTTATGTTTTTTAGTTTACTATTTGCACTAGCCGTGCCTTCAGGACCAACGGCACCCGACAGGACCCACTCTAATGTAGTGCTTTGTGCGATCAGTGTACCAGAAGGACTCTTCACTAAACCTTCCTTAATGATGCAACAACACCCAACAGAATATCGATTTTGTTGGGTGTGTTGAACTCCTGATCTGCTAATCATAGGTTGTTAATACCTAACCAGTCGATGGTGTCTGAATTAAGACTTCGCTCAGGTAGGTAAGAGGTGATCTTATTTAACACAAGCACGTAACGGAAACTTAAAGCTAGGATCGACACGAGATTTAATCGTTAAATGTACCATGTACTTTGTCTGTACCTTGAATTGGGATCCTTTTCAGGCTAAGATATTGCACCGTGGCCTCTGTTATGAAACAAGCCTGTGAACCCTGATCGAGCAAGGCTCGGACCGTCTAGAATTCACCTGTCTTTGACGAGGCTTTTATTAGCGCAGTGGCTAATAAAACCTGTCTTGGCTTTGATACCCTCTCTGTCGACAAGCAAGATACTATCTGAGTAGCACTAGTTAGGTAAAGGACTAGCACTATCAGTAGTAGGTTTTGCTTCAGGGTCTTGGTCTTTATTGTCCAAATGAAGCAAGGAATGGTGGCGCTTCTGACAAACGCTGCAACTAGTATTTGTTTGCAGTTGTGAACAGTATGGTTACTTCCTAAACAGTTGAAGCAAATTTTGTTCTTACGAACGAAATCCCGTCTAACTTCGAGAGATTGTTTGGCAAACCCTTTGCAAAAGCAAAGCTTGTGACGCTCTGAGCAGTATTCGCATTTCATTGGCGATGACGAATCTGTGGCTAACAATGTTTTAGGCGTATGATTGTTATTGACCTGGTGACCTGAACCCTTTTTTGGTTCTATGCATTCAAACGCGCGGTAACGTTGCTCTAAAAATACTTTAAATTGATTAAAGGTAGGGAATTCATTGCTGGAATCGCTACCACTGACACTTAATTCCCATTGCTTACGCGTTTCAGGATGTAATTTAAATGTAACTATATGTATGATAACAACATCCCATGTACTCACATTTATACGTTTCTTAACGCATTTAAACAGTCACTGGTGGTGTCTGAAAGCTCTTTTAATGATGTCGCCGACTCAACTTGCATACGTTTGAGTTGTATGTGAACCAGTACCACAGTACTGGTTCACATACAACTCTAATTTTATTAAGCTTTGTTTTCATTAAACTTTTATATGTAATGTAAGTGTCCTCGGTTGTATCATAAATATCAACAACCTTTTTATCAATATCGTCTAATTTAACGTTGTGATAAAGTTTGGTATTTGTATCTTTAAACGACTCCCAATCCTTTTCTAACAATTCTTGTCTTGTTTCAATATACTCGACAGTCAACCTTTCTCTAGGACTCTTTAAAATTTGCTAATTCTTTAATAATAACAGTTTGAAACCCCCTCAATACGTTAATTAATCCTTCCAGGTTTGAAACAATTAAAAATGATAAACCAATATACCTACTATGTAAATTACCTTAAAAAGGGTATAAGTTCATTTAAAATCTGTGACACTTAATGAAAATATAATAAATAATTTTAAAAGTTCATAAAGAAAACTAATGTACAACAACTCAACAAGTGTATAAAAACAACGTTTGTTCTAAAATAAAGCAAAACTAATACAAAATAAAATACAAGTCCAATATGACCAGAATCTTCTAAGTTCCAATTCGTTGCTCAAAATTTTACAAGTGTTTTGAAACAACTTATAATTTGTCGGAAATCGGGCATAGGTTCCCCGTTCCGTCGTTTTTTGAGAAACTATTCTAAGTTCTAAACTAACATGCACAAATTAATACAAGTCTCTAATATCTAATGGTAAAATTTTCTAAGTCTAAAATCTACGTAAAATAATTCTACAAAGTTCAAATCTCTGAATTAATAATCTCCAAAATTGCTTGTCACTATTAGTCTTTATACAAAAAGGAAAATGTACTCACAATTTGCACTTCGCTCACACAACACGATGATTTGGTGTATGTGGCGCACCCTGGTGGCGACACGTTGAACTAGGGATGTGATGTGACGTCAGTCTTCTGATGTCACGTTGAACTGGGTGTGACGTCCTTCTTATGACGACACGTTGAACTACGAGGGTGACGCAAAGTCACCTCACGTTTGAACTAGCTGCATGTGGCGCCCTCTATAACGTCACTTTTCCGACGCTGCTGCTGACCCCGTCCACAACACTGGACGAAGCTGTTGCTGCTGATGCGGGGAACCGTGTACTTTATCCGCAGCGATCCACTGCTAGTACTACGTGCAAACTCAAAAAACCGAAAAGTTATCCGGGTCGACTGGTGGGGTTGTAGCTTTAAATAAAACAACCAAACTGTATACTGTTCTATAGCTGGTATATATTTGCTAAAATTAAAAAAAAAAAAAAAAAAAACTAGATTTGTGCGTGTACCTGGCCTAATAAAGAAAGCCATAGAGTTTAAGAATGAAACAAACACAGGTGTCAGTTTTTAATGTAATACGAGTATGTCTAAGTCACAAATATTATAAGATTGTTTACAGTAGGAGATTTAATACTATAAAATACATTATTTGTATTAAAAAACAGTTTAAAAGAGACTAAAAGGTTGTGTTTTGACCGTTAATAGTGTTCCAGGAGTAATCTGTAAAGGGTATGATAATTGTGTAAGAATTCATGTTCGAAAACCAAGAATAGATTTAACAAGATTTGATGACATAGTAGCCATAGTAGCCCTTTAAAGGGTAAATATAGGTATAAATATAATAAAGATGTTGCTTTGAATAGCAAAATACCACTGTTTCTAGTAAATCAAGAACTGTATTCCTAATCCTATAGTGCTCTAGTTTCAGTAGAAGAGTCTCATGGTTTACGCAATCGAACGCCTTAGAGAGGTCGCAAAGTGTCAGTTCTGGAAATTGGAATCGAGACAATGAAGAAAACCAAAGAAGGGATAGTCAATTTGCAGGATCGAATTACCCAGCTTGAGAATCGGCAGTCTGAGAATGAACAGAGATCTCGCATGAACAATATTGAGATCAAAGGAGTGACAATTATCCAATGATGAAGACCTGTTCGCAATTATGGCCAATATTGGTAAAGCAATTGATTTTCATGTACAGAAGGATCAGATTAACTATATAGCGAGGGTGCCGACACGTAATGACAAACTAAATAAAAACATTATTTGCTCTGTACACAACAGCTACCTTAAGAACGATTTTATAGCGGCGTCGAGGAAATATAAAAAACTGAATGCTGGTGATCTGGGCTTTCAAGACAATAGCAGGGTGTACATCAACGACCACCTAACACTGGAAAATAAACTCTTACTTAATAGAACCAAAGCTCAAGCTAAAGAGTGTGGCTTTGAATATGTGTGGGTAAGAGGATGCAAAATACTTGTTAGAAAAAACACCACGTCTCCAAAACACTGCATCAAAACACAGCAAGATTTAAAAAAGTAAGTTTGTTAATTAAAACGTCTTATCTTACTTGCGAGTTATTTGCTCTTTTTGTAAAAGTTTGTGTAATAAATACTGTGGACACATTATTGTTAATAGTGAACTCGTTTGACTTAAGTTTTATAAACATAGGTACGTATTTTTAGCACGCATTCCATTCTCGCCTGCCTTTTGTTCTTTTATCGCTTGATGTCGTCTATTTATTCGACTTATTAGGCTTTGTTTATTGTCATTTTATACTCTATGTTTTTGCGGCTAGAGGTGAGATCTGCTTACACTTGAAACTTCTTATTCATACCCTATACAATTTTAAAACTAAATGTTTCTATACTTTGAATACGATTTTTTGCACTTATTCTATCGAATCTGATTTATTAAATATAGTTTTCGCTTTATTTTGCCACATCTTGCTATTTAAGCCGACTTTTATTACCTATAGCTTTTACTTGGCACTAAGTCTGAGTGTACCTTATATCCTTTCAATCATTTTTCTAGTGTTACTTTTGAATTATTATGGCAGCTATTAGTATTTTCTATCAAAATGTTCGAGGGCTGCGGACGAAAACATCTGTTTTCTACAGAAATGTTTGTATGAATTCTTTTGATGTCATTTGTTTGACGGAAACATGGCTTATTGATGGTATAACCGATAGCGAATTGTTTGATAGTAGATATTTTGTATGGAGGCGTGATCGAAGTTATTCGCAAACTAATCAAGCGATGGGTGGGGGGGTTTTAATAGCCATACGTCGAGAACAAGTTGCTGATGTCCGCAACGAATGGTGCTCTTCTGCCGAGGATCTGTGGGTTACCTTAACTTTGCACCAAAAAAAACCTAAAGTAACCTATAAAAAACATTTATGTGTTGTGTATATGTTACGGCTAATACCCGAAGTGCGGCTACACCTAGTTTTAGCCGGTTAGAATAATAGGTCCAGACAATCCAAGTTGGATAAAACCAATTTACCAACAATAGAAGAGATCTGGCGCTCGGCGGCCGCTACCGCGGCACGCTCGCTTCGCTCGCTCGCCTTCGCTTGTTAATGGTTACTGTTCTAACCTAACCTAACCCAAATGATTTTACCCGAAAACAATCGGCTCGTACTAGGTTTAACCAAGAGTAAGTGGCTACACCTAGTTCTAACCGGCTAAAACTAGGTGCAGCCGCACTTCGGGTATTAGCCGTAACATATATATGTAACCAGCAGTCTGGCAACTCTTTAATGATACAACTCAATAATTTTTCTACTAATTTAGCTGATATTATTCTTAAACATCCCGCAGATAAGTTTTTAGTGCTCGGTGATTTTAACCAACCGAGTATTGACTGGCATGCAGCGGCGGACGGTACATCTTTCTTCTTCACTTAAATTAGGTTTCTCCGAACACCAACATGGATTTTTAAAAGGTTGCTCCACCACATCCAATCTCGTGGTCTGTAGTGACTATCTTTCAGAGCATATGTCCAGGAGGTCTCAGGTCGACGTTATATACACTGACTACAGTAAATGTTTTGATCGAATAGATCATGCGCTTTTAATGCGCAAATTGCTAGGGATTGGTGTGAGGGGTAGCTTGTACAGATGGTTTGAATCATATGTTGAAAATAGATGCCAGACTGTTGTCCTCAACGGTTATACCTCGAGAACGATGTACATCCCGTCGGGGGTTCCCCAAAGATCCTTATTGGGACCTCTTTTATTCAATATTTTTGTAAATGACATCGCTTCCTGTTTCCTAAATTCTAAAATTTTATTATACGCGGATGACATGAAAATTCTTAGTCAAGTGTCAACCATTGAGGATGCACACCTATTACAGGAGGATCTGGACCGGTTCCATGATTACTGCGATCGAAATAGGTTGGATTTAAATATTTCAAAATGTTATGTGTGTACATTTACTCGTAAGCCAAACCCTATTAGGTATGATTACAAATTATCAAATACCTCAATTGCCAGAGTCAATGTCATCAAGGATCTTGGGGTAATTTTTGACTCAAAGCTTTTGTTTGATGCGCATTTTTTTTGCGCGTTGAAAATATAGTTAACAAGGCTTCTAAAGCGTTGGGTTTTATTTTTAGGGTCTCCTCTGAGTTTAAGAATGTCAAAACCATGAAAATTCTATACTGTGCTTTTGTCCGTAGCCATCTCGAATATGCTTCACAAATTTGGAATCCAAATTACAATGTTTATATTAATCGCCTTGAAAGTATACAAAGGCGATTTTTAAGGTACACTCAATATCGTTCAAATACTTATCTTCCTAACTATGCTAGTCGGTGTAAGAAATTTCATATTCTTCCTTTACACGAGCGAAGAAAAATTGCAGATCTGGCTTTCCTATTTAGTATAATGAATGGGTCTACTGACGTCTCTGAGTTGGTGGCCAATATTGGACTTCGTGTACCGTCTGTGTTTCTTCGGAGACCTCATCTCCTTCATGTACCTATTGCGAAAACTGTTTATAGGCAAAATGCATACATTTTAAGGGCATGTCGAATGTTCAATAAAGTGTGCCGGGATGTTGAGCTTGATTTATTCACAAATAGTGTTCAGAAATTTAAAAAAATGTTAAGTAACTTTTTCTTTGAAGAGTAACATTGTTGCGTAATTTATTTTATTTTTGTTTGTCCTTTTCAGTTGTTTCTATGTTTAACTCTCACGCTGTTTTACCGTTTTGTCAATATCATACATAAGTTTATATAAGTGGAAACTTGTAATTGGCTTTCTTCTACCTATTACTTCTGAATACTCGAATGTATTAGCTGTAAGTTTTCTTAAAATTAATAAAATAAAAATAAATAAAATAAAAGATTCCAATGCCAGCTTGTGCTTCTTCCTCTTGTGTTCTTTATTAGGGTGACACCGGCGTCAGTGGTACAACGGTCTTTGGTGAAACCGTACTGTTGTTCATGAAAGTTGTTTTTTTTTTAAAGTGACATAACATTTGGTTGAGCATCAACTTTTCAAACACCTTACTGAGAACTAGCAAAATTGACACGGCCCAGTGGCGTAGCTACCGTAGGGCTAGACGGGGCAGTGCCCCGGGGCCCCCAAGCTTAACTTAGCTTAGTTTAGCCCCTCGAAATCTGACTTACACAAACTATAAATTAAACTAGTGAATATTTCTCCCACATTCGGAATATAAATAAACCAGATTCCAGGAACGGGACTTTAATAATGGCAATTTATTTGAAAAAATACAGGAGAATTCCCAACTAGTCTCGAATATCTAAAGGTTTGAACCTTGCGGGGAACTCCCCTGTATTCTTAGCCCCTTCGGCTGGTTTCACAGTCGCACCAGCTGCAGCAGCGCAGAAACAGCGCGTCACAACAGCACGCGCTTGACGCGGCGGACCTGTGAGAAACGCGGCGCGCTTCAACGGCGTGACATATAAAACGATAATGAATTTACAAGCGCGCTGTTGGGGTTTTCTCGTCGTTGACGGATACCCCGGTAGTTATTGTAGGTATGTTATGTTACACCAAACCACTGTTATGTTGAATAGTATATTTAAGGGAACAGTTTAAGGTTATGCTTGTTTAGTAACCTGAGCCGCACTTAGTTGTTGTTATAGACTGACCCACACATCAGCGCGTGACGGAGTTTAAGTTACGACTGGTTTGAGTTAAATTAATTAAGTACGCGTAAACGTACTTTTGCTGTGTGAGCATTATTGGCTCGTACATGCTCCCGAGGGAAAAATATACGGGCTCAGATTACCAAACTTGAGTTACAAGTTAACAATATAAAGGTATAAAAATGTTATAAAATTAATCAAAGCAATCAAAACAAGAAGTAAGTAATTCTTAAATAATGAATCATAGTTGAAATGTTGTTCCAATTGCTGGTTGCGGCGGACGGTAGGTCTCTGACTGTCCACCACGTATTTTAGCGTAGGCAGGAATCTCCTTCAGTTCTATATCTTCTGTCCTCTCTCGAGTCTTGTTCGTCTTAGTAGAGGTGTTGCTCTTCTTACGCCCCTGAAGATATCTTCTTAGTCGCCAAACTAATATAGCGGCGACGATTCCTCCCACCAGCACAGTGCTTATAGCGTAGTTGCCGACGTCGTGGACACTTAGGTCGTTGGGTAGGCTCTCTCGTCCCTTTTGTGCGGCTATCTGGTCATCTAATAGTTTGTGTTCATTAGATAAGTTTAGTTCCGGTAGCATAACCTTTGTGTTTTTGAACGTATTCCACATATCATTTGGTGAGTCAATAGTAGGTACCTCCAAGGCAATTCCAATATTGGTACTGCTACTAAAAACGTTATGTGAATAAATTGTAGCGTCTTTGTGCTGAAGTATGCAATCCTGACCTAGGGCAAGGAGCCCCGCCTTGTTAAAGTTGTTGTTGTAATTCGATTTTCGCATACAACGCGAGTCGTAAACTCATTGATGCAATTATACAGCCATATGTTTGGTCGCTGTAATTTTATCCATCTGTCAGTGCATTGTTGTGGTACCCAATCACATGTTATGTTATTTACATTTTGGCTTAGTATTTTAGCTTCGCAAGATGCCGTGGCGCCATGCAAGTTGCTGATAGTTGTAGAGGCGTGGCAGATGTGATTGTCCGCCGTTATTGTTGTACATTGCTGAAGATCAATCTCTTCCATCTGTATGTAGGTATTCTTTACGAAGTTGACTCCAATATATTGTGTTGTTGTCTCTATCAGCTGACATTGGTAAGTAGTTTGCTGTCTAGGTATACCTATACTGCGATACAATGTATACTCGTCATCGCTGAGTAACGGGATATGTAATTCGAAGAGTAGGTATTGTTCAGTGAGCCGGGCTTTAACATAAATAATTTTGTAAATGTTTTTTATGGTAGCTCCATTGCTGTTTTTGATAGGTAACGTTAATCTTTTCGGTATAATACCGGCAATGTAATTGAGTTGTTCGGATAGCTGCTCCGGTGTGAATAATTTCATATCGATATTACCTCTGTAGATATCTGTCAATGCACTTAGGAGCATTTCTTGGTTTCTTCTCAGTACTGAGATAAGTAAACTCGCCGTTAAGGCCCCAGCATTGACGTCACTCATTGTTTTCATTATTTGAAATCGGTTTTCAATTAGTGCCGTTTTGTATTTTGTTTCGTTCATGAATTGCTGAATTACTTCCAGTTGCGTCTTTACAGTCTTCATTTTTCTTGATGACGTTGTTTTCTGCCTCGATAATCAGTGTCTGATTTCTTATCAGCTGTAATAGATATTGTTCGTTCGTTTTGATTTTTTCTATGTCTTGAGCGTATTTTTCGGCGAAATCGCTGTCAAGGACACCAAACAGGGCTCGTGCGATATTTCTTACGCCGTTGACGTAGCCACGTCGCCTTCGTTGTTGATGTTGAGACCGTAACAGTATGTTATACTCGTTCAGCTGGCTCATTTCGAACTTGAGTTGCTGTGTCGTAGAGTGGCATGACTCGTTAGGCATCGTGTCGCATAGTTGAGCTAAACGATTCACGAATTTCTCTACATTTGTTGTACTTTGCCAGAATGTTGTCAGGTTATAGTATACCAGAAGTTTCCATTCATCATGAATAAGTTGGATATTTCCAACGGGGTCAAAGTAAACTGGTTGGTTTTCAGCTAATCGCGTTATTTTAAAATGTTGCAGGGGTGCTGCTATTCCACATGATAGCGTTGTAAATGCTACCAGTAATATCATAAGCAAGCTGTTTACCCTTTTCTGGGTCTTGTTAGTCCCTTTCTTTGGCTTGCCCTGTTTAATTTTTGGAGTCACTTCCTGTGGCTCAGTGCTTCCGAATGCCTCGTTTATAGGTAGTGGGGCTAGTTTAGTTATGGGTCTTTTTAGTACCCCATTTTGTGTCTTGAGCGTGACTACTCGTACTAAGTTATCGCTGCCTGGGTGCAGTTCCACTACGCGTCCCATAGCCCATCTGCTTGGGGGTAGATTACTTTTCCTGACGAGAACTAGTTGCCCCTTCTGTATGTTTTCTTTAGTTTGTTGCCATTTGTTTCGGTTTTGTAATGAATGAAGGTATTCTGTCGACCAGCGATCCCAATAGTGTCGACGCATGAGTTCATTGAGTTTCCAGTTGCTTCTGATGTCAATAGCTTTCGTTTCTTCTGGTTCATTGAGTGGTAGTGTTAGTGTTGGGCTCCCCGTGAGAAAGTGACCAGGGGTGAGGTATTCCAGGTCTTCCACATCCTCCGATAATGGACACAGTGGCCTGCTGTTCATGCATGCTTCGATTTGCGTAAGAAGCGTTGCAAATTGTTCGTAGGTAAGCTTCTGTTGACCGATTACCCGTTTCAGGTGTGCTTTCATGGAACGTACAGCAGCTTCCCATAAGCCTCCTGCTGATGGCCAGGATGGAGCGTTGAAGTGCCACTCGATTTGAAGGTCGTTGATCTGTTTAAAGAATCCTGAAGATGTAATTGTTTTAAATTGTGTAAACTCTTCTTTTAAGAGTCCTGCGGCTCCGACGAAGTTGGTTCCGTTATCGGAGTAGATATGTTTTGGGGTGCCTCTTCTGGCGCACATTCTTTTTAGTGCTGCGATGAAGGTTTGCGTTGATAGGTCCGAAACAAGTTCGATATGTACTGCTTTTGTGCACATACATATGAATATGGCTATGTAGCCTTTGCAGGTTTTTATCCCGCGGCCCTTGTTTATCTTTACGTCCACATGGCCTGTAAAGTCGACGCCGGTGTGTGAAAACGGCCTCGATGGAGTGATCCTTTCTTTAGTAAGGTTGCCCATCAACTGTTCAGTTTGGGTTGTTGCGTATCGACGGCATTGAATGCACTGTCGTAGTATTTTCTTGACGGTTCGATTGCCGCTGATAATCCAGTAGTTGTTGTTTCTAGTGTCAGCCAGCGTTAATCTAGCTCCACCGTGCAATGTTCGTTGATGCGCCTTTTCAACAATCAGTTGGGTTAGTCTGCCCTCTCCTGATATGAGGATGGGGTGTTTCGTTTCCACTGGCAAGTTTGAGTGATTTAGACGTCCTCCAACACGTAAAACTCCATAAGAGTCCAAAAATGGATTAAGTTTTAAAATGGTGCTTTTGTTGAGAAGTTTTCCATCTTTGTTGAGAGAATTTATTTCTTTTTCGAAATAATCCCGTTGCACTGATTTGATAATTATTAAAAGTGCATTGTTTATTTCACTCAGGTTTAGTTCCTGATACTCAGTTGACCTTCTTTTGTTTCGTAGTGCGTCAGCGAAACGTATCACTAAGTCGAGTATTCTTGTAATACGATCTATGTTATTAAGTCGCTCAAGTAATGAATCGATTAATTCATTTTTAATCGGCGTGGGTTCCGTACTATTAGTCGTGTAACAGTTTGTTAGGAAGCCCTCGTTTGTGGTATGAGTTTCGTTTGAGATATGGGCTTGTTTTCCTTCCTCCTTAAGCCATTTTGGGCCTTCCCACCACAGGGTAAAATTGACCAGTTTTTGTGGTGGGAGTCCTCTTGTTGCACAGTCGGCAGGGTTTTCGTTCGTCTTCACGTAACCCCAGTTTATCCCAGGCACGATGTTTAATATTTGTGTGGTCCTATTGGTTACATACTTTTCATATTTAGTTTGATTTCCCTGAAGCCATGCTAGAACGACCTTAGAATCGGTCCAGCAGGTAATCTTTAGATCGTACTCTTCAAGGATCTTAGTTATCTTTTGTATGAGTTTCGCTAACAAAACTGCGGCGCATAATTCCAACCTCGGTATCGTAGTTTTCTTCTTGATTGGTGCCATCTTAGTTTTTGCCGCGAGTAGTGTCGTTTCGTACGCACCGGTGGGTGACGTAGTTCGGCTATAGATAACGCATGCGTAGGCTTTCTCGCTTGCGTCACAGAAGGCTTGCAATTCGATCGCCCTGTTGTTTTCATTTTTAATCCATCTTGGCACACTTATGTGTTTTATGTTTGGCAGATCGGATTTAATTTGCATCCATTCCTTTTCTATGGCATCCGGTACATTTTCGTCCCAGCCAATGTTTTGACAGCTATCACTCCATAGTTTTTGAAAAAGTAGTTTTGCTTGTAGCGTAATTGGAGCCAACCAACCGAGCGGATCGTAGATCTTGCTTATTTCTGACAATAGCCTGCGTTTCGATTATGGTGCATTTTTGGTGTTGCTAGGCGCGTCGCAAATAAAATGGAATGTGTCACTTGCGTCATTCCATGCGAGTCCAAGTGTTTTGCTGAACTCTTGTTGCTTGAAGTTAAATTCGTTATTGTTACTTTTCTCTTTCCTCTGTAGTTCTTTGAGAATAGATGGTTCGTTCGTGGACCATTTTCGTAAAACAAAACCCCCTTTCTTCAGTAGTTCGCTTAACTCCTTTTGCAGTACCTTTGTTGATTCTATGGTATGGTGGCCCGTGATGGCGTCATCCATATAAAATTCGTTAAGTAGCGCCTTTTGGGCCAGAGGGAAAGCGTTACCTTCATCTTTGGCTAGCTGTTGGAGAGTGCGCATCGCTATGAAAGGTGCGACTTTGGTCCCGTATGTTAGGGTACACAGCTGCATATCTCTCAGTGGTTCTCTCTTGGAGTCTCTCCAAATAATTTTTTGAAGACACTGTTGATCTTGATGAATAAGGATTTGACGGTACATTTTCTCAATGTCCGCCGTTAGAACATATTTATAGCTCCGCCATTTAATGATCAGGGATAGAATGTCCTTTTGTAGATTAGGCCCTTTTCCCATCAAATCGTTTAGGCTATACCCGGAGTCTGTTTTCATTGATGCGTTAAAAACAGCTCGTAGTTTGGTTGTTGTTGAGCACTCCCTTACTACGCCATGGTGTGGTAGGTAGGTTTGTACTCGACTTTCGGATTCTGTCACTGGTTTCATGTGACCTAATTCAATGTATTCTCGAATGAAATCTTTGTATAGTTTAGCGAAGTGTTCTTGTCTCGCCATTTTCTTTTCTAAATGAAGAAATTGTGCTGTAGCTTGATGTTTCAAGTTTCCATAGTTAGCGTTCATCGGCATCTTCACCACATAACGCCCGTTGTTTAATCGTTCTGTTGTTTCTGTGTAATGTTTTTCACAGAATTCGATTTCCGTTGTTTGTTCGGGTTCCGAAGGGATGTCTTCTATTTCCCAAAATTTTTTTAGGTTGTCTAGCTCTGTTAGAGTAACTAGACAGTTGAACTGCTTTGTAGCACCGCATAGTATCCAGCCCAACTTTGTCTGTTGCGCTACTGGTGAGTCATTTTTATGTTTAATTATTCCTCCTAAGATCACATCGGAGTAAACATCTGCTCCAAGCAGTAAATCGATGGGTCCAGAGATGTTGTAGTCTGGATCAGCTAACTTGATATTATGAAGGTGCGTCCAGTTTTCTGTGTTGATCGTTGAGTTAGGCAGATTGTTGATGAGTTTACTCATCACTAACGAATCACTAATGAATAGACTTGCATTCTAATCGTATCATACCATTACTCTTTCCCATTATAGTGCCAACGCCAGTAACCGCCGCGTTCATTTTGTTTCGGGGTAAGTTTAGCCGTTGAGCGGCATTTTCTGTGACTAAGGATACTTGAGAGCCTTGATCCAGTAACGCCCGAAGGATGACGTAATCTCCTTCCTTGTTTTTGACTCTGAGTTGAAGAGTCGTTAAGACTATCTCTTGTTCACCGTTAATGTGATTAGATGTTCGCTCAGCCACCGTCGATGTGGCCGGCTTTGAGTGTTGCCCTTTCAGATTATCATCATGGAGAAGGGAGTGATGTTTGAAGTTACACGTGCGGCATGTTTTCGTTGAATTGCATTTATTTCCGCCGTGACTAAACAAACAATTTTTGCACAAGTTTAGATTACTTGTTGTTTGATGTCGCGTTGCGACATCCATGTTCAAAAATGTAGAACACTGCCTCAGCGTGTGTTCGTTTTTGCAGTGTGGACATTTTCTCAGCGTTGCATGGAAGGTTTTTGTCCACTTTTCTGACTCTTTAAAAGTTCGTTGACTTGTTGTTATTATAACTTTTATGTTGGTTATTCGTTGAATAGTTTTGTTTCCCGCCGTTCTTTTTGTTACGGGATGTTTCTAACGTTATGAACTGCAATTCCAGGAACTCCATAAACTCCTCTAAGTATGGGAGCTCTCTTGACTGTTTCATGGTCTTGACGTAGTCACCGTAAGTGACGTCATCCAGTTTGGAGGAAAGCAAGTACACGATAAGTGGACCCCATACTGGAATATTGATGTCAATGTTTTCTAGACCATTTAAACACGCTTCTTCATGTTAGTTGAGTTTGGTTTTTCGATGCACGATTGATTGAGAAGTATTTCTATGTATGTAGTGACAAGTAATCGCTTGTTATCGTAGCGGTGCTGAATAATATCTAGGCACGAGTCATAATTCTCAGCACTCACAGGAAGGTGCTGGATTAATTTTTCCGCTTCACCTCTCAATTTAGATTTTAGGAACTTCATTTTCTGCGTTTTGTTCAGCGTTGGATTGTTATGAATCATCTCAAAGAATAAATCCCTAAAGGTGATCCAATTGTTGAACGTTCCGTTGAACTCCGGTAACTCCATACGCGGGGTTGTTTTTTCGTAGTGGGATGTTTCAAAGATTTTTCTATTAAGCTCTTCCTTTAGGTCGTCGTAGACTTGCTCCCAATGGTCATATTTTGTTTCATAGTCTTTGTCGTTCCCTTGCAGTAAGTAGCTGAGTTCCCAGTGAATCTTGTCTATGGATTCCCATTTAGATCGTAGTATGCTGACTTGATCTTGAAGTTGCCACTTCTCTTTCATGCTATCCAGGTTAGTTTTGGAGACTGCTCGCTTCAAGGCGTTGAAGTTACACATTTGATTACGTAACAGCGTTGATAGATGCTTGTCCGTTTCATCTCCGATTTGTTGGTGTACTCCGGTTGTATCAAATTGTGGTGTTCCGGGCGCTTCTAGTATTTTCGGTTTCGATATCCCCGAAAACCCAGGTTCGTTTATCAACTTGTTTCGTAGTTGATTCATAGATTGCATTGTTTCGTCAAACATGCTTCTTGTTATGATGAAAATGTCTTGCTTGAAGTAGTCATGATCTCTTTGTTTAGATTCATACTTCTTCAAGATTTCATGATTCGATCCAAATTCATCCCATAGGTATTGTAAAGCATCGATGCGCTTGTCAAGGTAGTCTATGGTTTTTCTACTCACAGCATCCTTTTTGTAGTTAGTTTGAAGAGTTTTGATTCTCTCGTAGCTGCTTAGCTGCTTAGTTATAAGTTCCACAAACTCAGGGTAGTCTTCTGTCGACATTGTTTATGCTTTGTGGCTGGTAGTGGTTGGCGCGTAGGTAGAGTGTACTCACGAAGTTTTCGAAGCTGAAGTAATCGCAGTGGACGTTATCCCCGCTGATTATTTCTTGTTTGTAGCGGTAGACGTGATCTCCGCAGTAGCATCCGCCGTGGACGTTATCCTCGCCGATTGTATCCTGATAAGTAGTTTGTAGCAGTAGACGTGATCTCTGCTGGTTCGTTAGCTGCAGGCACTCGGTGTAGCTCACCCTCCTTTACGTTATGTGCAACGTCTCAATGCTACTGGTTAGACCCGCTTGTGGGAAGCCAACAGCACCGATTTGCTAACGTAACTGGGATATACGACGCTAAGCACTTTGCTGATGAGGAGACACGACGACTCACAAGATGATCTGCCGTGTCATCCAGGCTCGAAGGACCAAAAGATGTTGGGGTTTTCTCGTCGTTGACGGATACCCCGGTAGTTATTGTAGGTATGTTATGTTACACCAAACCACTGTTATGTTGAATAGTATATTTAAGGGAACAGTTTAAGGTTATGCTTGTTTAGTAACCTGAGCCGCACTTAGTTGTTGTTATAGACTGACCCACACATCAGCGCGTGACGGAGTTTAAGTTACGACTGGTTTGAGTTAAATTAATTAAGTACGCGTAAACGTACTTTTGCTGTGTGAGCATTATTGGCTCGTACACGCGCGACTGTATTAGGTACGACGAATCTGGAGTTCGACGAATCTGGATTACGACAAATCTGGAGTACGTCGAATTCGGAAAACGACGAATACGGAACAAACGATTTTAAATAGTTGGGGGCTTGGGGCTCTAGTTTATTTTTTGCCCCAAGGCCTTTGGTTCCCTAGCTACGCCATTGCACAGGCCTATAATTGTTGGGTTCTTTCAATTGGGTACTTGAGCCAAGATGATATGGGTAATTAATAAACAAAAATAGGATAACAACATTTTATTCTATAGTTAAATGCAGATCAGAGACAATACAACTTCTTGATACACTTCGCGGAGTAGCGGACACATCACACGCGCAGGCCCTGCGCGGCCGGCCCGCGGTGCGGTCACACGTCACACGGCAGCCAGCAGCGCGTGCAGACGGCGCGGGTCCAGGCCCTGCGCGGCCGGCCCGCGGTGCGGTCACACGTCACACGGCAGCCAGCAGCGCGTGCAGACGGCGCGGGTCCAGGCCCTGCGCGGCCGGCCCGCGGTGCGGTCACACGTCACACGGCAGCCAGCAGCGCGTGCAGACGGCGCGGGTCCAGGCCCTGCGCGGCCGGCCCGCGGTGCGGTCACACGTCACACGGCAGCCAGCAGCGCGTGCAGACGGCGCGGGTCCAGGCCCTGCGCGGCCGGCCCGCGGTGCGGTCACACGTCACACGGCAGCCAGCAGCGCGTGCAGACGGCGCGGGTCCAGGCCCTGCGCGGCCGGCCCGCGGTGCGGTCACACGTCACACGGCCGCCAGCAGCGCGTGCAGACGGCGCGGGTCCAGGCCCTGCGCGGCGGCGCGCGCCACGGCGTGCGCGTGCTGCGGCCAGCGGTGCGCCAGCAGCGCCAGCAGCGCCGTGGCCGCGCACAGCGCCGCCGCCAGCGGCAGCAGCGCGGGGGCGCGCCGGCCGCGCGCGGGCGCCGCGTGGTGCGCCGGCAGCAGCTCGCGGTCCGCGCCCCCCGCGCCCCCCGCGCCCGCGCCCGCCGCGCCCGCCGCCCACGCCGCGCCCAGCAGGCGCAGCGCGCCCGCGCACGCGCGCCAGTGCCGCAGGTGGAAGAACGCGTAGGCCAGCGCCTCGCTGTCGCCGCGCCGCAGCACGTGCTCGGGCGGCAGCGTCAGCGGCCGCAGCTCCAGCAGGTACTCGGGCACGTGCGGGTTGAACTCGATGGCGCGCCGCATGGCGTCCAGCGCGCCCAGCTCGGCCGCGCCCCGCGCCGCGCCCCCCGCGCCCCCCGCGCCCCCGGCCGCGCGCGCGCGCAGCAGGGCGGCGGTGTAGCACACGCACGCCGAACGCGGCAGGCCCACGTCGTCGTAGCGCGCCAGTACCGCCTGCGCCACACGGCCATTCAATATTACATGTATTAGATATCAATTCGCATAGAACAGATCGATTAATTCAGTCATATTTTAACTAATATTTGTATGTATTTAATTAGTATTTCTGCAACGACGTATGTGTTTATAATGAAGTAAACAAAATATTGAACAGTACGAACAGCTAATTAGACCAGTGCTGATAGGTGCCCAAAAAATATTAAGACGGGGAAAAATTAACATGCAAAAATTACAGCATGAGACCTACTGAAAGAAGTACAAAATATTGTTCGGATGACGGGAAAAATATTCTGGAGTCAACAAAATGAAGAAGGATGAAAGGAACGGGGTGAACTTTTAGAGGTTGTAAGTGGTAATTGTTTTTCGCGATTTGCAACGAAAATTGACCTCCTATCGAAAAAAGTTAAATGGCAAAATTGTTGATAATAAAAAGATCTACAACTTTTGTATGTAATATTTTTCCACATAACGTCAAATTTTTCGGGAAAATCGAAAAAACCGATTTTCCTTTTTTCTCAGTTTTTATTTTATTTCTCGCGCAGAATTTTTTTTTTTCACTAAATTTAGTGGAAATTTAACTTATTATGTTTCAAGTCAGCTGTTTTTTTTTTTTGTAGCGAAATACAGATTTTTCCTTTTATCCTCGACAAATTCCGATCCTTGTTTTTCTCATTCGATTACCAACAAGAACATAAAAAGGTATATTTACACTAAATGCGATAAACAAACAATTTTACACAAGAAAAATTTTAAACTAAATTAAAACAAATTTTCCGATTTTCTCGGAAAATTTCAGATCATGTGGAAAAATGTTAAATGCAAAAATTGTAGATCTTTTTATTGCCAACAACTTTTTGCTTTCACTTTTTTTTTGTAAGAGGCTAATTTTCGCTGCAAATCGTGAGAAACCATTTTTACCCCGAAAAGTTCACCTCATTTCGCACTTCTACCCTAATCAAATCGTTATTTATGTCCTTGTTTATTCTTTGTAACTATTAAGGTAACATGAAATTAATATTCTGACTAACTTTATTAAATAAATATGAGTTTAGGACAAAAATTTAAAATATTGATTTTTTTTAATCTTTTTTACGGATTTTTTTTTCCAGAAAACGCTAAAAGCTGAAAAGAAACATCTTTTAGCGTTTTCTGGGAAAAAAAAATCGTAGTAGCGCTCTACTCTTTTATTACATTATCTAAAAGTAGACTCTTCAACGGGAAATATGGCGGCTGGCAAGCTTGAAAAGACGAATTTTACCGTTGCAACTTTTCAGTTGAAAATGAGGTCGTTATTTCGGAATTTGTCGAAAATAAAAGGAAACATCTGTATTTCGCAACAACAAAAATTACAGTTGACTTGAAACGAGAGACTGTAGGTACAACCCCGGTAAAGGGTTAAGCCTTTCGAAAGGGTAACCCATTCAATGGTTACCTTTATTTGTAACCCATTGAATGGGTTTTATAGTAGAAACCCAGTGAAAGGGTTACATGATAACCCATTGAATGGGTTTTGTACTTGAAACCCAGTGAAAGGGTTTCATGATAACCCATTCAATGGGGGGTCCTATACCTACTTGAAACCCAGTGACATGAAAAACCGTAATATTATGTAATTTCGATATCCACCCAGCACGCGTAGCATGACCAATTCTATCTCTGTTTACCAAGAATAGACAGTTTTTGATGTGAAACATTCAACAGCCGCACGTAAAACCGATTGCTGGCGGGGCGACGCAAGCGGCGTGGCGACGCGTCGCTACTATATACAGTCATATGTAGTAAGTGTGTAAATAATTTCGATGTTTCATCTGCCAGGCGTCCCGGTGACGGCTCAATTTTTTCTATCCAAGTCGATATCTCTTCTGCCCGAGCACGGGGCGACCTGTAGACTCGCGTTTCTATTAAGACAAGCCTAAAACCATAATAATGCCGTTTAGATAAAACTAAAGTATTTGTAAAGCCTTTTATTTATAATCTTTTCTAATATTTTAGACATAGAAGGCAGTAAGGAAATAGGCCTATAATTTGTTACCGTACTTGATCTTTACTGCCTGATTTATAAACAGGGACAACAACCGCTTTTTTAGGCACTCGGGAAAAATACCTGTAGATAAACATTTTTGGAATAAATAAGTTAATGGCGATACCAAAATGTGCCTGAACTGTTTACTAATTTTATTTGATGTTATCCCAGCCAACCGCACAGTCGTCATTTAATCTCATAATTATCATTTCTACTTCAGTCTCGTCAGTGTCTAGCAACGCAAAGGATGATAAAATAGTGCTACACGTAAATGGTGTGCTTGTTAGGTATTGTGATTGGCCCTGAACTTTTTCAGCCAAACACTTTCCAACATTAACAAAAAAAATATTAGCAATGTTGGCAGATGTTAACTGTGATGAGTGTGCTTGTAATAACCCTGCATACAGGTACCTAGCATACAAGTAACTAAACAAAAGAAACGTGTTGAACTAGTTAGTGCGGCAGAGGTGTTAAACATTTTGCTTAAAGTTATTATGACCCAAATGGTATTAAGCATTTTGAGCCATTGGAGTAAATTATTATAGCAAAATAGGAAACTAGGTATAAAAATTAAGAAGCACATTAGACAATCTTATTTAAATCTGACTCCTTCCTTATAAAAACTTTTAAATTATTGTTTTTAAGTACATGAATTTTACCATGTTTCACCCATACGTACCTGACGCCAGCAGGTCAAGCTACCCGAAACTGTCGAATTATCCCAATCAACCTTGAACCTTATGCTTAACGATAAAGTTGATTTTTTTTTCAAGAAATTTGACAGTTTGTAGTAGCTTGATGTGCTGGTGTCTGTACTCATAATGTGTATACTTGGCAATGATTTTAACTTTGGTTAAAAGCTGTTAGTACTCCACGCTGAGGTGATCGTTAACATATACACGCTGAGATGAGCCTTGAAAAGTTGAAGCCCGATGTCACAAGTGGATAGGTTCTTCTTGGCGCATGCCGCCGCAATGAAATCTTCCTTTACATGCCGGTTTAAAAAACTTACTATTATCAGCTTTTCATTTGAACCAAAAAGGACCCCGTAACGTGGCAACCCTACGACCATAAGGCTATCGATGATGTTGGCCGCACTGTTAGTAACATCCAATCTAATGATCGCGGAAGTATTAGAAAGGTTGGCGCCACTGTTCTTGACAACCAATCACGCGCCACTAGCTTTCCCGCGCGCCCCACTTCTAGCGCCACTGTTGAGCAGGCGCCTCTCGCAGGACAGTGCAGTCCCGACTCGTGTGTGACGCGACGTGTTTCAAGCCGCACTCGCAAAGTACCGACCTGTAGTAGATTTTTGTATTCTTGTTGTATGTTGCGGGTTGCCCATTTTGCCCAACAACGTGTCACTTTTGCTTGTGTAGAAAATTAAATTAGTGATTGAAAATAAGCGGTACTTTCATTCAGAGGCCCGAACTTTATGCCCGTCGGCTACAACCCTTGAAATATAGTTCACCTGGGTTTAGGGACAGCTGTAGTTAACTTTACGGCCGATAGCGTCGATAATAGAGTACAAATTTTCATCGTTCTTTATGCCGACCTTGGTCATAGACCAAGGTCGGCAAGTTAAGTAGTAGCTGCCGCTTCATGTCATGTATCTCACTTAATATGGTCTCCAGCGACGCAGGTTCAGGAGTAGGCACAAACTGGTAATGAGTTCCTGCAAGTGGGGCATTTCCATTGTGCCATCCTATTGGCACCCAGCTTTCTCCATCCAGTTTCTTAGATGTTTGCACATCCAAAATCCAGGTGTTTCTTGTAACTGCTACACTGGATGCCATCGTTGAACTGCACGTTACAAACTGCGCACGATTACAATTTAAAAATTCTATAATTTGGACTGAACTAAAAAAAACGTAAAAAGGTTGTCTATCTATTTCTTTAGAGTGGCGTGTACTGTGCGTATGACGTGCGTATGTCCACACACGAGTGAAGTTAAGTTTTGATTTAAAAAAAAACTGCTTAAACAAGGCTTTTAAGTCAACTTTCAGAAAATTGAAATGACAGAATGTTAAATAAGTATCTGCCGACCTGCACGTCCGCGTAGGCCTTCTGTTCGAGAAGCACCTCGATGAGGTTCTCGTGCAGCGCCAGCGCGTGCAGCGCGGGCGGCGCGTCGCGCGCCAGCTCGCGGAACAGGCGCGCGGCGTCGCGCAGGCGGCCCAGGCGCCGCGCGCACATGGCGGCGCGGCGCTTCACGTGCGCCAGCACGGCCGCGTCGCGCCGCGCCTCGCCCGCCGCGGCCGCGCCGCCCGCCGCCGACTGGCGCCACGCGCCCTCGGCGGCGCGCCAGGCGCGGCGCAGCACGCGCTCGGCCTCCAGCACGGTGGGCGCGTCCTCCTCGGCCAGCAGCAGCAGCGCGGCCGCGCAGTCGGCGCGCACGCCCAGCGCGGCCCGCGCCGCCGCCACGCGCGCGCCCGGCTCGCGCTCGCGCCATGCGCGCGCCATCGCCTCCTCCGCCGGGCCCTGCCACCCACAGAATTGAGCACCTCTGCCTACACCACACTACTACGCACAGTCGGCGCGCACGCCCAGCGCGGCCCGCGCCGCCGCCACGCGCGCGCCCGGCTCGCGCTCGCGCCACGCGCGCGCCATCGCCTCCTCCGCCGGGCCCTGCCACCCACAGAATTGAGCACCTCTGCCTACACCACACTACTACGCACAGTCGGCGCGCACGCCCAGCGCGGCCCGCGCCGCCGCCACGCGCGCGCCCGGCTCGCGCTCGCGCCACGCGCGCGCCATCGCCTCCTCCGCCGGGCCCTGCCACCCACAGAATTGAGCACCTCTGCCTACACCACACTACTACGCACAGTCGGCGCGCACGCCCAGCGCGGCCCGCGCCGCCGCACGGTGGATCGAAAATCGGCTGTAGAAGACATAGGATCTCGATTTCTTAAATGTTTTTTTTTTGCTGGAAATGACTTTTGCTGATCATTACTGTTCTATAAAATGTCATATGAAGTAATTGTGTGCACAAATGGAAGAGTTATAATTTTTATAAGAAAAAAATGTATGAAGCTAGTATGAAAAATCGAATTATCTCCTAAACGGCATGTTTAACCGTACTATCCTTGGAGGTGGTCATAGTGCTAATTATTTATGATTTTTTGGTTGCCGATTTGACGAAAAATTGAATGCCGTTTTTTTTTAAAAAATCGTCAAAATATTTTTATTTATTTTTACATGTAAAACGATCCCTTTTAGTGTCCAAGTTAAAAAGTTTGATATGTTATTAACCCAAATATTAAAAACACACAAAACAAGAAAAATTAAATAAAAAAAACAGCGAAAACAATCATATTTACGTCAGAAAGGCGCTTGGATTGCTTCTTTCGCTAAAACTCTCAAAGTGGCAATATATTACGTTGCGAGAGGCTGCCATTCGGGAAGGTGCTAAGGATAATTTATCTATCTTACTATAAAGTGCAACAAACTAAGCTTGATTGCTACCCTCCGAACCAATCAGTGACAGTTACTGATTCATCGGCTAGGATTACACTTGAAGCTTTACTTGATATCACAGTTACAAGAATCCTTCAAAGCCTTTC
This sequence comes from Tiliacea citrago, assembly GCA_963921375.1. NCBI lineage: Eukaryota > Metazoa > Arthropoda > Insecta > Lepidoptera > Noctuidae > Tiliacea > Tiliacea citrago. Next base: position 28,351,033 of record OY992789.1, read on the forward strand.
TAAGGAAGAGCATAACAAGCAGTTGAAGCTGATATCCAAGTGGGGATTTGATGGTGCTTCTAACCAAAGCCGATACAAGCAGAAAATGGAGGGTGAGGAAGATGACTCGAGCATTTTCAGGACCTCCTTGGTGCCACTTAAACTGACAGATGGAGACAACATCTTATGGACGAACCCAAAACCATGCTCAGTTTTGTATTGTCGTCCAGTTCAGTTTACTTTTGTAAAGGAGAGTGAAGCAGTTGTCCTTGAGCTGAAAAAACAAATGGATGAAGAAATTGAGGCCCTTATCCCCACAGAGTGCAATAATAATAATAGGGTGACTCATGAACTAATGATGACGATGATCGACGCTAAAGTTTGCACTTACCTTTCTGAAGCTAGATCAATTGCATCGTGCTACCTGTGCTTAGCAAAGCCTACAGAAATGAACCGCTTAGATGCTGTAACATCAAAAATGGTGTGTTCTGACCTGTATAAATTTGGCTTGTCATCCCTACACGCCCGTATAAATTGTATGGAATGTCTGTTACACATTGCATACAGGCTCGACTTCAAACGGTGGGCAGCGAGAAGTGATGAGCACAAAGAAATGCTACAGACAAGGAAGAAAATAATTCAAAATAAATTCAAAGATGAGCTCAATCTGTTGATTGATATAGTAAAACAAGGCTCGGGAACCACCAATGACGGGAATACTGCAAGAAAATTCTTTGAGTTTCCTAATAAAACCGCAGCTATAACCGGTTTGGATGAAGACCTCATCAAAAGATTTGCTGTAATTTTACAAGCAATTACATCTGGAGAGCAGGTCGATATAATAAAATTTAGAGATTATGCCCGCAAAACAGCAGAAAAGTACGTATTATTATACGACTGGTACTTCATGTCGTCAACCGTTCATAAATTATTAATCCATGGGGCTGACATAATCGAGAAAAATAATATTGTGCCGATTGGGACTCTCTCGGAAGAAGCCTCAGAGTCTCGAAACAAAGATTTTAGGAGGTTTCGAGAACATCATTCGCGGAAAAGAAGCAGGCAGGATTCCAATCAAGACATTTTAAATATGCTTGTTGTTTCTTCGGATCCTTTGCTAAGTGCACAAAGGCCTAAGTTAGATGCCAAGAAAAAGCAGAGTTTTTTTGCTGAAACTCTCGACTTAATTCAATTTCAGGAAACTGAGTTCGAGTTTTTGGATATATCCAATCTGGATGCTGACTCAGAATTGGAGTCTGACAACGAGAGTGATAAGGAAAATTTGTAAAAAAATTATATATGTACATATTTGTAAATTTGTATTTGAGTGTTTGGGTTTTTTTTGTAATATTTAATGATATTTTGTCTTTTTTTAAATTTATTTTACAAATGCTTAGTATTAATTCCTTAAATTAAATTATTTTGTATATAATATAACTTTATATGTTACTTAAATAAGAGTTTGATAATCTTTTTTTATTTAAATTAATAAAAATGTGTCAAAAAACAGCAATTTTTTTATTTAATTTTTCTTGTTTTGTGTGTTCTTAATATTTGGGTTAATAACATATCGAACTTTTTAACTTGGACACTAAAAGGGATCGTTTTACATGTAAAAATAAATAAAAATGTTTTGACGATTTTTAAAAAAAAAACGGCATTAAATTTTTCGTCAAATCGGCAACCAAAAAACCATAAATAATTAGCACTATGACCACCTCCAAGGATAGTACGGTTAAACATGCCGTTTAGGAGATAATTAGATTTTTCATACTAGCTTCATACATTTTTTTTCTTATAAAAATTATAACTCTTCCATTTGTGCACACAATTACTTCATATGACATTTTATAGAACAGTAATGATCAGAAGAAGTCATTTCCAGCAAAAAAATAACATTTAAGAAATCGAGATCCTACAGCCGATTTTCGATCCACCGTGTGCCGCCACGCGCACGCCATCGCCTCCTCCGCCGGGCCCTGCCACCCACAGAATTGAGCACCTCTGCCTACACCACACTACTACGCGCAGTCGACACGCACGCCCGGCTCGCGATTGCCTCCGTCGCACAGTGGATCGAAACAGATAGTTTACCCGGAAAAAAATATTTTAGATTTTTTGTTTGGAATTAAACAGAAACTGCTAAAATTTGGCCATGTCTTGAAAGACCAGGCTTTCAAACTACTATATTCTTATTCTTTTACTTGTTGGCTATAATTCTACGATATCAGCGCGCGCCCATAAAGTACTTTTTCATTAATAATACATTAAAACATTTTTCAAAACAATACAAAATTGAAAAATGGGAAAAATCTAAAAAAGTACAAAAAAAAACAAATTAAAGCAAATGATAAATTTATTAATATTGATATTTAATTTAAAATTGTAAAAAAATACTATATATTAGTAATTATATACAGTGAAAAATTTGCTAATCATCAATTAGTTAATTTTCTGTTCTTTTAATTACGAATTATATTTCAACGTTTCATTCTTCAGATATATGTATAACAACAATGTGGTCATTTTTATCCTACTGGTAAAGAGTAAGTTCGTTACTTTTTTTCTACCTCCGGGTAGGAACTATGTGGGCTCGTCATTATTTTTTCGTGCGTGGCAACAAGCACACCAATCTCCGGAATAAAATAAATTTATAAAATAAAAATAAAAATGCCCAAACGAAGTGCTGCAAAAGAATACAATATTATAGTGCCAAATTAAAAAAGTTGAAATAGCAAGTCAATGAAAAACGGCGTAGTCGCTTAATAGTGTACTCTTCATCATCTGATTCCGAGGGAATACAAGGTGAGTTTATTTTTTCAAGGAAATTATTGACTAGTAAGTGGAATTATTTATGCGTTCAGCGTCTATAAGCTTCCTTGGAGGATCAACTGCGGGTTATCACGATGGGTTAGCATGACGCTAGAAAATATCAGCCTGGAGGTTCAACTGCGTGTTAACACAAAGGCTTTGATCTTGTAAAGTCAAAGTCAAATTATTTATTTCAAATAGGCACATAGATGGCACTTTTGAACGTCAAAATTTACAAATAAAATAGAATTGATTCTAGTCGCCACTTCCAAAAGGTAGCTTCGTATGGAGAAGAATGGGCAAGAAACTCCACCGTTACTCTTTTAAAATGTTTTACAATATTTTGTATCGGTACATCAATTATATAATATAATTATATGTGAAGACGATGCACCTAGAATAAAATTACTATACCACAATAGGTAAAAAGAATTAATAATGAAGCAATGACAGATAAATTAATTATGTGATAGATACATGGTGCTCACATATTTACAAACATTATAAAAAAAAAACTAAAATAATTAAGGTTATCGCAGAGGGTAAAATAAATGTCATAAAAATAATCAAATATACAATTAAAATAGCAATCAGTTAGATTTTGTCTAGACTCAAGATTGTCCTATGGAGCTGGACCAGCATGTTTCCAAGCGTTCTTATCTTGGTTATAATCCTCTAATTTGTAATAAGCTTGTTTACAAAGTGTACTTTAAACATAAGTTTTAAATTTTCTTTCATTTAAGTAATTGCAATATATCACAAGGTATTTTGTTGTAACATTTAACACAGTACCCCATAAAAGATGTATGTACTTTAGATAATCTGAAACATGGCTGATCTATTTTATCTGTATTTCTAGTATTGAAATTATGTCTATCACTTATTTTATTGAAAAGATGTAGGTTTTTTCTAACATACATAATATTTTCATAAATGAATTGGCAAGGTACCGTCATAATATTAATCCTTTTAAAGAGAGATTCTCGGTGACGTAGATTATAAATGGCTCTGACAGCTCTCTTTTGCAAAATAAAGATGGATTCAATGTCAGCAGCCCGCCCCCACATTAAAATACCGTACGACATAATGCTGTGGAAGTAGCTAAAATAGACCAAACGCGCGGTTTCTACATCTGTTAACAGTCTTATCTTCCTAACAGCATAAGCCGGCTTAACCGCCCCGCAAGAGATGTTATATGTGGTCCCCATTGTAGTTTCTCGTCTAGAGTGATTCCTAGGTAAACCGTTTGATTAATACATTCCAGTTTTTCTCCATTCAATATGATATCACATTCGCTACTTCTAACATTAGGTAGTTTAAATCTAATGCATTTGGTTTTTTTTTTTCATTTAGAACCAAATTATTTACCGTAAACCAATCTTGGACCTGAAGAATAGAATTATTCACGGCGTCAAAGTTTTGTGACCGTCGGTCTATTTTAAAGATCAATGACGTGTCATCTGCAAATAAAACCATCTTCGGTTGATTTTGAAGTAATTGGGGTAAATCGGTAATGTAAACTAAAAAGAAAATTGCCCCAATATCGAACCTTGAGGAACGCCCATTGCCATTTCAGACCCCAATGAGTTCACGCCATTTACTTGAACTTTACCTTTCTATCTTTCAGGTATGATCTAAGTAAATCAAGAGCTGTATTCCTAATCCCATAGTGATGTAGTTTCAGCAGAAGTGTCTCATGGTTAACGCAATCGAAAGCCTTAGAGAGGTCACAAAAGATTCCAATGGCATCCGGCGTCAGTGGTACAACAACCTTTAGTGAAACCGTACCACACGTAAACTCCAAAGGGCATACCTTTACATTATTTCTAAGTAAGGCAGCAGAAAGAGCGGGTGAGGAACTTAAAGTTTCAGTAGTTTTAAGGGGAATATTAGCAAAAAAAGTTTTCAAATTCCTGAGCTATTTCTACCTCTGAAGTGATGGGCCCATGTGCAGTCTCTAAATTAAATTCAGTATTACGCTGTTTTTCCTACCTGTTTCATTATTTATTATTTGCCAGGTAGTTTTAACTTTATCATCAGCTGATTTTATTTTATTGCTAATATAAAGAGCTTTAGCTATTTTGCACACACTTTTAAAAGTTTTAGAATATTTTGCAACATATTGATGAAAGCTTGTATTATTCATATGTTGCTTTAGGCCATAAAGTTCAAAAGATTTTCCCTGCTTTTACGAATACCTGGAGTCGCCCAATCACTAAATACGAACTTTGAGTAAATACTTTTAGTCTTCAGTGGAAAAGTGTCATTAAATTGCGTGTTTAATAGTTAAAAGAACTCGGCGTAGAACTCATTTGGGTCACAAATATTATTAAAACTCTGAACACATAATTTACTGGCCAAAGAATTATTTAATTTCTCTAAATTTTTACTCGTAATTGGCCTAAACCTTATTTGAATTTTTTGTAAAGGCATATAGGAGCAAAATGTTATTGTTTGTCCACTGTGATCAGATGGCAAGTTATTTACAATTTGTTTGTGTAAGTAATCACAATTTCAAAAAAAAATATCTATACAAGTGGCAGAAGAAGCTGTCACTCGGGTTGGTTCAATAACAAACAAAACACAACAAAATGGACAAATCGAATGACCTAAAAATATTTAAAAATCTGAGAGTATTCGAGTTATTTTCTAATAAGTTAATATTAAAATCACTTGACTTACTATTAATACTAAGTTTTTCTAATACATCTTCCATTACAGAATCAAACACAGATAAATTCTGGTAACTTGGAGGTCTGTATACGCATACTATAACATGCTTATCAAGCTCAACATAGGACAATTCAATGGTGTGTTCAACAGATAGTCCGATGATGTCTTTCCTTTCTTTTGATTTAATAGAATTTTTAATTAATATTAATGATCCGCCATGTATCATACGTTTTCGGCTAAAATGGCTAACTACACAATAATTTTCAAAATTAATTGACATCATTTCCAGTAATTTGGAAGAGCAACCCCCTTCTCCCAACTCCCTTTGGTTTTTTTTTATGAGTTAAATTGCCAGAAGATAGGTACCATTTTATTATTCTCCAACAATAATAATTGGTTATTTGAAGGGGTAACTTCTGTTGTCTTACTGTCTAGTTTAAATAATTATCCGGAGTGACCTCCACAACTACAGCTGAAGAGTCTAGAATGTCTGTATGAGTACCAGCAGGAAGAGAATACCCTATCTGACTGGTAGTGGCCTCCAAGGATGTTGGTATTATAGGTGGATCCTCCTTCGTACAACATGATGAATCATAATTAATCACTATGTTGTTAGTATAACTAGACAACATAGAATCGTCACTAATACCACAATTGGTTATATTAGCTATAACCTCATTAATATTATATGCTATCTGTACGGTCCACCCGTACAATTCATATCTTTTTACGTTAAATAAGCAGTTTTGTACCGCGGGCGCAATTGACGTCAGTTCGCGTTCGGTCTCCGCCGCGTGTACTCATTACTATCATAAGTGATCACTGTATCGATTAGCTATAGCATTCTATCAATAAACAGATCATTATAAACTCTATCACTTCTTATCATTTATAGTTGTCCCGTACACTATCAACATAGCAATCATATGTCTACATTTCCCAGACAGATAAAGTTCTCTGAGTCAACTTAAAACCACTAACAAACTTATTAGTGTCAAAATACAATAATTTGTTACTATGACAACATGTCAGCCTATGAATAGTATTATTCAACTTAAAAATATAATTATTATCATCATCTGATAAAGTGTCAGAATAAGGAAAAGCACACAATATCAGCTTTCCTACATTTAACTTTAATAAGGTGTTCACACCATCCACTATGTCCTTTCTGCTATTACCAGTACTATTTCCTAATAGCAAAACCATTGTAGAATAATTATTTAGGATTGTGTCTGCAATTCTTTTAATCATTTGTTTATAACTTATGTTATGATAACTCTGGTTGGTAAAACTATGGCTTAGGTAATTGAGTAAAATTTTTCCAAAGCCTGAACCTAATTCATCACAAAAAAATATTGTTTTATTTTGCTGTGAGCTAACACAGGTCTCTGCTGGAAGAGCCAACACCAGAAGGGGCAAGTTAGGGTGAAGCTGAGAAGGTAATGGTTGGTTGGCACAGCTACATGAGATAGTCCAGTCATTTAAGCTTAAATTAGGTAAGAATCTCGGAATACAAGATACCCAGCTGTAAGTCTGTAAATACTTGTATATTGACACCCTAAAAGTTGTCTCAAAACCTACATATGGTGTACGCAACTATTAAATTTCAAGGTCAAAGGTCACAAAAAACGGTTTTTTGTGCTTTTTTTGTAAATATCTCATTTCCTATGGGTTTTTTGCTATTTGTATTTATTATCAATATTGTTGAATACAAAATTCTCTAGAAATTTTGTCCAAAAAAATTTTTCATACGGTGAACCGTTTTCGAGATAGAGGGCGGAGAGCGCGCGGTCACAGCATTACTTCAGGTCAACCGGCGCCTCCGGTCGAAAACGCGCCATATATAGTTGATGAACTATCGATAAATCAATCGATTATAAATATTTGTCAATTTTTATTAACTATTATATTATATTTTATCATTTTCTTCATGCATTAAATCTATATCTATTCAATAATGCTGATGACCGTTTCCTAAAATTAAAAAATAATTAAGGGGAAAACTTAAATCATAATATAATTATATTCCCATTTACACTAATGACATTTTAAATAGAAAATAATAAAGTTCATTTTCTTTCAAATCTGTAAATTTTAAAATCCTTCCACTACGTCAAAAATTATACCTGGGAATTATATGGGCCCCTATTATACACTACGGACCTTTCTATTTATAGCCAGTAGGGACAGATGTTCAGTTGTATTGTACAGTTACAGATATGCTCCAGAAGATTTGCTAAATACAATTTTCTGCAACTGCAAGAGTGGTTGTGGTTCGCGATGCGGATGCAGGAAAGCGGGCTTGCAATGCTCTTTAGCTTGTGGCCAATGTAATGGGCAAGCTTGTCTCAAAGCTCAACCATATCAGAGCGACATGAACGAAGATGGAACATTTGACCCCGAAATCATGGAAGAACTTGAGACAAATGTCGTTGAAGACGATAATGAAGACCAGTTTGAAATTTACCAGCAGCCGGAAGACGACGATGAAGAGGAAGAAGATGATTAAAATTATAAATTGTAGTTTTTGTACCCTTTATTCCATTTTTTTACTTTTAATAAAAATAAATGGTTTGAATGATATTTCTTAATAAAAAGATTAATTCATAATTTATTTGTTTTTTTTTTTTCATCATGTGAGAAGTTATTAATATTAATTAGGTTAAAATTCAAATATAATTCCTATATTTTCTTTAACAATTCTGCAATTACATGGGCAGGTAAGTGTTGTTAAATAAATTAATACTGAATAAAAAGTGGATAGGTTAGGAAAAAAATGATAAAATATAATATAATAGTTAATAAAAATTGACAAATATTTATAATCGATTGATTTATCGATAGTTCATCAACTATATATGGCGCGTTTTCGACCGGAGGCACCGGTTGACCTGAAGTAATGCTGTGACCGCGCGCTCTCCGCCCTCTATCTCGAAAACGGTTCACCGTATGAAAAAATTTTTGAACAAAATTTGTAGAGAATTTTGTATTCTACAATATTGATATTAAATACAAATAGCCAAAAACCCATAGGAAATGAGATATTTACAAAAAAGCGCAAAAACCGATTTTTGTGACCTTTGACCTTGAAATTTAATAGTTGCGTACACCCTACCATATGTAGGTTTTGAGACAACTTTTAGGGTGTCAATATACAAGTATTTACAGACTTACAGCTGGGTATCTCGAATTCCGAGGTGAACTTACTATAATGACTGGACTAAGAGGTTATTTGTCAGACTCATACCTCTCAGCATTGCGCTTCACCAAATCCAGTAGTTCCCCAGCCTCAAACAAGCAGTTACTTAGTTGTTGTTGTGAAGTAACTGACTAATAATAATAATAATAATAATGTCTTTGGTTAGAAACTTTTATGTGGTTGAATTTATTTACTTCTCTATCACTTTCCCACGTAAAAGACGATACCATAGTGCTTTCTTTTAACTTAAGTAATAAAACCTTATGAAAACAACAACCAATCTGCCTATCCTTTTCCCAACTATGTTGTGGTCGGCTTCTAGTCTAACCGGATGCAGCTGAATACCAGTATTTTACATGAAGCGCAGTATATGAGAGCAGTGGTAGCCCAGTGGTAACGACAGCGACTTACGAGTTGTAGGTCGTAGGTTCGAACCCTGACAGGATTTACTTTGTATACATTATTTCTTCACCACTGCTGTCAAAACGGTGAAGCTAAACATCGTGAGGAAACCGGTGGCATGTCCTAGAACCAAAAATTCGAAGACATGTCAAAACTACCAACCCGCACTGGGCCCGCGTGGTGGATTTCGTCCTACTCCCTCTCACACAGAGGAGGTTTGTGTCCCAGCAGTGAGAACATTATAGGCTGATTATGTTGACTGTCTATCTGACTTCCACAACCCAGTAACTGGATAATACGATACCCCTTGGTAAAACTGGTTGTCAGACTTTCGGGCTTCTGACGACCCGTAATGACTGTCAAAGATCCACGAATGACAGCCGGGACCAACGGCTTAAACTTAAATATATAGGTACATAGCTATATTTACTCACACAAATGTGAAAATATACCAAATATATAATTTACTTTTTATTTACACACACATAACATAACATCACGCCTGCAGTCCCCGAAGGGTACCTAAGGCAGAGGTGTTCCTATAGTACACCCACATTTCGCCAGATAGGTTTAAGTCAACGTGTGTGTGTGTGGACTTTTTATTTGAAAACAGATTCACCTTGCAATAAATGGAAATGTCACTTCGTCTGGTTGATTTCTTCATGTATGGTGTTAAATCTTCTATCAACACATTAAACAACTCCTTCGACAAACTATTATTTCTTCGAAATTCTTCCGAATCCATTTCTATATCCCCGGATGCAGCTTATATCGACTCATTTTTCTTCTCGCACGAAGATCCATACGATGTTTTCTCAAGAACATTGAAAAACAAAGTAAGGCGAGCCATAATAATAAAGAATTTGTAAAAATATAGCAGTAAATCTCACTCGATCTTGATAAAGCCGGTTTTTTATTTTTTTATTCTTTTTGGCTTCGCACGGTTTGTGTATTCAGCCAGTGTCATGTAAAATTAGGTAACAAGTACAAAGTTACTTAAATAATTATGAAAGGAACTCCTGTCATCTATCATCTCTATCATGCATTGAATCATGATAAAGATGATAGATGACATCCCGCCCCGCTCCCTTGAGTTTCAGTAAAGACGTGGCACTTTACTGAAACCTCGCGCGGACTTCTTGAGAGAACTTAAAGTGATGTTGCACTGTTTTGTTTCATTTGCCTACATTAATGCAGGTTCACGAACACTTAATGGTTAATAATCCACCACTATTACACATTAATATTCGGTTAAACACAAATTTTAGAAAATAAAACAAAACTGCTAACATGACGCTTCACTTTCCCGCCAAGAAGTCAAAGTAGCTTCTTTGATATCGTGTAATTTGACGTTTAGTTTTGATTCAACTACTCACATAACTGTCAGATGGCGTGTGTAGTACGAACTTTTCGATCCTAACTAATCTTTCGATCAAAATTAGTGTCGCTTGGAACCACCGCACGTTCGTGCACTAATGTCGGATTCAAGAGTATGGATCGTCATTTATTTCGAATCGAATTCGATTGATTCAGTACTCGATGCTGTCGGGAGTAAGGCCCCAGGTTTGGACAAGTCGTTCTTAACCTTAATACAGGAACAAGACAGAGCTGAAACCCTCTTCGGAAGTAAATTACCGGATAAAATCAAGGCCTCAAAAGCGATCGAGAAACAAGTACTGCAAATAAAAAAAACCGGCCAAGTGCGAGTCGGACTCGCGCACGAAGGGTTCCGTACCATTATCTGTAAAAACGGCAAAAAAATCACGTTTTTTGTATGGGAGAGCCCCCCTTAAATATTTGTTTTATTTTGATTTAATTATTTATTTTTAAAGTGAATATATAACTAAATATTCTGTGAATATTTCAAGCGTCTACCTGTTGCCGTTATCAATATAGAGCAAAAAGGAGCAAAAAAATCACGTTTGTTGTATGGGAGCCCCCTTAAATATTTATTTTATTGTTTTTTAGTATTAGTTGTTATAGCGGCAACAGACACACATCATCAGTGAAAATTTCAACTGTCTAACTATCACGGTTCATGAGATACAGCCTGGTGACAGACAGACAGACAGACAGACGGCGGAGCCTTAGTAATAGGGTTCCCGTTTTACCCTTTGGGTACGGAACCCTAAAAACACCTATTTCGATGCCGTCAACATCAAACATTCCGACCTCGAGTGCTCGTTTTCAGAACCAGGGAAACTGGTCAGCGCCTCCTCGCTTCCCGTCAGCGGGAAGGGCGGGCGGACATACTCGTACCGAGCACCAGCACACCAACCAACGCCGCCGGCGCCGCCCGCCGCCGCCGACGTCGACGTCAGCGCGTGCGGCCGCGAGCTCCAACAAGTTACCACATATCTTTTTCGCATCTTTTTGTACAGACTACTGTTCCCCGAAAAATTGTTGACACCAAAATCGGATGGTACAGTCGAGTGCTTTAATATATGAGCATGTTCATGAGTCAATAATATATAGGCAATGATAAGTTTCATAAAACTCTAAACAGCTTTGCCTTACAATAAATTCCAAACATGGACTTATTCCTAACAATCTGTGACATCATAAATATGTGACTACTTTATATCACTATTATTGCTACAGACAAAGACTAAAAATTGTGGGCAATCCCTTGTTCATATTATTTAGCGCAAAGTTAGGTTCACAAATATCTATGCAATTTTTCTATGAAAAATATCTTGACAATATGACATTGTTTCGAATTGTTGTCTTAAATTCTTTGAATATATTTTTCTTTAAAACAAATTCAATTTGAAGTTGTCAGTTATGACATCCTGCATCCGAATAACCTACTGGATAGCATCCTCTTCGTGGATTGATAAATATTTTTAAAATAATTTCCCTTTTATGGAAAAAACATTCATAATTATGTAGGTATCGAACAGACGAACATACGAAACATGTTATTGTCACTTTGAAGGAACCAGAGAATTCATCCTCGCATGCTCTGGGCGTAGCGGGAGGGCGTGTCAGACTTTTACTGACTAAAACCCACCCGTGCCTTCATTTGCCTGTGTGCCAGGGCCACGATATCCCTTTCGGACAGGCTCGTAACCCTGGCAGGCATTGGCCCTTTCAGACCCTGTCAGTTTGTGCTGACATCTCTTTGAGGCGCGCGTGGAACACAACGCGCCGTCGACCCGGGCCTGGTACTTATCGGACGGTAAGCTACCCATTGCTCACCGTCCGCAACCCCGTGCCTACGGTGGCCGGGAAACGGCCTGCGATTCCCGACGCCCAAGTCGTTTCCTGCGGCGACTAGGGGCGTGAGGGCGCAAATTTTGTCTCTCCCTCATGCGTTCCGCCTCCTCCTTCGCGAGCATGACTGCTTCGCAGAAGGAGGTGACGGCCCCAGTGCACTCTCGCTTTGAACCATGGCCTGGACCAAGGCCGGACCCGAGAGGTCGCCGCCGCCGATCGCCTCCGTGAGGACATGGCGGGTCCCCGTCCAAGCCGGGCAGACCTCCACCATGTTTCCTCCCGCTTTTTCCTGAACAGGAACCACCCGAATAACCGTGTCCGGTGAGAACCTGCGTCAGGCGGACGGTGAGGACGCCGTGGCGCCTCTCTAGACACTCCTCAAAGAGGGGACTTATCGCTGCAATTGTGGCGTGCCCATACTACGCAACCTTGTCAGATTGATACGGTCCTATTACGAACGGCAACATTGCATTATTTGGATCGCTTTACGCGTCGCGAGACTAAGCGGACGTGTTTTTCGTACTGATTATAATGAAATAAACAATTACGACAAATAAATATAATTATTTGCGACGTCAGTATAAAGTGTGTCGCGTGTGTCTTGTAGGTTTTTAAAAACTTTCATGTGCAAGATGAACTAAATATTTTTTATAAACAATAAATAAAGTGCTTCTGGTAGAATGTCTAACCCAGGATCGAGCCCGTTTGGTCGTATCCAATTACTACACCGAAGTCCTCCTCCGACGCACCCCCGAGCGACCCAAATCCACCAGCACCCGCGGAGAATGAATTGCCGATAGAAGTCATCAGTACGCCGGAGATTCAGAAATGGATAGGATCTATAGATGCCATTCTGAACGAAGTTTGCACAATTGTCGGTGATGGCAAAATTAACTCGGACCAGAAGCTTCGTGTGTCCACTCTTTGCCGGAAGGTTTCCAGTGGGACTTCACAGATGGCCGTTCTATACCAATCGTTAAAGTCGAAAACGATCCAGGCCCATACCAGAATCCAGCACCTACAGGTTCACCAGAACGTTGTCGACTCTCTCCAGCAGTTCAAAGAGGTCGTAGAGACTAAGTTGAATCCCACGGAAAGTACTACTTTTGCTAGCATGGTGAAGAAAGGTACCGATAACTTTGTCCGTCCTGCAAATATGAGATCCGTCGCCATCTATCCCAGCGATAAGACCCAAACAAGTGACGACACTAAGACACTTGTCCAATAGTTAATCTCCCCCGAACTACTTAAGCTTCATGTCCGTGGGTTGAGAAAAGTGAAAAATGGGGGCGTTATGATTAGCACCGAAAATAACGGCGCCATTGAGAAACTTAAAAATTCGGACAAATTAGTTTCATCGGGCCTTACAATAGAAGAACCTTCTAAACGCCGCCCAAGGGTCGCTGTCATTGGTGTCCCCGTTGCCCTTACCGAGAAGGAGGTGTTTATTTATTTATTTAATTCGGGAAAACAAACAGTTACACAAATATCTTAATAAACAGGTAGTGAGAAAAAAAGAGGTTACATTATGTGTAGCTCACAACGTTATCCACATCTTAAATACTACATATTTGCTATGGAACTATTTGCACATGAGTGAAACTTATTGTGTTCCTTTTTTTTTGGGTAGGAAATTATCAAATAACTTCTCCCGCTCTTGGCGGAGCGGGAGGGAGTGTCAGACTTTTACTGACTAAAACCCACCCGTGTTCCTCCAGATGCATGTGTGCCAGGGCCACGATATCCCTTTCGGACAGGCTCGTAACCCTGGCAGGCATTGGCCCTTTCGGACCCCCTCAATTGGTGCTGACGTCTCTTTAAGGCGCGCGTGGAACACAACGCGCCGTCGACCCAGGCTTGGTCCTTATCGGACGGCGAGCTACCCATCGCTCACCGTCCGCAAGCCCGCGCCAACGGTGACCGGGAATCGGCCTGCGATTCCCGACGCCCGGGGCGTCTCCTGCGACGACTAGGGGCGCGAGGGCGTTGATTTTGCCTTTCCCTCACGAGTTCCGCCTCCTCCTTCACAAACATTACTGTTTTGCAGAAGGAGGTGACGGCCTCCCATGCACTCTCGCTCCGAACCATGGCCTGAACCAGGGCCGGACGCGATAGATCGCCGCCGCCGATCGCTGCCATGAGGACACGGCGGTGCTCCACCCAAGCAGGGCAGACCTCCACCGTATGCTCCACCGTGTCCTCCGAGCGATCCATACAGTGGTGACACCCGGGCGTTTCCTCCCGCTTAATCCTAAACAGGAAGTTCTCGAAACATCCGTGTCCGATGAGGACCTGCGTCAGGCGGAAGGTGAGGACGCCGTGGCGCCTCTCCAGCCACTCCTCAAAGAGGGGACTTATCGCCACAATTGTGGCGTGCCCAGCGCTGGGTTGCGACAATCGCACTCTCCAAGTCGCCATGAGATCCCACCGGAGCTCCGTCCGCTGTGCCGCGATTTCTTGCGGCAGCGGAGTTATGCCCCGGAGTTTCGCCTCTTCGCGCGACACCCAAATATGCGCGAGGACTTTCGCCTCCAGATACCATGGCGGCAGCCCGGCAAGGAGGCTCGCCGCCTCACGGGAGACCGTGCGGTAACCCCGTACCAGCTTGATGGCCATGACCCTTTGGGACGCGTTCAACCGCTGGGCTGGTCGCAGCCTCAAAGAACGCGCCCACACCGGTGCCCCGTAAAGGGCCATGGACCGCACGATCCCCGAGTAGAGCCTCCGGCAGGAGGCGTTTGGACCCCCAGATTGGACAGGAGCCGCTTCAAGGCAGCCCCGGCCCGCTCCAGTCTGGGAGCCAAACGTCGGAAGTGCTCGACGAACTTCCACCGGCTGTCGAGGACGAGTCCCAGTACTTCATCGTCGACTCGACGCCAATGTGAACCCCTCCTGCCGTTATCTGGGAACCCGACAGTGGCACGTTCCGAGGACCATAAAAACACATGGTCTCGGACTTGTGCAATGCCACCTCGAGTCCCAATTGCCGGATCCTATCGACGATTGTCGCAACCCCACGTGCCGCCAGTTCGGCCGCCGCCTGATGCGAACTCCCTTGTGCCAGGACTAGCGTGTCGTCGGCGTAGCAGACGCTGATGCCACTAGGGAGGTCGGCGCGCTGCAGCCAGTCGTACCCGATGTCCCACAGATGCGGCCCCAGGACCGATCCCTGTGGGACACCGCACGGCATCTCTCGCCGGTTCCACTCTCCTTGGTGACCGGGGTAGATGACGGCCCTGTCCGTCAGATATGCCTCGACTACGCGACAGAGGTAGGTCGGCATCAGGTGATATCGAAGTGCCTCCCTGATAGTTGTATCATGCATGTCTCTTGACATCGCCAATGCCTTCAATACCCTGCCCTGGAGTTGTCCAGGGCAGGATATTGAAGGCATTGGCGATGTCAAGAGACACCGCCAAGACGACCCCACCCCGGGCCACAGCATCCCCCGTCATGAGGGCTCGAACGCGCATGATGGCGTCCACCGTAGAGCGCCCCTTGCGGAAACCAAACTGCCTCTCCGCCAAATCCGGCCCCACCCGTACCGGCCGCCCGATAAGGCCGTCTGCAATAACTCTTTCAAAGAGCTTGCCCACCTCGTCGAGCAGCACGATGGGCTGGTAAGCGGACGGAGAGTCCGCTGGGCGCCCCGGCTTCTTAATGAGGACCAGTTTTCCCGTCTTCCAACGAAGTGGGAACTGGCCCCTCTCCAAGCATGCGCTTAGGAGCCCTCTTAGTCGAGGCCCGAGAGCCTCCAAGGCCAGAAACCAGGCTTTTCCAGGCAAGCCGTCGGGTCCTGGGGCGGTATTCTTGGCATTCAGCCTACGTAACGCCACTCTCAGGTCTACTTCGGTCACCTCCGGAGAATCGTCGTCGTTGTCGGCGGTGTGGTCCGCATCGGGCACCGCAGGAGGCGGCGCCATGGGCGGGGGAGTATGTTCCCCTCGTGAAGGGAACAGAGCGCTCACCACGTCCTCCACGCTGAGGCCGGAGACTCTGCGTCAGTGGGGGAGCCCATGGGCGGAGTTTAGCCCGCACCCCTTTGTAGGGGCGTCCCCACGGGTCTCCGTTGAGTCTACAGCGACTCCTCGCGGGCCAGTCCTCTGGCCAGCCGGCGCCAGAATACCAGACTACCGACCAGAATACCGGCGCCGCGCAGCAACGCACGCCTCGCGTAAAGCGGTCAGCTCGCGCGACCACCAGCACACCTGGCGCCGGCCACGTCCGGGCTGGACCCGGGGCATTGCAACTTCATGGACATGGCCTCCCGGAACCACTCTACCTCGTCGTTGATGTCAGCAGGCCCGTCCGATGATGACACCCAGGCCTGCACGATCGAGGCTTCCAGGAGGAGCTCCCGGTCCAGCTGCTTCAGCGCCCACCGCGGACCACTCGGGGCCTGTCGGACCGGCGCGCTCGAGGTTGGGGCGGAGACGTCAAACCGGATGTACCGGTGATCGGAGTGTGTCTCCAACCCCCTCCATGACGCGCCAGAGCGGGGCTGGCGAACGAGATGTCCACCACTGATTCACCCCGCATCCGCACACACGTGGGGACAGAACCCCGGTATAGGACGACCAGACCTGTCTCCAGGGCCCAGTCCTCCACCATCCTGCCCCATGTGTCCGTATACTGGGAACCCCAAGCCACGTTTTTGGCATTGGGAACTACCCGCTAGCATGAGGAAAATTATTATAAACCAAAGCCGTATTTTTATTAATTGGACATCATGCCCTGTGAGAAATTTCACGATAGTCACCAGGTGCTTCAATTGGCAGCAGTTCGGACACGCAGCCAAGTTTTTCCGAGAAACTAGTGCTACTTGCAACCACTGTGGAGAGACTGGACACTCCTTCAAGGAATGCAGGAGGAAATCTTTTCCCTCTCAACCTTCCTAAACTAGTCCATCCCTGAACGTATCACCCATTGCTACATCCGTAACAGGGGCAGGAACCGGTACAAAGACACGAGGCTTAGGAGCTCGGCGGATAGATGATGATGTAGCCTGTTCACCTGAGGAGTGTATATTCGACACGTTCATCTCGCAAGTACTCTGGCCGTCCTTGTTTCTTCCCTTCGCCATTACCACAGTGGGATCAATTACTGTCCCGCTATCGTTCGGTAAAACGATAGGTAGCTGAACGGTTACCGGACGTGACTGGAGCTGCGGGTCTTGAAAACCCTTAATTCGTTTCTCCAGATCCTTTCCCTTTGTTCTGAGATGGTCCCAGTTAGCGTCGGACACACTGACTTCGGGTTCATAATATGTGGTTTTGAGAACAACAACACAGTGATTTTTTATTTCGGATACATCCTGAACCAGGGCAGATAGTATACTCGGGAGGAGGCACGGCTCCCTGTCGTTTCGGGTGACGCAGGTGCTCTCGGGGCATGGTTGCTTCGGGAAGTACCTGTGTCGCATAAACAGGGAGCCGGACGCCCGGTGTCACCACTGCGTCGACTGCCGGGAGCTACGCTGGCAGAGTGTGCCGCTTGGGAGGAGCCTCGCCGTGCCTTCATCTCAGGAGTAGGCAGTGACCTGTCGCTGCCGGCCGTGGTCGAGTCGGCAGAGGGCAGACAGTTTAAGGTCGTACTCGCTCTTCCACGCTGTCACCAGTTCCTTGAGTTAACTCTTCAACTCACCGCAGATACAAGGCAAGACCGGGTTGTTAGGTGAGTCATCAATACGCTGTCGTTTGGTCCTAACGGTGACATTCGTATTGGCATCATCGCAACGGAGAGCTGCAGCAATATCAGGAACAGACTGTGACTGACCTGATCCGGGGGTGTTTGGAGATATAGGTGGAGTACGTTGCATGTTTGGCATATATATTCGCAATAATATCCCCATATGTACTTTGTTTACAAAAAAAAATAACAACCGACTACCAAAAATAACACTACAAAGTGAAAAATAACTTTAATTTCGGAAGTCGGTGTCTTTGGATCTGTATTTGAGTTTTTTGCCACCGACTTCCGAAATTAAAGTTATTTTTCACTTTGTAGTGTTATTTTTGGTAGTCGGTTGTTATTTTTTTGTAAAAAGTTTTTTATTTTTCATTTTTTAGTAGGTCAGTTTTGAATTGATCTAAGTTACAATAGCCTAATGTTAACTGCTTAAAACAAATTATTTCCTTTCCCGATGCTGAGACGTTGATTGTTGAGGAGTTCTCCTGGTAAGAACCAGGAGAACTGCCACTCACCATATGCATAGTGACGAGCATAAATTGCTTAATCGCAACCTGTTAAATAGGGGAACTCATTATTATATTGTTCCGGTGGCCATATGTGTGATATCTCTATCATCAGTTCCACTTCACCAAATGGTGCTTTCCGAGACCAAATGCACGAGTTACTATAAAAAATACCCAAATCGCTATAGGTTTGCCTATAAAATTTGAGGATTTCCCTCGATTTCCATGGGATCCCTTCATGTGATTCTGATTCGGTAGCAATGGGACCACCTCGGGAGTATACCCTTTCAAACAAAAAAATAATTTTCAAAATCGGTCCATAATTAACGGCGTCATCGCGTAACAAACATACAAAATAAAAACATACCGCCGAATTGAGAACCTCCTCCTTTTTGGAAGTCGGTTAAAAAAATAAAGAATGCTCAGAAACTCGATATTATCGTTCTGGTATCTGGAACGTAATTCTTCCCTGGGTGTTGGTAGCACTGACGATAGCACCGCGGACACTTCGCTCAACTAACGCACGCCGTTATCCACACGGCTAAACCAAAGTGCACGCCACATCGCGCACCTGGTGAACGCCGCACATACGTCGATTTGGCCGATTTAGGCGGCCAAAAGTGAATTTGCAATGTATACCCGATAGCAAAATAAGTTATTACCTGCCCTAGTAGACAGTTCCAGGAACAATACCCTACCCTCTCCCTTCCATTGTATTGCGCGCAAGACCGATTCAGGTAGTCGGAATTTGATCGTCGCTAGTGGTGTACGTATCTAATCTCGGTGCTCTCTGTTTAAAAAGCATATTCAAAGTGAATATTTTAATGTTAGAATCTAGATTTCAAAACAATATTTATGGATTCTAGTACTTCAGGTAACCACCTAACCTATTATTATATACTTTTTACATTTTTCTTTCAATTTGACATATATATAGATCCTTAAAAATAATCTTGTTACCGTATTATTTTTTGCAGTAATTTTAGTTTTAAAATGGCATTTTGTTGTGTATCCCTGTTCGTCCCGATCGTAAATTTATTACGATAAATTTATTTGAACCCTTAGCTAATATCAGTCCAAAATTTGGACTCCGATTTGCACCGTTTTTCAAAATAACAGCCCTCCAAACATTTTGTTACCTAATTAAATAATTTGTTTTTTTCTTCTTTCTTTTCTAATATTGACTTTTAAATGTTTTAGGCTCACCGGACACATCGGGTGTAAAAGTAGTGACTCGTAGACGTCTATTTGAGCAGTTGTATGAGCAAAATCTCCCATCGATTAATGAAAAACTCGAAGTTTTAGAAAACAATCTTTCGAGTTATGGTGACACAGAAGAGATTAAAAAGCTTCTGAAGCATAGATTTTCATATTTTAAAACCAACATAAAACAAAGATGGTCAAAAGCGCATAACAAAAAAAGAGCCGTTTTTAAAAAACAACAACTCTTGGTTAGATGGGACATTTGAAATACCTATATCGACGCAAAATCGCCCAGGTCGACCATGCAAATCATTTAGTGAATCGAGCGAGAGAAGTAAGAGAAGGAAGACGGAAGAAGTTCGTTCTGTCATAGAAGATGGAGTAATAATCCATGCTGCCCAAGTGATTTTACAAAAAGGTGGAAATAGAAATGCGTCACAAGTCCTAAAAGACATTACGAATTCTCCAGCAAGTGCAAATGAATATAAAAAAAGGACTTCCGATACAAAGAAAGATGTTGCTCCCCTGACCCCTCAGCAAGCGCTTTTAATGTTTGTAGAAGCAGATTTGACAAAACGCCAGTATGAAATAATAAGAGCGACTAATAAAAGTTTTTACCCGTGCTACGATCTCTTGTTAAAAGCGAAACAGGAATGTTATCCTCCCAAGGAAACAATACGTGTTACTGCTACCTCTGTTGAAAGTGACTTTCAGTGCCTAATAGATCTCACTGTTAGGCGCTTATCACTTTACCTAGAAGAAGTGTTAGTAACACTTAACGAAGCTGAACGAAATACTCTGCAGATAATTTGCAAATGGGGTTGTGATGGTTCACAACAAGCACGGTTTAAGCAGAGATTTAGCAACGATGAGGAATCAGACGCAAATATATTTATAAGTTCCTTAGTGCCTTTAAAAAAATGAAGTCAGCTTACAAACTTTAGAGTTTGGTATTTCCGTGCTACATGCTCGAATCAGGATATTTGAAAGTATCCTTCATTTGGCTTATAAATTACCGATAACAAAATATCGCGAAAGGAAGACACAAGATGAAAAAAATATAGAAGCCAATAGAAAACGAGAAATTCAAGAAAGGTTTCGCCTCGAAACAGGCCTCTTAGTGGATATGCCAAAATCAAATTTTGGTAACACCAATGATGGTAACACCAGTAGACGTTTTTTTGAAAATCCGCAATTGGCTGCTGACATCACTGGAATTAGCTTTGACCTGATATACAGGCTGAAAATAATATTGGAAGCTATATCAAGTGGACATAATATAAATGTTTTAAAGTACGATGAATACGCTTTAGAGACGGCAAAGCTATATGTTGAATTGTATGGGTGGCATCCAATGACTCCAACCATGCATAAAGTCCTAATCCATGGTGGGGCCATCATAGAAAATGCCCTCCTGCCCATAGGGCAACTCTCAGAAGAGGCAGCTGAAGCCCGAAATAAACATTTTCGGTCTTACCGCCAGAATTATGCTAGAAAATTTTCTAGAGAAGAATGCAATGCGGATATATATAGTAGATTACTATTAAGCTCAGATCCGCTAATGAGTAGTATGAAAAGGCCCAGAAAACCATCAATTATGTCATTTTCTCGAGACAATTGATCTTTTGATAACTGCCCAGCCAAATGAGGATGATCAAGAATGATTAATTTTTTTTTTTCATAAATATGTCTTATCAATGACAAAAAACTATGTATTTTTATTTAAAATCTACTACCGAACCTTTATAGACCGTCAAATAATTTTGGCCGCCTAAATCGGCCAAATCGACCTATGTGCGCCGCATCGGGTACCTCATGCACCTCATACGCGCCGCATCGCGCACATCCTGCACCTCGTGCGCGCAGCATCGCGCACATCCTGCACCTCGTGCGCGCAGCATCGCGCACATCCTGCACCTCGTGCGCGCAGCATCGCGCACATCCTGCACCTCGTATGCGCAGCATCGCGCACATCGTGCACCTCATGCTCGTACCTCGGCTTATTGGTCAGGTACGGCCGAGCCTGTAAGACTTACGGCCGAGCCCACAACACTGAAGCATTAGTGAAGTCTCCTAAGCCATCTAATAAATGCACCGTGAAAACGGGCAAGTTGAGCGTTATTGCAGGACGGTCCTCAACATGTTGCGGCGTACAGGAGGTGCGTGATGCGACGTGCATCAGGTGCACGATGTGGCGTGCACGAGGAACGCGATGGTGCGCACACGAGGTGCACGATGTGCGCGATGCTGCGCACACGAGGTGGACGAAGTGCGCGATGCCGCGCATACAAGGTGCAGGATGTGCGCGATGCTGCGCGCACGAGGTGCAGGATGTGCGCGATGCGGCGCGCACGAGGTGCATGAGGTACGCGATACGGCGTTCACCAGGTGCGCGATGTGGCGTGCACTTTGGTTTAGCCGTGTGGGCGACCTCACCATGTACGAGTGGTGAGTGGACCCCGGATGCTTGCGAAGTATTCTTCGATCATCTCAGTGGTGTTGAGTAGACCCCGGATGCTTGCGAAGTATTCTTCGATAATCTCGGTGGTGGTGAGTAAAAGCAGCATTGTGGGAGCTTTTTACTCATGATCAAGGCAGTGGTCACTGGAACCCCGATAGTGGTTGCCAGGTGATTTTGATTACTGGAACCCAGATAGTGGTTGCCAGGTGATTCTGATTACTGGAACCCCGATAGTAGTTGCCAGGTGAATTTGATTATTGGAACCCAAACAGTGGTTGCGAGGTGGTTCTGATTACTAGAACCCCGATAGTGGTTGCCAGGTGATTTTGTTATTGTTTCAGTAATGATTGAGGTCCGGAACTGTTTCATTGGTGTAACAATAACCTATCCATTTTGATGCTATTGCTTGAAGTTGTAGTAAAACGCTTGTAGTTTCATTCACACCATGAGCCGTGTGCTCACTCGCCTCGGGCACTTTTTCTGCGGAGCTCGGATGCGACGAACGCGTACTAGTGATCATATTGAAATATTTTCTTGTAACGGTTTTTCTAATTTAAATAAATAACAGTAGTAAGTTTTGTTCGCCCCCCAGCTAGATGGACCGACGATCTTAAGAAGGTGGTGGCAGACTGGATGCGGAAGGCCGAGGACAGGGTGTTGTGGCGCAGCCTGGGAGAGGCCTATATCCAGCAGTGGACTGCGACAGGCTGAGTTGATTGATTGAGTAAGTTCTGTATTTTCTTTTTTAAAAACTCTTTAGGCTTCTGATCCCTAAGAGTTGCTTATTGGCCGTCACAGCCTTGGTTTCCATTACTCAATAAAATACGTCAGTCTGATATGTTACACTTAACGCCTGATTCAAATATTTCCTTGTCCTCTTTCAGGACCCCCGAACTGCCTCTGAGACAGTTTACCCTGGCTGCAGTGGTGCTCTCAGGTCTGTCTTTGAGTTCAGCGGAACACCAAGCCTAGCGCTCGACTTAATGATGTCTTCGCTATCCCAGAATACACTGTCCCAGAACAACGGTACCTATAAATTATAAAAATGATACCCTTGATGAAAAATTGGAACATTATCGTAGCCGCCATCTTGGATTTACATTTTGACCTCACTATCGGCTTTAGCAACTTCAAAAACGATGAAAGTGATACCCAGGATGAAAAATTGGAACATTTTCGTAGCCGCCATCTTGGATTTTCATTTTGACCTCACTATCGGCTTTAGCACCCTCGAAAACTATGAAAATGATACCCATGATGAAAAATTTTAACATTTTCGTAGCCGCCATCTTGGATTTTCATTTTGACTAAATTCACACTTTCTCTCTCTCTCTTTCTATCGAGAGGAAAAAATATGAACGTTTTTTTGCGTGACGATTTCTGCCAGCTTACACCGCGCGCCGTCCCAAAAATACTTATTAGAAAAATAAACTTACCTATACTAATCAATTCTGTTCTGGTTCTAGGTTTAAATTATAATTGCCATCGACACACTAAGAAGAGAATTCAAGTTGATCTACTCAATGCTCTATTCTGTGACGCAAAGTAGTACCTACTCAAGTTCGTGACCTCTGAGCGGTACTCTTGGCGCGCGTGTTTTCCGCGCATGGTAACTTGTTACGTATCGCTACTCGTTGCGGGGCCTGAGGTAAGCGTTAAATGCCTACAGCGCTCGAAGAAGCCCGCCTTAAGGCGCTATCCTGACCAAATAACCTTGACGATTCGTTCCCTCTTTGTCGCACCTCACCTCTACAATACTTCGTAAAACATTACTAGCGCCAACTGGCGGACAACTTACGAATACAAGTAACCTTAGAATTCACAGACACGGCGTTCAATGAATTCACAGATACGAGTGTGCACACAAACACTCGTATAAAATAGAATAATAGAAGTATTTATTCATCCGGAACGCGCTGCGAACGCGCTAGTCACAAAATTTGCTCCATTTGTTTATTTAATTATTTCATTGCTATAATAGTCTCATATTGGAAAGTCGAGTGCCTATAATCTAAACTAATGCAGAGCTAACACAACCGTATAACGTTTAGCCTCTCAAAGGCGCAAAAAGCAAATAAAGTGAAAAAAGGAAAAGGTGTTAAAAGTGCTTATCATTGTGACTCCAACGTGTATCCAACGGATACTCGCGGTTAAGTAGTGCTGTGTAAGAGCGGTAACGGCGTGCGTTAGTTGCGCGAAGTGTCCGCGGTGCTATCGTCAGTGCTACCAACACCCAGCGAAGAATTACGTTCCAGATACCAGAACGATAATATCGAGTTTCTGAGCATTCTTTATTTTTTTTTGTAAACAAAGTACATTTGGGGATATTATTGCGAATATATATGCCAAGCATGCAACGTACTCCACCTATATCTCCGAACACCCCCGGATCAGGTCAGTCACAGTCTTTTCCTGATATTGCTGCAGCTCTCTGTTGCGATGACGCCAATACGAATGTCACCGTTAGGACCAAACGACAGCGTATTGATGACTCACCTAACAACCCGGTCTTGTCTTCTTGTATCTGCGGTGAGTTGAAGAGTGAACTCAAGGAACTGGTGACAGCGTGGAAGAGCGAGTATGACCTTGAACTGTCTGCATGGAAATCCGAGCATGACGCAATACTGCCCTGGTTCAGGATGTATCCGAAATAAAAAATCACTGTGCTGTTGTTCTCAAAACCACATATTATGAACCCGAAGTCAGTGTGTCCGACGCTAACTGGGACCATCTCAGAACAAAGGGAAAGGATCTGGAGAAACGACTTAAGAGTTTTCAAGACCCGCAGCTCCAGTCACGTCCAGTAACCGTTCAGCTACATATCGTTTTACCGAACGATAGCGGGACAGTAATTGATCCCACTGAGGTAATGGCGGAGGGAAGAAACAAGGACGGTCAGAGTATTTGCGAGATGAACGTGTCGGATATACACTCCTCAGGTGAACAGGCTACATCATCATCTACCCGCCAAGCTCCGAAGCCCCGTGTCTTTGTACCGGTTCCTGCCCCTATTACGGATGTAGCAATGGGTGATACGTTCAGGGATGGACTAGTTAAGGAAGTTTGGACGGAAGTTCGTCACAGGCGCTCCTGTCGTTCGTTGGGCAATATTTTGCGGGGGACGGCGGCGCCTGGCGCTACCAGCTTAGAGGCATCTGAAAGGTGGAGATACCTGCATCTCTTCTATGTAAAGCAGGGTACGTGAGCACTTAATAACTCTCTGCGGAACTGATGTTTGCACGGTAGAAGCCCTGAAACCCCGTGGCAAATACGCATCTTTCAAGTTAGGGGTGCCCTCGAATCTAGCCGAAC
The DNA here is from genome assembly GCA_963921375.1 of Tiliacea citrago. NCBI lineage: Eukaryota > Metazoa > Arthropoda > Insecta > Lepidoptera > Noctuidae > Tiliacea > Tiliacea citrago. The sequence continues at coordinate 28,376,489 of OY992789.1, forward strand.
AAGTTATGGCAGCTCAAAACTGGGCAGAGTAGTAAGTATGAATCCGAGACAGTTCTGGCAGCATGTTTCTAGCCTTAGATCAAAGGGTGATTTCGAAACATTGTTGTACACAATGGGGAGACTAGTTCTGGTGTTAAAGCGGCCGAGGCATTCGCTCACTACTTTGCTAGCGTGTACACCCAAGTTGGACCCATCGCAACTAAATGTGAGTAATGAGAGGGAGAACATACCTCTTCCTATCCTAACTCTTCAGGATATAAATAAGGGCATAGCCTGATAATGTTCCTGCCTTTATACTTAAGGGCTGTCGTGATATCTTGGCGGCTCCTCTCTGTCATATCTATAACTTGGCTCTCCAGTCCGGTGTATACCCTGAGCAGTGGAAAATCTCGCGAGTAATCCCCATCCCTAAAACAAGTGACAAAAAAGCTGTAGAGGAACACAGACCCATCGCTATCCTGCCTACCGTTGCCAAGACTTTTGAACATATACTCCATGCACTTATCCACAAGAGGATAAATGTACTACTTTCGGATGCTCAACACGGTTTTCGCCCAGGTCGCTCCGTAAACACAAACCTACTGATCCACACAGACTATCTATCTCGCGGTTTATACATTGGTAGGCAAGTCGATGCTCTCTATTTTGACTTTCGAAAGCGTTCGACAAAGTCAATAACGATATACTCCTGTCAAAGTTAGGGGCCATGGGATTCTCGTTCAGTTATCTTAAGTTTTTCTCTGACTACCTACGGGATCGCAAGCAATTCGTCAGACATGGCTACTACGAGTCCAAGCCTTATAATACTCACTCAGGCGTGAGTCAGGGATTCGTGTTGGGGCCGCTTTTATTCCTTATCATGATCAATGATCTTGTCAATAAGGTTAAGTTTGCAAAATGCTTGCTATATGCTGACGACCTAAAACGAGTTGCTCACATCAGAACGGACGAGGATTGCAAACTCCTGCAAAGGGATATTGACGCTATCTACGAGTGGAGCATTCTAAATAAGCTGATCTTTAACACAAATAAGTGTTACGTCATGTCATTCGCTCGAGGATTACAACCAATCCATTTTGTCTATAGCTTAGGTGGTGAAAAAATAACTCGAGTCACCAACGTAAAGGACATGGGAGCGACCTTCAACCGCTGTCTGACTTTCAGAGATCACATTTCTACCATTGCGAAAGAATCTTTCAGACGCTTTGGATTTGTTTTGCGAAATGCTCGTGATTTTCACAACCCGCATGTTATTATATTACTGTACACCACTCTAGTTCACAGTAAGCTGGAGACTAGTAGTTGTGTCTGGCATCCCTATACCGTGGCTCAAACAGTAGCTCGAGAAAGTGCAGAGAACATTTCTCAGATATCTTTTTAAAAGAACCTATAATTTCTAAAATAAAAAAATCAAAATCAAAAGTCATTTATTCAAACTAGGCTGAGAATCAGCACTTTTCGAACGTCAAAAATTACATAAGACAGTCCCCCAAAAACGCCCACCCTTCACCACTTCCTAGTGCTTTAGCTGGGAAGAAGAAGTGGCGCAAAAAACTTAAAAAATACAATAAAATGTAAAAGAATTTGCATTACGCAACACAACATTAAATTATTTGCAAAAAAAAAAAAACATATAAATCGTCAAAAAACTATAATCACACAGAAATAACGTAAACAGAACGTACCTAAATAAAAGCCTACAGGCATAATGGGCGTGCCCGCCCACACAAAGCTATAGCTGCAACTCGAAGTCAAAAATGATAAACTAGCACCATCGTAGTAAAATAAAAAACATTTAATCATTAATAACAATAATAAAACCATGGTCAGCAAGACGATCAGTCACCACAAGCAGCACCCGTTCACGAGCATAACGCAAAGATCAGCCATCACCCCCCTCGCCATATTTGAGGGAAGGAGGCAACCCGACCCCCGACGCTACCGCAAGCAGTGACATCTAAGGGAGCATGACGAACTTGCTGGCGGTTGCTCAGGCAAGAATAATATAATCAATTGTCTAGGTCGCTAGCTAACCACTTATTGCAATACAACTCATAAAAAAACATTTTCATGAGTATATTATGTCATAATAAATAAATAAAAAATAAAAAAATGACTGAGACAGTCAATAAAATAAACAATTATATGAACTCATATAACCTGTCAGTAGGTACGCTAATTCTGGAGAAAGAACATGAACATTGTCTTGAGTTAATCACAGCGACCAACTATTCTTATCGTTTAAGTAGTCATTGATAGAATAATATGCCTTTGAACAAAGATTGGATTTAGCTTTAACTTTAAACGCATTAAAAGGCAAATCTAACAAAGGAGAGGGTAGCTTGTTATAAAAAGTTATACCAAGTCCAACAAATGAGTTATGAACCTTATGAAGCCGGTGAAAAGGAGCACGTAATTTATCCTTATTTCTGGTGTTAATATTGTGAATATCACTGGTTTTAGTGTATATTTTGCCTAACATATAAGATGTTGGCGAAGATGAATTGTGATGCCGCCGTGAGTATACCAATATCCTTAAAAAAATCTCTTAGAGAAACTCTGGCACCCAGCTGGGAAATTGCTCGAACAGCTCGTTTTTGGAGTACAAATATATTTTGAGTGTCAGCTGCTTTACCCCACAGCAGAATACAGTAGGACATAACGCTATGAAAATAACTAAAATAGACTAATCGGGCAGTATCAACGTCAGTGTATTGTCTTACTTTCCTGACGGCGTATGCGGCCGAACTGAGCCTTCCCGCTAGGCTTGATATATGAGGTCCCCACTGAAGTTTGGCATCTACTGTTATACCCAGAAACACTGCCGAGTCTACAGTTTCAAGCACCTCTTTATCTAAAACGATGTTGGGACCTAAATTTCTAACATTCGGTAAGGCAAACTTTATACATTTCGTTTTCTTGGCATTGAGAACTAAATTATTTGTCGTAAACCAATCCGTAACCATTGAGAGTGCAATGTTTACGTCGTCAAAATCTTGTCTATTCCAGTCTACTTTAAAAATAAGAGAGGTATCATCTGCAAACAGTACAAGGTCACAGACACCCTTTATATAGAATGGTAAATCGTTAATATACACTAAGAATAAGAATGGGCCTAGAATTGAGCCTTGAGGTACACCTAACTGAACTGGTAGCTCTGAAGATTTCACACCATCAACATCTACACATTGGAACCTATTATACAAATAAGAATTTATTACTTTAAGAGCTTCATTTTGGACGCCGTAATGATGTAGTTTACGCAAAAGCGTGTCATGGTGCACGCAATCAAAGGCTTTGGAGAGATCACAGAAAACTCCAATAGCATTTTGCGAGTTCTCCCATGCGTTAAATATGTGTTTCAGCAGTGCAACACCCGCATCTGTAGTCGAACGACCTTTTGTAAAGCCATATTGTTCATTGTGAAGGAGGCTGTTTATATTAAAATGTCTTAGCAACTGCTTGAGTATTAACTTTTCAAATATTTTGCTAAATGCAGGTAAGATAGAAATAGCCCTGAAATTGCCAACGTCATTTTTATTACCTGATTTAAATAAAGGTATGACTTTACTACTCTTCATAAGGTCAGGAAAAGTTCCTAAATCAACACATTTATTAAAAGTAACACCTAGATAGGGGGCTACGATGTCTATTATATTAATATAATTAATTAATAGTTTAATGGAGATGCCCCAGTAATCACCAGTGTTTTTAGATTTAAGTGTGATAAAAACATTAACTACATCATGAGGTGTTACATGTTCGAAGCTAAATAAACGACTACATTTAGGCACACTACTATGCAAAAGATTTTCAGCTTTAGACAGGGATGAATTTAAGGAGCGAGTCGTAGTTATAGGTATGTTGGCAAAAAACTCATTGAATGCTTCAGCTACGTCAGCTGCATTATTAACTAATTTGTTTTCGACCATAATTTCTAGTTGTTTTTCTTGTTTAACAGACTTACCAGTTTCATTGTTAATAATTTTCTTAGTGGTTTTTACTTTATTTTTAGATTTTATAATTGTATCGCTTAAAAAATTAGATTTAGCAAAAACACAAATCTTTTTAAATAATTTTGAATAATTTTTGACATACTCTAGAAAAGGAGTATCAAACCTGTATTTTTTCAAACCATATAACTCGTATAGTCTCGCTCTACTTTTATAAATACCTGGGGTAGCCCATTGATTAAAGCCAACGGAGGTACCATTAATGTTATTGGATTTGGTCTTGAAAGTAGATTGGTACTCCTTTTGTACAACATCAAAAAGGGCTCCATAGATGTCATTAGGATTCTCGTGTTCTACGGTATAGATGGTGTAATTTTATGAGCTATATTATTTTTAAACTTGTTGCAACGACTAGCTGTATAAGGCCTGCATTTTATTTTATGCTTATTTTTACGTAATGGCATAGGGAAGCTAGCTAGTAAACCACAGTGGTCAGACGTTAAGTCACTTAACACTAATTTATTTTTGGCATCACAATCATTAAATATATTATCTAGACAAGTCGACGAAGATGCCGTGATCCTAGTAGGTTCAAAAAACAAGTTACTTAAATTATAAGACCTAAACAGATTGAGTAGTCTAATACTTAATGGAGTAACATCTAAAATATTAATATTAAAATCTCCACATAAAATTATACTTTTATTACTAGATTTTAACCTATTCAGTGAATTCTCCATTACTGATTCAAAACGAATAAAATCGCCAAGGGGGGTCGATAAACGCAAATTATAACGTATCGCTCGAGTTCAACACAAGACAACTCAATAGTACGCTCGATGGAAAGATTAACTAAATCTAAGCGTTGTTTACATTTCAACATATTTGAAACAAGAACTAAAGATCCACCGCGAATAGCACTTTTCCTTACAAATGCACTTTGTACAGTAAAATTATTATCATTCATAAATACCACTTCATGTTCTTTCAACCAGTGTTCAGTCAAACATAAGACCTGAACATCATAGTTCGCCATAAATAAACTTAACTCTAGCTCTTTGCCAGACAGACCCTGCATATTTTGATGTACAACATTCAACATATGCGGCTGACCCGTTGTGGCACCTAATAGTTTAAACTACAAGGTGTATCAAAAGTAGTGTTAGTACCACTACTAACAGTAATCGATGGTACACTACAGGTACCAGTGTCACTATGTATAATGTGTGCTAAAAGATTAGCAATATGTCTCCTACAACTAGGTGGCAAATACATTGTATAATTTGTCAGTTTGTAATCAGTAATAAATTGATTACAGTCAAAATATAAAATAGCGTCACTGTGCCGACAAGTCCTATTATAAATTAACATATTTAAATTATAAATGTGCCTATTATGCTCATCAGACAAATAGCGAGAATAAGGCAAGGCACAAAAAATAAATTTACAACTATTTGTCTCATTGAGATGTAACATCAAATGGACATTCTATCCTTACATGTACCCCACCAACTATATCCTAGGGACTTTGGGTTTTAACTCGTTGGAGGTAAGAAGAGGCCTTGATCAGCTCACGGTAGCCTGTAAGATCTTTAACGGTCGTATCGAATGCCCTGAGCTCCATGACCTTTTCTGTCGACTATTTGTGCCCGACAAATACATCGGTCATCGCCAAAGTCGCCGACACAATCTGTTCGCGCAACTGCCTTGCAGAACGGTCGCCAGAGCTGAATCACCTGTGTGTCGTACTTTAAGGATGCTCAATGCCCTCCTGATGGCCAACCCTGAATGTGATGTGTTTGCAGACGAATGGAGTAAAATTAAGAGCGTATGTCTGATGATCTGTGAGAAACAGTACGCGAGGGTGTCCACTGTTCCATGTTATTAGGTAGCTGATAATTGTTTAATTGTTTATGACATAATTGTCTGCATTGTGTAGTTTTGTTTTCTATGTTAATGAATGTAATTGGTATTGTACCGTGTTAATTACCTATAAATAAACAAATTATTGTATCATAGTTGAAAAATGTGAAACTTTTTTTTTTTTTTTGTTTTTTTTCGACTTGGTTGTCAATTCCATGGTTTTTGAGGTAGCTAATAAAAAAACTGGGGTCTAAATCAAAAGTCAAGATGACAGCAGCAAAAATTTGCAAATATTGGTCATGGGTATCGTTTTCATGGTTTTTGAGGGCACTGATAACGATATAAAATCGCAAAAAAAAATCCCTCCAAAAACATTTCATGTAAAATGTTGCCAAGACGACCACTTAAGGTTTGCCCTGTGAAAAAGATATCAGATCTCATGTAGAGCCAAGCTTCTGAATCTACACGGCCTAACTCTACCGACCCTTTTTTTTTTTTTGGGTGGGAAATTATCAAATAACTTCTCCCGCTCTGGGCGGAGCGGGAAGGCGTGTCAGACTTTTACTGACTAAAACCCACCCGTGTTCCTTCCGTTGCCTGTGTGCCAGGGCCACGATATCCCTTTCGGACAAACTCGCAACCCTGGCAGGCATTGGTCCTAACGGACCCCGTCAGTTTGTGCTGACATCTCTTTGAGGCGCGCGTGGAACACAACTCGCCGTCGACCCGGGCCTGGTCCTTATCGGACGGCGAGCTACCCATGCTCACCGTCCGCAGGCCCGCGCCTACGGTGGCCGGAAATCGGCTTGCGACTCCCGACGCCCGGGGCGTCTCCTGCGGCGACTAAGGGCGCGAGGGCGCGAACCTTGTCTCACCCTCACGCGTTCCGCCTCCTCCTTCACTAGCATAACTGCTTCGCAGAAGGAGGTGACGGCCTCCCATGCACTCTCGCTCCGAACCATGGCCTGAACCAGGGCCGGACGCGAGAGATCGCCGCCGCCGATCGCCTCCGTGAGGACACGGCGGTGCTCCGCCCAAGCTGGGCAGACCTCCACCGTATGCTCCACCGTGTCCTCCGTGCGATCCACACAGTGGTAACACCCGCGCGTTTCCTCCCGCTTAATCCTAAACAGGAACCTCCCGAAACATCCATGTCCGGTGAGGACCTGCGTCAGGCGGAAGGTGAGGACGCCGTGGCGCCTCTCCAGCCACTCCTCAAAGAGGGGACTTATCGCCACAATTGTGGCGTGCCCAAACTCTACCGACCCTAACTTCACAAATTCTACATAGCAGTAAAAATGTATGGCTTCGCAGTTTCGCTACCGTCTCGTGGAGGTGATGCGAATATTTAGTTTCTGAAGTAAGTAACGAAGTTTAATTTTTTTTGTTTATTTTTGGCCAGTCTTCATTGTAGCGGTCTATCCATCCATCATAAAAAAACTAAGTTGGAGCTTAATTTCCTACGAAATGTATGCGAAGAGTTTTTTTTGCGATTTATGACTTTCCTAGTACTCAAACCTCAATGGGTCCAATAGAGGTTTTTGATCCTTATAAGAAAGAGGATCGATTGGCATAAAAAAAAGTTTTTGTAAAATTGCCCATTTTCCTGCTTTTTCCTTAATCTGGGAATGCAGATCAAAATTTCGGAACGGAATCAGCATGGCAAACCATAACTAGCATTCGTGTTGATTATGGAACGTATTGGTCGGATCATTTACCATTAATTGTTAATTGTAATCTTGACGTAATTAAATCTAAGTGTATAATGCATAATTGGGTTTCTAATGACATTGTGTGGGGTGAGAGGGAAAGTAGCGAGATAAGAAATTATTCTGACATTTGTAATACTAAGCTAAAAGACCTTGACTTTCCGATTGAATTTTGTGTTTGTGCAGACAGTATGTGTTGTAACTTTGGACATAGATATATTATTGACAATTTATACGATGGCATCGTAAACATTTTATGTGAGGCTTCTGTGCAAAGCAAGAGAGGAAGAAAGCTCAAAAAGGGTAAAACGGTAGTGGGGTGGAATAAACACGGTAAAGAGGCGCATAGACAGGCTAGAGAGGCATATCAAGGGTATTTAGTACATGGTAAGCCGGAAAGCGGGCCTGTACACGACGCGATGTATCTTACCCGTAAAACATTTAAGTCTAAGACTGAAGTTTTGTCAAAATCACCAAGACCAACTTAAAATGGATGTATTAGCCTCACACGTTACAGTTAAAGATTTTAGAGCTTTCTGGAAAAGTACTAAGAGGTTGAATGGTAGGGTTAGTTTACCAGTGAGTGTAGGCGGGTGTAGTGAGCCTAAAGGTATAGCTAATCTTTTTAAAAACCATTTTAAAGTTGAGGCTCCTCTTACCAGCGATGTTGATGTGCCCAAGGTTGGGGCCGTGGCTGCCTGTGAGAACCCAATTGGGTTTTCTGCTCAAGATGTTAAGAGTATCATCGATAACATGAAACGTGGTAAATCTCCGGGCAGTGACGGACTCAGCATTGAGCATCTGCAGCATGCAGGTACACATTTGTTTAGAGTGTTGGCTATGCTGTTTACTTTCTGCATACGTCACTCGTACTTGCCGGAAAATGACGGAAACTATTGTTGTGCCTATAGCAAAGAATCGCACTGGTGATGTGACTGATAAATGTAATTATAGGCCTATCTCCCTGGCTACCGTGATGGCGAAGGTCTTCGATGGTCTTCTTGATGCTCAGCTCAGCAAGTATGGAAAGCTTCATGATGCTCACTTTGGGTTTCGTGAGAGTTTGTCAACCGAAAGTGCTATTTTGACTTTAAAACATACAGTCTCCTATTATGTTGATAGAAAAATACCCATCTATGCTTGCTTTCTTGACTTATCGAAGGCCTTCGACCTAGTCAATTATAATAGACTCTGGTCTAAGCTTGGGGAGGTCGGAGCTCCTGCTGAACTCGTTAACATATTCTCTTTCTCAAATACTGGCTCGCGTAGTAGCTCAATTAGAAAACCGACCAATAGTAACAGAGCACAGAAGTTGGTCACAGTCCAGCTCTTGTTCTTCTGAACCACCAATAAATATACCGCCACTTGAATTAAGGGCTGACATCATCGGCATACCAACTACTAAGACTGATTAGATATGGGTTATTTCCCAGTTCATGTTTAAATAATTTGTTGTTTAGTCTCTATTAAGTGATTTTTTATGGAAGTAGAGACTGTTTGAGACTAATTAGATAGGGTTAACACCTAGTTCATGTTTAAAGAATTTGAGGTTGATTAGTTAGATTTTTATGGAAGAAATTACCGTGACCTCAAGATTATGAAGGGAAGGTATGTTATGTTTGATTAGTAAATGTCAATGTCTTCACGATCTGTCACTAAGTTTGATCTGTCATTTCGGGACAATAAAATATAGTTTGCTTCCAACCGGAATCCTGTTGTATCTTTTAGATATCATTACATACCAGTCCCCATCCAGTTTGAGAAGCATCAGAGATTTTTTCAAGTACAAGGTCAAATTGTTTAATTGTATTGTGTTGTTGAAATGTGAGACAACCCACCTTTGCAAATGTAGTTTTTGAATTTTAATCTAGTTCTTTTTTTTGTGACACTCCATTATTTTGGTGTAAAGCCATCCATATTTTATAGTTGGACAGGCGGCAACAAGAATACCTAGTAATTAGGCAAGTTCTATTATTTTGCATCTCCTTTTAGACTTAAAATTCTTTACGGGCTGAAAGAGGAAAAAATCATAGTGTTCCTTTTATTTGTGACACTATGTTATTTAGCAAAAAATAATCCTTATGATGAAGCCTTTCGACCGGTATGATAAAGCTTCAGGCTGATTATTTTTCTCGTGTAACGGGTTCGATTTCCGGTTCAACCATGTAATTATTTCAATATCTATGAATGCAGTTTAAATTGTTTTTTAAATTCAAATAATGCCTTCTTTCAGTAAAATGTTCCATCTACAATATTCAAGGTACTTTCCCTCCATGTGGCATATCCGTGGGACGCCCTGTAGAACCAGATAACAAACATTTTATACATAAGTACATAGGAAAACTTTAGCTTGCGTCTAATACTTAGATACCTACACACATACATACATAGTTCTATTTCCTATTTTTAACGATAACTTAAGATAAGCCATATCTTTCCGGTGGCCTCCTATTTCTAACAAGGCGTTTCACCAGCAGTCGGGAGCGAACGACTATCTAACTGCTTAGACACGCTCGATGCGGTCGACTCCTGGTCTGGGCCCGTCTCAGCCCTACTGCGATCCAAGCCTCCCACACCAACTCCTGAGCACACCTCATTTGGTATTTCCGAAGCCGGTATGGTTGGAAAAACAAGTACATTACTTGAACTGCCGATTAGAATTTTGTGACGCTGCCTTTGTGCTGACTATCACACCATCTGTAGATTGCGTAATCTTATTTGATAATCTGTAGTTCCCAAGCGCTCGATTACCGTACGACTTACCCACTCCCGCCTGCAGCGCGCACCGCCCGCTGCCCGCTGCTACGCATCAGCCACTTGTTGCTCGCGCGAAGGTTTTAGTCAGTCTAACCTAGTACTTAATGTTCTACCTTGTAATATTTGTGATGGCGTTTCTTTTGTGGTACTTACTATGTTCTGTAGTTCTATAGACTAGTAAAAACCGCTGTGGCGCAAGTTCTCACCCAGATTCTGTATAATACCTTTTTTTATTACTCTATTACACTGGTTGACTGCGTTTTCTGCCAAACCGTTAGACGGGTGGTACGGTGCAGAAAATACATGTTCCAGCCCATTTTTTTCTAAAAATTATTGAAACTCTGCGCTACTAAAGGGAGGGCCGTTATCGGAGACTAACTGTTTCGGTATTACAAAACGTGACCAAATTTCCCTAATTTGACGTATGATTGCTTGTGCCGTAGTCAAACGACCGGACACGCTTCTATCCATTTCGACGTAGCATCAACCATTATTAAATATTTGTGACCGTGTATTGGCCCTAAAAATCCACGTGCAATCTAGTCCATGGGCCATGCTAGGCCAGGTCCACGGCTGCGGTGCATGGTGTACCGGGCCTCGGCCAGTTCTGCGCAGACTGTGCAGTTTCGACATAGGTTTTCCAACATTTCATCAATCCCCGGCCACCACACATAACTTCTAGCTATGCCTGTGGTCTTGATTATTCCCATATGCGTATCGTGCAGCTCCTGTAAGACCCTGTCTTGAATAGACTTTGGAATTATTAACTAATTAAAGGAACTATTATAGGTTGTCTTATGTAGGGTCATCCCTACATAAGACAACCTATATCAGTGTATATTTCAGTGCTTCTATTAAAATACGGTAAGTTCCTTTATTTCCACGTCCTTTGGCCAACCATCCCTAACATAGCTCAGAATACGGCTTAATATTGGATCTCTTTTGGTCTACTCTCTAATATCTTCATGTTTAAAAAAACAAAGCATCCGAGGCAAAGTGGAGCTATGTTTGTTCCGGTACCTCCTCCATGCTTCATCCATTAATAGCTTTATAACTTTCAACTAATCGAGACAAAGCGTCAGCTGTGTTTGAATTTGTATTTACGTATACTATATGAAAATCACATGCTGATAATTTTAACGCCCATCTTTGTAACCTACAAGCTGTCATACCCGGAATTCTCAGTTCCGATCCAAAAATACTAACCCGAGGTTTATGATCCGTTTTCAAAACAAATTGCCTGCCATAAAAAAAAAGAGTTTGCGTCACACGTTGGGTACTCGCGGCCGTCCCGCGCGCTGCGCGAATACCGCGCCGATACCGCGTGAGTTTGCGTCACACGTTGGGTACTCTCAGCCGTCGCGCGCGCTGCGCGAGTACCGCGCCGACATCGACACCGCGTGAGCTTGCGTCACACGTCAACACCACGGGCCGTGACTCATCGCAGTGTGATAATATTTCCGCGCAAATTTTGCGGTATTTGTGAAGTACCCCATACCCAAAGTTTACCTTTTTTCAATAATTCGTTAAATGGTTTTAAATGAAAACTTAAGTTTTTATTAAATTTACCGTAAAAATTCACCATACTTAAAAACGATTTCAGTTCGGATACGTTAGTGGGAGCGGATAGTTTAATTATCGGTTTTATCTTTTCTGGATCTACTCTAACGCCCTCACTATTAATTATGAATCCTAAGTATTTGGCTTCTTTACTCAAAAAATCACATGTGATTTTTTTTTATTTTTAAACCTTTTTCTAGTAATATTTTAAGAACCTTATTTAATGTCTCTAAATGTACCTCAATCGAATTTCCCGTTATTAAAATACCATCCAGAAATATTGTAACGTTAGGTATTTTATCGAACAATGACTCATAATTCTTTGAAATTCCCGGACTAGACGCCAATCCTTCCATCTATCTATTGTATCTAAAAATACCTTTATGCGTATTAATCACTTCCTTCGATTCATCTAACAATATCTGATTCTTATCTGATTACCTGCTTGTGACAAATCTAACTTCGTAAAGTACCTACTACCGCTTAACTTACTTAATAAATCATCTATTTTTGCCACAGGATACTTATCAACCATTAAAATACGATTTAGTTTAACCTTATAGTCAGCACATAAGCGTAAAGCGCCATCCGGCTTGTGAGCAATTACCAGTGGTGAGGCCCAGTCGGAAGTGTCAACAGGCTCGATGACGCCGGCGCGCACCATGGTCTCGAGCTCGGCATCGACACGCGTATAGCAGCGGGCGCGCGGCAGAATATCGGCACGGCCCCCTCCCGTAAATGCAGTCTCCCGACCGCCGGTTAAACACCCCAGTCCGCCATCAAATAGCTCATTGTATCTAGAATAAATATTACATATTGTATTATCTCTTTGTTGACTACAGCTTATTTATTTATTTATCCTCTCACTGGAACGCCATACAGCAATTACACCAACGGAGCATAAAAATACATCATGTGCTGCTATCCATCCATCCTGTGCGCGATGGACATCGAAAGGGCGGTGATGGATCACGCACACTCACGCAGCGTCAAGAGACTTCACCATATTTCCATTACTCCATCCATACAGCGCACATTCTTTGCGAATTTTGAGATTAAAGATTGTTTTAAAATAAATACATTAAAATTGAAAAACGGAAAATTTTGATGATCTTATCTCAGCCGACTAATATTTAATTCCGAAAGCCATTGCCTTCCTGTTCCTACTAGTGTGGTACTCGTAGTTCCCGTATTGAATACATATAAATCCAATTGCTTTTTAAGATTTTTATAAGTCAATCACTTCCAGATACAGATATTCTCCGGGCTTTTTTTTTTGGGGGGGGGGGAAAGGAGATGTCCGCTTTTTGTATGGGCGACGGTTTTTTATTCCGAGAAAAATCTAACCAGCGTCAAACTACACCTAAATAAAAGCGACTAAAATAAGGAATTTGTAACCACTGAAATAATATTTTTGGACCCCTCCATTTAAGAGAAAAATTATAAAATATTTAATGTTAGTACATATATTTTATTTGTTGATGGCAACCCAAATAAAATCTAATCCCTTTCAGTTCTAAAAGGTTAGACTAAACATTTTTGACTGAAAATATCCCATTTCTCATATTTCTTATTGTTTACATTGTCTTAATCATCCATCAAATATTTATAGACAGTAATGACAGTGGCATGTGTCAATTTTGACAATTAGTTTTCTATTTGTTTAGAGTGTGTTCACTTTAATATACTAGTTAGAAAGGTTTGTTCGTTTTAGGAGTAAATTCACACTAAAAATGGAAGCCTTTAAAAATGTATGTTATAGTTAGAACCACTAGCTTTTGGGTTGTCTATCCAAATATATTTAACTGATCCTGGTTAGAATGATAGAATAATAAAAAACCATTTTTGACATGTCCTTTTCAAATAACTTCTCCCGCTCTGGGCGGAGCGGGAGCCCTCCCGCTCCGCCCAGAGCGGGAGAAGTTATTTTAGTGTCAGACTTTTACTGACTAAAACCCACCCGTGTTCCTTCCGTTGCCTGTGTGCCTTTGCTTCCGTTATAAAATTTTACGAATAAATTACATGGCAGCAACGGTATGTTAGAAAGCTGTTCTTGCTTAGTATTTCTCGAGATACACGATAAAGGTGACCCTGTGTCAATTACCATGGATAAAAGTACATTTTTTACTAAAAGATTAACGCTCACCGGCCCATATTGGCTTAAAGACATTGGATACATAGGTTCCTCCGGAACGCCCAAGTCTTCTCTCTCTTCTCCGTCTTCTTCCCCGTGTCTCAAACGCGTGCATTGTTGGTGCCGTGGCACCGGCCGTAGTGCCATATCTTCCCGCGCCGACTATAGGCCCGGCCGCCCGCTGTTTTCCGCGTCATCCCTCCGCTGCCACTCCCTGATTGTTGAGCACAGCCCGGAGTGTCGCTCGAACCATCACGGCATATGCGCCGCAAGTGGTCAATCTTCCTACATTTACTACACTGAGACTTTGAGAATCTACACTCTAGTTTTGTGTGTCTGTAGTCCCCGCATGCTGAACATCCCCCAACATGCATGCGATGCACATCCGTTGTTCAAACGCTGCCGGACTTCGCCGCAACGCTGTATCATTTCTCGAAGTTTCGAGGCCCATCGAATAAGCGTTTGAACCGGCCCCGGTCGGCCCGGTGACGTCACCACGCCCATCTACAGCGGCTGCATTCCGCTCCGCCGCCTCCAGTGCGCTCGCCACCGACACTGCTTTAACGAACTTTATGTTTCCTTCCGCGAACAATCGTTGTCTAATAAGATCACTCGGAATACCGCACACGAATTGTTCTCTTAAATTGGTGTGCGTTACGATTGCTCTGCCAAGTTATCCAAACAGAAAAAAACTTAGCCCAAAAAATTGTCGAAATTTGTCAAAATCGAAGGGAACAAACCAAAAATTTGTCAAAGTAGAAATTAAGAAGTTATAAGGGTTTTAAGTTGGCCGCGCGAACGTAACGTGGAGGATTGCGCGGCCATGGAGATCTCAGCAACTACTTGGGTTAGAGATCTAATTCTTTTTGTGAACTGAAGACTGAATTTGTCAAAAATTGTCGAAAAAACAATTATAAGCTCCAGACATGTATGGGCAACAACCGGCCCGCTGTAAGATATTATCCGGCCCGCGAGATATTTTGAAAAAACCTAATTTAAAAAATATTACATTAGGTACTTATACTCACGGGAGTGACAGTGAGGCGGCAAACATCAAATCCTTTGATGTTTGCCGCCTCACTCATAATCGCCGCCACTCGGCTTGCTCGATCAAATTCTTTGAGGTTTGCCGCCTCACGGGCCAGATATTCCAGATTATTCCTTCAGTTTGCCTTTATAAGTGGGTGGATGGCCCGAACGTTAGTTCAGTTCTATTTGAGCTACCGAGGTGATAATTTGAACAAGCGATATCCTAGCGAACTGCTCGAGCCGTCAACTTGCTTTGTGACTTTGTGTGCATCTTGAGTGGTTACTAACTATAGTTTGTTATTAAGTTTATTGAACGAAAAGTAAACAAAAATGGTGTCTGGTGGAAAGAAACGAAAAGTAGATACAGAGGGCCGCCAGTTTCAAGAAAAATGGACTGAAGAATTCTTTTTTTATCTTGCACAATGGTAAGCCTATTTGTTTGCTGTGTAATGAATCCATTTCAGTAATGAAAAAAATCAATATAAAGAGGCATTACTCAACTAAGCATGCTACGCTGCACTCACTGACAGGACAATTAAGAACAGACAAAATCCAGAAGCTTATCGCAAATTTGGAAAAACAGCAACAAATGTTTCATAAACCAAGAACATAACTTGATAATGTTGTGAAAGCTAGTTTTATAGTTAGCTCAAAATTGGCAAAGGCATTAAAACCATTTGCCGAAGGAGAATTTATTAAGGAGTGTATGTTAGAAGTTTGCAGTATTTTGTGTCCTGAAAAGAAAAATGAATTTGAAAAAAAAAATAGTTTGTCAAGACGAACTGTTGTTTGACGTATAGAAATGATGGCTAATGATATAAAAACAACATTGACTGTATGGCTGGTTTTGAATCATTTTCCATAGCATCAGCCGAGAGCATCGATTTGTCTGACACAGCTCAACTGGCTATATTTATTCGAGGTGTTGATAAGGAGTTCACTGTTACTGAGGAATTGCTTGCTTTACAGCCGCTTAAAGGAACCACTACAGGAGAGGATATTTTTATTGAAGTTCAAAAGGTGTTCACAAGTTTTGGCTTGCCATGGTCAAAATTAATTGGAGTATGCACTGATGGTGCACCTTCTATGGTCGGCTTACGTAAAGGTTTCATCGGAATTTTGAATGACAAAGCAACAGAATTAAATGTGCAAAAAGATGATTTGATAGTCCTTCATTGCATTATCCACCAACAGAACTTGTGTTCTAAGTCCATTCGACTCCAGAATGTTATGAATGTGGTAATAATGTGTTGGTTTAATGAATGGGAAATGGTTGGGTTAATGGGTTGGTTGTGGTGGTTTTTATTACCACATTCATAACATTCTGGAGTCGAATGGACTTGTTGCCCATACATGATCTAGAGTTTATAATTGTTTTTTCGACAATTTTTGACAAATTCAGTCTTCAATTGACAAAAAGAATTAGATCTCTAACCCAAGTAGTTGCTGAGATCTCCATGGCCGCGCAATCCTCCACGTTACGTTCGCGCGGCCAACTTAAAACCCTTATAACTTCTTTATTTCTACTTTGACAAATTTTTGGTTTGTTCCCTTCGATTTTGACAAATTTCGACAATTTTTTGGGCTAAGTTTTTTTCGGTTTGGATAACTTGGCGGAGCAATCGTAACGCTCACTTAAATTGTCATCCAAACTCGCACCGAATTGTAAATACCGCGTTATTTTTTTTCAATTCCGCAACACAATCTGAACTACTTTCGCCGCATAGTTGTCTTCTTTGTCTGAATTTATAACGTTCTGCCAAAATAGACGACTTGGGTTGCAAATGTTCTTGCATGACCTTCACAACATCGGTGAAGGACATGTCCACCGGTTTCTGAGGACTGCTAAAATTCACTAGTAATTCATACGCCGTTTCACCCATGAACGCAATCAACGTTGGTAAATATCCCGCCTATCACAGTACGACTGCCAATTTCCGTTCTTCATGTCGAATTCGTCAAATTTCGCCATCCTCGTCGCCATTGTAGAATAAAACAACGATACACACAACAATATTATATTGACTGGCGTATGCGGTCGGCCTACAGTACATTTATACAGCATTACTATATTAACTTAGATATACCCTACATTACGTCCGAACCTCTACCAGTTTAAAGTGATATGTACCTATTAACATACTTATTAGGTTTTTTGTTTTTTTTTGAGATTTAATTTATGAATATCCAAGTGCCATCTGATTTTATAAGGCACCTAGTTGTATGAGATAATTAATTTCTATGGTTGACGATTGCTTTTTTCCTGGTTGAAGTTGTTATTCGGAAGTTTGAACTGGAAACTCAATAAGTAGTCGTTTATAACCCTTGATCTTGTGGCGAAACAATAAACAATTGGACCACCACCTTACATTTTAGAGCATGATCGCTCCGCTTATGAATCTTGCGCCAAACATGCAGATCATACGATATTTGCACCGTGTGTCCGTACGGCAGTACGGGTTCGATTCCCGATCAAGTTGAAATTGGTGACCATACCAGTTTTCTACAATCTGATCGTGTATGGTTGGATTAGTAGTTTTACTATTCCGTATCTCAGAAATGCTGCATCTACTGGTCCGTACGTGACCTAACAGTAATCCAGGTTCTGGCGAAGTTTGATGCCATTGAATTTATCTTGAAGCTTATAGTCGAACAGGTATTCAGATAGTGGTGTTTGTTCCATTAATTATTTCCTTTCCTCACTTGGGTAGGATTAAGAACGTCAATGTGATGCAATTATCATGATAAATGTCACACAATAGTCTAGCTGAGTCACTTAATGTTGTGATTTAATATACACCCCCTTAGGAGGCTATTAAACTATTAAGGACTTTGCCAATGGACGTAATGGTGGCAGCCATTGTAATACACTGTAGCCCCTAGTGTATCTCTGAGTAGATTCTCAATACTTGAAGGTAAGGTTTCAGTTGGGGTTTGGAATGGATACCATTTCACTCACAACTCGCCCCCCCCTTCTGGTTGTATTGTAGTGGAAGTTAAGTACTAACATAGCATACAAGTTACAATTTTATACTAATATCTAGAATCATTGTAACCATCTCTCTCATCTCCGTTTTAACTTAGGCACTGTATTTCGGCCTAGGGTGGTGCTGGTAAATGTCTTCTGCTGCGTTTGGAGAGGGCGCAGAGGGCTGTCCTAAAGGTAATGGCCTCCAACCCCTATCGCTTCCCTACCAGCGAACTGTACACGACTACACGCTATGGAAACTACCTACATTAATGCACTCTTTTGTGCTAAGTACAGTGTTGCGGGAACATTCAAAATTGTCTTTTGACCCTGAGTTTAGAAGCCAAAAACCGGCCAAGTGCGTGTCGGACCACGCACAATGAAGGGTTCCGTAGTTAGGATGAATTTATCCCAAAAACAAACTTAACATTGTAGTTGAAAAACATGCTTTACCATACATCGATATAATATACGTTATGGTCAATTCTTCAACTGCAAATTTAAGTTGGTCGACTATTACTCGTTAAATAGTAAACCCTACTTAGCTGTGATAGTTTTCCTTTTCATTTCGTCATATAAGCTACTGCCATGAATTTTTCACATAACCAAACCCACCCATTTAGATGGCGGGGGGGGCACGACGACACTTGACTCTAACATAAAATAGCACTTTTAAGCTTAATATTACGCAAACGGATCTCAGAATTGAAAAATGCTTTTCACAGACCCACAATATTTTTAAACGGCCTATACAACGTCACCCCAGTTACCGTCCCAGTTTTACGTGTACCGTAAAACGGGGTGAATAGAAATGTAGGGGTGAATCGAGATGCAACTTTACAATGGATTTTAACGTTGAAATAATATATTTTGTTGCCAAAAAGGACTTTAATGTGTTACCTGTACCTACTATAATTAACGATTAAGTGCCTTGGCAACAAACTATATTATTTCAAGGTTAAAATCCATTTTAAAGTTGCGTCTCGATTCACCCCTGCATTTCTATTCACCCCGTTTTACCCGGTACCCTAAAATAAAATGTTTTTCATGTTTTTATTTTAAGGCTTTTTCGGCGTGATTAATATGTACACCCATGCCAAATTACAGCTTTCTAGGACTAAGCGTCTCCGAGCTAACCCGGGGACGGACGGACGGACAGACAGACAGACAGACGGACATGGCGAAACTATAAGGGTTCCTTGTTTACTACGGAACCCTAAAAACGTAGAACTGACAGAGTCTGCCCGACATCGGGTGTTAAATTGGAAATTGTCCGCCGGCAGTTCATTTTCTGCAGTCCCCTTCTTTATAATAAAATAAATAAAGTGCTTACTATTTATCCATGTACTCTCCGGGATTGCAAAAGAATTATTGATCAAGGGCTTCATACTCTCACATACGAAGAATTGGAGATTTTAGCCGAACCCTAAAGATCTTTCTTCCGTAGTCATGCACACCAAATACACGTAGCGTTGAGTGTGCTCGTGGGGAGGTCCCACAAGCACACTACACTTACACCCCACAGACACGCAGTACACTCACATACAACAATCCCACATGCACAACTTTAAGCACTTACCTACTATTTAAATTTTTTACTATTTAATTTTTTTATTTTACTTTTTTTTGTTTATTGTTATTGTTCTTTTTTATCCCCTACCTACTGTATTTTTACTCAGGAATCCGGAAAGTTGTTGTCTCCCTCTTGGAGGTGGGCGTTAATGGCTGCGACACAGTTTTGTAACTAATGTAGCTCTTTACGTACGCAATCAATTTGTAAAATGTGTTTTTGTTCCATTCAAAATTATATATATTAAGGATCTTGGAATTTTTGAAAAATCAAAATCAAAAGTTATTTGTTCAAACTAGGCTGAGAATCAGCACTTTTCGAACGACATTTTGACAGTTGAGATCGCCAATTTCCGCTATCAAGCTCGGTAATTTATCGACACCTTGTAAAAGCCCGATAAGCATAGCGATCATTACTAATAATGGATTTAGGACTCATGACTTAATTGCTGGGTGATGAGGAAAAACGGCAGCAGCATCACAATGTACTGCGTATTCGGAGGCGGCATCTCAGAAACACAAACAATCCTCTGGAAGTTCCCGAAGAAGATTTTGTTCGTCTCTTTCGGTTGACTCGAAAAGTGGCAGTCATTTTAATAGAGGTAGAAGTGCGGAGGATGCGATCCACTGGTACCTTGGTGATTCAGCCATCTCCGTGAATGTGGAAATATTCCTGTGTGGAAATAGGCTGTTATAATATTAAGTATCGTTCATTTGATTAAACTCAAGTTAATAGTAGGTAGGTATACGATAAAGTACTTACATTTTATAGGTTTACGGATAGGTATGTTATTTTTCTCAATTTTCAAGAGAGTAATGTCAACAACAAACTTTTTTTTGGCAAAGGTAAACACAACGATGCTTTAGGAAGATGGCATATTTTCTTTATTTTTACTAAAAACAAACAGAGTTTTTTGTAAATACTGGTTGTTTCTCTGAATTATACCCATAGCCAAGATTCAAAAAACATGTATTAAACGCACACTATGTAGACAAGCATATTATAAGTTGGATGATTATATCGTAGATAAAGATGCTTGGCTTAATGCTGGTCCTGCTCCACAACAACTTGGGCTCACTTGTTAGAATTTTAATATTTGGAAGTGATGCTTCCCCCCTTTTTTATTTTTTGTTTTGACATTACATTCGTAACTATCGTTTATTTTTATGTACTTAATCAAGTTTTAGTTGTTGAATACTTCAATAGGTAACAACGATTTTCCTTTTGCTAGTAAAATTTTATTAATCATTGAAATACATTGCAAGCTATAGTTTTGTATAATTTAAAAGCATTTTTTCATTTTTGTAAATGTGAGTACCATGGAGCCGTTTATTATGTTATGATGTATGTTGACTTAAAAAAAGCCTGGCAGTTGAGAGTATGTCATGCTCACTTAAATGTCTCGCTGATGGTGGCGCGTGTGTTGGATCATTCGGTTTCCTACAAAGTGGTTGAGCTGGATGGTGCTGATCCACGCGTCATGTTTGTGAACGGGCGCTGTCAGTTGAGGCTGGTCATCTCTTAACTGCCAGGGCTTATTTTGTAATCTTTTAATCTTATATTTTGAATTGTTTTTTTTTTAATATATTTATTTTTGTTTTTTACATTGTTCTCACATATAGAAGCGACAAGAATAATGTACCTACCCAGGATTTTGTAATATCTTGATTTAAAAGAGTGTCCTTGGAGTTTCTTGCCTGTTCTTCTCCATAGAGATCTACGTTTTGGAATGGGCAAATAGCTTCCACTTTCTGACTAACTGACCGACTCTTTGACAATTCAAAAGTGCCTGTAAATGGTTTATTTGAAATAAATGCTTTGAGTTTGAGTTAGAGTTCAATGGGCCCGCATATAGATAAGTTGTCAAAAAAGCTTAGCTCTGCAGCACACGCCGTTAGAAAAAATCGTGATTTAACCAATTTACAGACAGCCCGCTTAGTATACTTTAGTTATTTTCATAGTGTTATGTTGTACGGTATTCTGTTGTGGGGAAATGCCGTCGACATTCAGACAATTTTTTATTTATAAATTAAGTCCCAGACACAAATTTGAAGAGATTAATATAATGTCTGTCGCTTCTCAGTATATTTATGAATATCTTTTGTATGCACATAAAAATATGAATCTGTTTAAGAAATACAGTGATATCCATTATGTAAATACTAGGAACAAGCACAAATTAGTTGTTCCTTTATTTAGATGCCAGTGTGTACGTTTTTATAATAAACTTCCTAGCCATATTCAAGAATTAAGCCCTTATAAATTCAAATGTTTTGTAAACTGTGCCAGAAAGCATTTTACACTGTTAAAGACTATATTGAGGACAAAAAGGCTTGAGACTGAGCTGCTCCAATTTACAGTGAATCTTGATTTGATTTTTATTTATACCATTTTACATAAACAATGACATGAATATTTACTTTGTAAAGTATTATATTATTTTAATTATTATGAATGTGAGGACTATGTGCATTGTTTTTAGGGTTCCGTACCCAAACGAGAACCCTATTACTTCTGTCTGTCCATCTGTCACCCGGCTGTATCTCATAAACCGTGATAGTTAGACAGTTGAAATTTTCACAGATGATGTATTTCTGTTGCCGCTATAACAACAAATACTACATAACAGAATAAAATCAATAAGGGGGCTCCCATAAAACAAACGTGAACTTTTTGCTCGATATTGATAATGGCAACAGGTAGACGCTTGAAATATTCACAGAATATTTAGTTATATAAACACTTTAAAAATAAATTAAAACAAAACAAATATTTAAGGGGGGCTCCCATACAACAAACGTGACTTTTTTGCCAGTTTTATAGATAATTGTACGGAACCCTTCCAGCGCGAGTCCAACTGTCAATTGGGCAGTTGTTTTTATTTTTATTCTCTTAGTTTTAATGCTGGTCTGGCAATTTCAGTAATGTAGGGGCCTAACCAAATGTCCTCTCTTTGGTATTGTTTGTTGAATCGCTGAGCTCCTTAAGTTTTGAGTTGAGCTGCATGATAACTGACAAATGCATGCACTGACTGGACAGGTCCACTCAAATCTGTATGGTTCTTTCGTCAAAAGACCATGTCAGACACCAATGTACATGGTCCCCAAATGATCTAACCAAGATTATAATCTTGGTCAAATTCCAGAATTGAAAATTGGTCGAATTGGCAGAGCCATTTCATCTTTACACCTTAAAAACAGTATGAGTAGCGTGTACCTCAGCACCGCAGCCGAACCAGGCCTGGTGCTCCTGCGCGGACAGGTTCATGTCGTAGTAGGTGAGCGGTGCACGACGCGCGGCGCTCCACAAACGCCCGTACTCCGCGCCGCGCAGCAGCGACAGCGGGTTGCGCCACACCTTGCAGTCCACCGCGTCCGGCTCGGCGCTGGGGCCGCCGCCACCCAGCCACGGGCCCAGGTGCGTCAGCGACACTTGCTCGATGAACGACGTGCCGTACTTGCGGAAGTACCACCACTCGAAGATAAGGATCAGCCCCGAGATCAGCGACGACGTGCCCGTCAGCGCCACGTAAAACTTAGGCGTCAGCGCGCCCAAGAACGCCGATGAGTCCCACATCGCGAACACCGTGATGGATTGCGGTCGCGCCGCCGCCGCAGTAAGTACACACTAACTCGTCGTCACCGAGTACCTGCCTTAATTTAACTCTCGACTTCTCGAGACAACACTTTGTATCCCATAAACGCCAATCTTATTAATTATTGATAAAGTTTACGAAATACCTAACTAAAACAATAACATTAACATAGCATATCAAATACACAGAAGTGACACAGAACCACACAGGCCACAGAACTTTTTTTTTTTATTTATATTTTTATAGCCTGGTTGCTAGGACCTTTTAGCAATGTGTTTATTTAGTTACTTTGTTTAATTATTTATGAAATGAATCATTAGTATTACACATTAATATTCGGCTAAACACAAGTTTTAGAAAATAAAACAAAACTGCTAATCATGACGCTTCACTTTCCCGCCAAGAAGTCCCCATAAAACCATGTTGATGTATAATTTACACCCAGATGTGGTAGGAAGCACTATGGTTTCGTAAATTAGAAGTGGCAAATCGCTTTTTTCAACAGAAAACTGCACAATTTACCATTTTTTGGGAAGACAAGTACTTGCGACACAATACTGAGAATAGACTTTTAATCGTGCATGGTCATAAGGCCAAATTACTTTGGCAGAGGGGTACGCCCAGATAAGCCATCTCCATACAGGTTAATTAAATGCTCTAAGCTTTCAACATAGTGCTTAGACATAGTGTTGTTCTTTTAAATCTAAAGTATAGTATAGATAATTAGTTGGTTCGCAACACTCTTTTTAAAAATAATTGGCTTTTACAATGTTTTCAAATTACGATGATAATACGAGTATGATAATTATTCAAAATTATTTAAAAATGTTTGTTGTATGGCCAAGTCACGTTACTTGAGTTCAAAAATCAAAAATAGTAGTCGTGGAATTAAAATGACATGGAATATCAGTATAGTGAAACGGGAAGGTTATGCAACCGAAGTAGTGACTACAGCCTTGCTATTGATGACAGTTTAATTAAATCAGATTCTCACATCACCGCGGCCTTTGAAAATTTATTTGCAGAGATTCCTGTATTGACTACTAAATCTCTAAACTCATCAACCACTGCTGCAGAGTCTTAACTTAAGCGCTAAGGTAGCCCGCGAAATTCAAATTTTAGTACATTTTTTGCAATTTTCAGGTCTGTGACAGGTTGTATGTTGATCTAAATATGATTCGCGGCCGTAACAAACATGGGTTTACAGGATTATAATCATTAGAATCTATGGAATGACTATTTCTGAAATAATCATACAGTAGGATTTTATGAACTTAGAGAGTTGTAATGCTGATTCTAATGATTATAATTCTGTAAAGCCATATTTGTTACGGCCGCGAATCATATTTAGATCAGATAAATTTTTTGAAAACTTATTTTAGATCAAATGCAAAGATTTTTGAATAAACATAAGTTATTGCATAACAAACAGTTCGGTTTTACAAGGGGTCGTTCGACTACCTACTGATGTTGAACTTTTAGGACATGTTTATAATGCATGGGAGGATAAATGCGATGCTTTGGGCATCTTTTGCGATTTGTCCAAGGCATTCGATTGCGTTCTTCATGAAACATTAATCAGGAAACTGCACCACTACGGAATCCGAAATGCCTCTCTGGATCTTCTTACTTCATATTTAAGTGATGGGATTCAGAGAGCTGATGTTAGCGGAAAAAGATCTCCCGGATCCGTAGTAAGAATGGGGGTACCCCAGGGCTCAATTCTTGGCCCATTTTCGTTTCTTATTTATATAAATGACTTGCCTTACCTCATAAAGGATAAACATGATATAGTGTTGTTTGCAGACGACACTTCACTGTTATTTAAGGCTTAAATCTTGAATATGGCTAGGAAGTTTATTATAAAAACGTATACACTGGCATCTAAACGAGCCACCTATTTTTTTAGCCTGGTTTTAGGAATACCAAATTTGTGCTAGTTCCTAGTATTTACATTATGGATATCACTGTATTTTTTAAACAGATTAATATTTTTATGTGCATACAAAAGATTTTCATAAATATACTGAGAAGCTACAGTCAATATAATAATCTCTTTAGTCTCTGAGGGAGTGTCTGGGACTTAATTTATAAATTGAATGAATTGCTCTTTTTTTTTAAATAAAAATTGTCGGAATGTCGGCGGCATTTCCCCACAACAGAATACCGTACGACATTACACTATGAAAATAACTAAAGTATACTAAGCGGGCTGTCTCTAAATCAGTTAAATCACGAATTTTTCTAACGGCGTCTGCTGCAGTTATGCCTAAGAACACTGTAGTATCTTCGGGTTTCAACTCTTCACCCTTTATGAGCTCACTATTTTTTACTTGTCTAACATGAGGTATTGTAAACTTAATAGGTACATTTAGTTTTTTTCTCGTTAAGAAGTAGCTCGTATTAACATTTAAACCAGTTAACTACTTTTTCGAGGGCACTATTTACATTGCCAGTAACCAACTGCTGGAGTTTGAGTTTAATAAATTCAAATGTTTTATAAAGCGGAAATTGTGCCAGAAAGCATTGTATACTGTTATAGACTATATTGAAGACAAAAAGGCTTGGGATTGCGCTGCTCCAATTTACAGTGAATCTTGATTTGATTTTTTTACCAACTATTTATATTTTTCTTTTTATATATACCATTTTAAATACCTAAACAATGACATGAATATTTACTTTGTAAAGTATTATATTATTTTAATTATTATGAATGTGAGGACTATGTGTATTGTTTTTTTTATTTTTATTCTTAATCAAAAAAAAAATAATGCAGGTCTGGCAGTTTGAGTACTTTATGCGGCCTAACCAAATGCCCTTTCTTTGGTATTGTTCGTCGAATCACTGAGCTCCTTGCTGGACGCCCACCGCACTGGTGCGTTGCGTGGGTTTCAGCGGTTAAGTATTGTAAATGTGAAGACTATGTGGGTTATTTTTTCTCAGTTTTTATCATGGTCTGGCAGTTTGAGTAATTTTATGCGGCCTACCCAAATGTCCTTTCTTTGGTATTGTGTGTTGAATCGTTGAGCTCTTTAAGTTCGTAGTTGAGCTGCACGACTACTGAACAGGACAGGTCCCGTCAATCTGTGTAGTTCTTTCGTCAAAAGGTCATTTCAGGCACCAATCTACATGGTCTTCACATGATCTGACCAAGATTATGTCTGGACTTTAAAAGAGACTGTTACCTCTGAGTTTGTTTCGGCCTTTCTTTTCAGAGTAGTCGGATATGAAACGCCGACCTCATCTAGTTTTTTTTTAATATGATTGACGTGTAAATCATTTATCATTTGTCATGGGAAATAAGTCAGTGAGGGAAAGGGACTTGCTCTAAGGAAAGGGAGGACAGTGTAGGCCCATCAATAAGTACCAGGTAAAAAAAATAGAAAATGGTCTACTTTACAGTCAATCTACGTTCTCACATTCACAATATATTTAAAAAAAATCTATTATAAAATATTATTAAAATAGTAAAAGTAAAAACATAAAAGTATAATGTCAGTTCGTCGTAAGTTATCATCACTACATTGTCAGAATCGGGTAATTTATTTATTTATTTATTTATTAGGGACAAAAAACAGTTACATGTTAAAAAATACAGAAAATTACTTAAGCTAGGAATTGACAAACATGCAACCCACACCATTGTCCACGAATTAACTAAAAATTAAAAGAAGTGATAAAAGAAGTGATAATATAAAGCGATAAACAAAACAAAACAAAAGAATCATTGTCATATTAGCGCTGAGATTGCCTCATGTTACACAATTTACTCTGCGGACAAAATATCCAGTGCCATTTTTTAAATACTTGCTTAGATAGATAAAATATATCAAGGTCAATGTGGTGACATCAATGAATTCAGTTTCATTTTCGTCACGCATTAGTAAATCATCAAGTTGCCTCAACATAGGCTTTTTATTACGACAGGCGCTTTGACAGGCGGCACAAAACATTTATTTGTCGTTATTCCGACTGGGGGAGCCGGTCTATAAGAATTATCCATAGAGGATAATAATTTTTGTACTGGTAATTTAATCAATGGACAACTAATAGCGGCTTGGTAACATTGTGAAGCGTCATGTTAGCAGTTTAGTTTTATTTTCTAAAATTTGTATTTAGCCGAATATTAATGTGTAATAGTGGTGGATTATTAACCATTAAGTGTTCGTGAACCTGCATTAATGTAGGCAAATGAAACAAAACAGTGCAACATCACTTTAAGTTCTCTCAAGAAGTCCGCGCGAGGTTTCAGTAAAGTGCCGCGTCTTTACTTAAACTCAAGGGGAGCGGGGCGGGATATCATCAATTATCTTTATCATGCATTGAGTTCATTTCATAATTATTATAACTTTGTACTTGTTACCTAATTTTACATGACACTGGCTAAATGCACAAACCGTGCGAAGCCAAAAAGAAAAAAAAAAAAAAAAAAAAAAAACATTGTGATAGGACTGAGCTAAGAACTGGGACTTCTTGGCGGGAAAGTGAAGCGTCATGTTAGCAGTTTTGTTTTATTTTCTAAAATTTGTGTTTAGCCGAATATTAATGTGTAATAGTGGTGGATTATTAACCATTAAGTGTTCGTGATCCTGCATTAATGTAGGCAAATGAAACAAAACAGTGCAACATCACTTTAAGTTCTCTCAAGAAGTCCGCGCGAGGTTTCAGTAAAGTGCCGCGTCTTTACTTAAACCCAAGGGGAGTGGGGCGGATATCATCAATCATCTTTATCATGCATTGAGTGGAGTTCATTTCATAATTATTTAAATAACTTTGTACTTGTTACCTAATTTTACATGACACTGGCTAAATGCACAAACCGTGCGAAGCCAAAAAAAAAAAAAAAAAAAAAAAAAAAAAAGAGCTAAGAACTGTCAAAGTGTCAAATTCATTCGGGAATCTTGGCCTTGGGATGCTTGGGATTTTTGACGTTTGACTTTACGTAACAATTTGCTGCGCTACAGAGCGGAGGCTATCATTACTCTAACCACAAAAATTACCAAAATGTTGGGCCGTTTGGGAAAGAAACATGTTGAAGTCGCCGCATCGTTCGCCACATCAGCGGTTGGCTTCGGAGGTGCGGCTTTCGTCGGTCTCCTATATTTCACGGACTGGAAACTGTTCTGTGCGAACATCCCCTTCTACAGAGGAAAATTTAAGGATGTAGAAGAAGAGAAGTAAATCTCGACATGAAGCTAGCGAGTCTAACGTGAATTGTATACCCATTTATTTAGAATTTATGTAATTACATTATCTAAGCTATAGTGTTACCGATGTCGTGTTTCTTTGAATTTACCCTTTTTCATTGTCCTGTGCTCTAAGGGCGATTATTTGATAAGATACCGGGGAAAACGGGGTTAATAGGGATGCAGGGGTGAATCAAGACGCCAACTTTAAAATGCATTTTAATGTTGAAATAATATCTTTTGTTGCCAAAAAGAACTATAATATGTTACCTGTATTATAATTAACGATTAAGTGTCATTTCAAGGTTAAAATCCATTTTAAAGTTGCGTCCCGATTCACCCCTGCATCCCTATTCACCCTGTTTTACGGCATACAAAGTTACACAGCAGACACAACTAATGTTTGAAAACTACTCTACAATGCATATGTTCCACTAGTTAGCAGGTACTACTACTGTTAAAGAATACCTTTGTGATGTAAAGAATACCTTTGTGATGTAAAGAATACCTTTGTGATGGATCGCAGGAGGCTTCAGAAAAGACCATAGAAAATGTATGCTGGCTCAGGACAGAGCAGTATGGATAATGTCTGTGGCAAGCAATTCCCATTGTACTCAAGCCTGTCATGGAAATAATTGAAAAGAAATACATAGAAAGTGAAAATGCCGTTTCCATTATACAGAAAGTAATCTCCAATCAGATCAGTTTAAAGTGAAACTAGATATATCAGTAGTTTTCCTCCTAGTATGTTGTCACTTGCCTCAGTACGTGGGCAGGGCTCTCTTTGGAGTTCTTCAATGTAAGTGTCAGGTTTAACTACATGTAATGATTTTAACATTGTTGTTGTCTGGCAACTGTCATGGAGAGACTGTAAGATATTTGAGTGGCCGTGCACAAAATCGGCTGATTTTGATCAATTTTGTTCATTGGTTGTGAGAAAGGGTACAAAAATTTAAACAAAATTATTTGTGATTTGAAATGTCGAGTTCTTTGTTTTGCATGTCGCGGAAAGGGATTTTTCAAATAGATTAAGTATTCATGGAAAATCAATAGTATTTGCACCAAGTTTTCCGAAAAATTACGCGAGACTGATGTTGATCATCTTTTTACAAAATACTACTTGTGATTTTGATTTTTTTTTTAAATATCGTAAAATCAAAATTCTTTTAAGGTCTACTTGCATGTGGGAAACACTTTTTAGGGTTCCGTACCCAAAGGGTAAAACGGGAACCCTATTACTAAGGCTCCGCCGTCTGTCTGTCTGACTGTCTGTCTGGTCTGTCTGTCCGTCTGTCACCAGGCTGTATCTCATGAACCGTGATAGCTAGACAGTTGAAATTTTCACAAATGATGTATTTCTGTTGCCGCTATAACAACAAATACTAAAAAACAATAAAATAAATATTTAAGGGGGCCCCCATACAACAAACGTGTTTTTTTTGCTTGTTTTTGCTCGATATTGATAATGGCAACAGGTGGACAGTTGAAATATTCACAGTATATTTAGTTATATATTCACTTTAAAAATAAATAATTAAATTAAAATAAAACAAATATTTAAGGGGGGCTCCCATACAACACACGTTATTTTTTTGCCATTTTTATAGATAATGGTACGGAACTCATCGTGCGCGAGTCCGACTCGCACTTGGCCGGTTTTTTTTAGATTACCTATAAAAGTATGATTGCCAATTATTTTTTTCAACTTCGATACAAAATATAGCAGAAAAATAATGTTGAAAAAACCTATATTTTTTGAAAACCCAGTCATTAATGTATTTTTTCCTATTATTTAGCAAACCATAACAAGAAATTTAAAAATCACACACTATGCTTCTTGAGATAAATCAAAATTTTATTAATTAAAACTCGTTTTGAAAAAAACGGTACAAGCTGTTTTAATTTGATAAAGGCAAGCAAACCTGAAATGAACATAGTGAATGAAACTGTCGCGTTTGTGTAGTAGTTGCGTGCTGCTGCTGAGCATAACCTGGTTTTGACTCCCAGGTCGGCAGTGTTATTGGATTTGTCCATCAGGAATTTCTCAGAGTCTGGAGTGACCAGTTGATGGCAATAGGCTCGCCCACCTATTTACATGAGACTTAAACATAACTGGTAAAAAGTGGGTGAACCACAGGGACACCTCTTCCCCGGGATTTCAGGTGTGATGTTATTTATTTTGTTAAATGAGTAAAAGTGTTTACTACAGTCAATAATTCATAAAGTAGTTGATTGCAGGCAAGCAGGCTGGTAACTCATTAACTGAAGAACCAGCAGCGCACTAAGGCCGAATTTCATCATTTTTTTTTTTTTTTTTCGCTTTGGCAACTGAGCCGGTGTCGACTATTCTTCCAGCGTCATGTGGTGACGGCAACTCAGCGAGGTGGACCGTCGAACTTTGAACTTTGTGGTAGTCTAATTATATGTTAGTAGCTGAAAGGACGAGACAATTTTTGTTAGTAAACCTAGCTACAAAGATAATAATATATACAGGTTGGAATTTTGTAATGCCACCTGGAGGAAAAGTACTCATAATACTGCAGATAGAAAGTTTTACTCAAAGGAAACATTCCTTTATTTTTGAATAGAAAGCAAACTGCATTCAAAGATTTTCGAAAATTCTCTTCTCTCACACAACCGGCTAAAATCTGAAAAAATTATACCCTGTACTTTTATTGCATCGATCGTTAGGGTCAATTATAAGGATGAAATCTCTCTAACAAACATGATAAATTAAATGAAAGGAAAACCAGGAAATCTTAAATTAATTTAATTATTTACAAAAAATGATAAACTAACTAATTAGTTGCTCGAAATGGGCTCCATTCTCTTGGATACACAAATTTATTCTTTTAACGAATTCATTTCTAGTAACCTTTAATAAAGTGTTGTGGTGAATATTATAAATCGTATTCTGAACTTCAACTCTCAACTCGTTGTCATTCGCATAAGATTTCATGAAAATTGATTTTTTACATATCCCCACAAAAAAAAATCTAATGGGGTGAGATCTGGCGATCTCGCAGGCCATCTGATTGTGCCGTTTGTACCAATCCAGGTATTAAAATGGTTATTAATGTAGGCAGTAGCGATTCTGCTGTTATGTGCTGGAGCACCATCTTGCTGTAGAATTATTTGGCTTCGCTCTTCCTCGGGGAAACCATTTAACTCGTTTCTTAAGAGATCCAGTATTTCAATATACTTGACAGTGTTTAAATGACCTTCGTACACGTGGACTCCGAGGTAGATCTGAGAGTGGCGGAACATAGGCTGAATGCCAAAAATACCGCCCCAGGACCCGACGGCTTGCCTGGAAAAGCCTGGGTTCTGGCCTTGGAGGCTCTCGGACCTCGACTAAGGGGGCTCCTAAGCGCATGCTTGGAGAGGGGCCAGTTTCCACTTCGTTGGAAGACGGGGAAACTGGTCCTCATAAAGAAACTGGGGCGCCCGGCGGACTCTCCGTCCGCTTACCGGCCCACCGTGCTGCTCCACGAGGTGGGCAAGCTCTTTGAAAGAGTAATTGCAGACCGCCTTGTCGGGCGGCTGGTGCGGGTGGGGCCGGATTTGGCGGAGAGCCAGTTTGGTTTCCGTAAGGGGCGCTCTACGGTTGATGCCATCATGAGCGTTCGAGCCCTCACGACGGGGGGATGCTGTTGCCCGGGGTGGGGTCGTCTTGGCGGTGTCTCTTGACATCGCCAATGCCTTCAATACCTTGCCCTGGAGTTGCATTAGGGAGGCACTTCGGTATCACCGGATGCCGACCTACCTCTGTCGTGTGGTCGAGGCCTATTTGACGAGTCGAGAGATGTCGTTCGGTGTCCCACAGGGATCGGTCCTGGGGCCGCATCTGTGGGACATCGGGTATGACTGGGTGCTGCGTGCCGACCTCCCTAGCGGTGTCAGCATAGTCTGATACTCTGACGACACGCTGGTCCTGGCGCAGGGGAGGTCGCACCAGGCGGCGGCCGAACCGGCGGCACGCGGGGTTGCGACAATCGTCGATAGAATCCGGCAATTGGGACTCGAGGTGGCATTGCACAAGTCCGAGGCCATGTGTTTTTATGGTCCTCGGAACGCGCCACTGTTGGGTTCCCAGATAACGGCGAGAGGGGTTCACATCGGCGTCGAGTCGACGATGAAGTACCTGGGACTCGTCCTCGACAGCCGGTGGAACTTCGTCGAGCACTTCCGACGTTTGGCTTCCCAGACTGGAGCGGGCCGGGGCTGCCTTGAAGCGGCTCCTGCCCAATCTGGGGGGTCCAAACGCCTCCTGCCGGAGGCTCTACTCGGGGATCGTGCGGTCCATGGCCCTTTACGGGGCACCGGTGTGGGCGCGTTCTCTGAGGCTGCGACCAGCCCAGCGGCTGAATGCGTCCCAAAGGGTCATGGCCATCAGGATGGTACGGGGTTACCGCACGGTCTCTCGTGAGGCGGCGAGCCTCCTTGCCGGACTGCCGCCATGGGATCTGGAGGCGAAAGTCCTCGCGCACATTTGGGTGTGGCGCGAAGAGGCGAAACTCCGGGGCATAACTCCGCTGCCGCAAGAAATCGCGGCACAGCGGACGGAGCTCCGGCGCGATCTCATGGCGACATGGAGAGTGCGATTGTCGCAACCCAGCGCTGGGCACGCCACAATTGTGGCGATAAGTCCCCTCTTTGAGGAGTGGCTGGAGAGGCGCCACGGCGTCCTCACCTTCCGCCTGACGCAGGTCCTCACCGGACATGGATGTTTCGGGAGGTTCCTGTTTAGGATTAGGCGGGAGGAAACGCCCGGGTGTCACCACTGTGTGGATCGCCCGGAGGACACGGTGGAGCATACGGTGGAGGTCTGCCCAGCTTGGTCGGAGCACCGCCGTGTCCTCACGGAGGCGATCGGCGGCGGCGATCTCTCGCGTCCGGCCCTGGTTCAGGCCATGGTTCGGAGCGAGAGTGCATGGGAGGCCGTCACCTCCTTCTGCGAAGCAGTTATGCTAGCGAAGGAGGAGGCGGAACGCGTGAGGGTGAGACAAGGTTCGCGCCCTCGCGCCCTTAGTCGCCGCAGGAGACGCCCCGGGCGTCTGGAGTCGCCAGCCGATTTCCGGCCACCGTAGGCGCGGGCCTGCGGACGGTGAGCGATGGGTAGCTCGCCGTCCGATAAGGACCAGGCCCGGGTCGACGGCGCGTTATGTTCCACGCGCGCCTCAAAGAGATGTCAGCACAAACTGACGGGGTCCGTTAGGACCAATGCCTGCCAGGGTTGCGAGTTTGTCCGAAAGGGATATCGTGGCCCTGGCACACAGGCAACGGAAGGAACACGGGTGGGTTTTAGTCAGTAAAAGTCTGACACGCCCTCCCGCTCCGCCCAGAGCGGGAGAAGTTATTTGAAAAGGACATGTCAAAAATGGTTTTTTATTATTCTATCATTCTAACCAGGATCAGTTAAATATATTTGGATAGACAACCCAAAAGCTAGTGGTTCTAACTATAACATACATTTTTAAAGGCTTCCATTTTTAGTGTGAATTTACTCCTAAAACGAACAAACCTTTCTAACTAGTATATTAAAGTGAACACACTCTAAACAAATAGAAAACTAATTGTCAAAATTGACACATGCCACTGTCATTACTGTCTATAAATATTTGATGGATGATTAAGACAATGTAAACAATAAGAAATATGATGAAATGGGATATTTTCAGTCAAAAATGTTTAGTCTAACCTTTTAGAACTGAAAGGGATTAGATTTTATTTGGGTTGCCATCAACAAATAAAATATATGTACTAACATTAAATATTTCCCACCAAAAAAAAAAAAAAAAACACGTGGACTAACACTACATTATTTCTCATAATTCCGCACCAAACGTTGAAAGAAAATCTTACTTGATTGTTAGTTTCATGAACACGAACAGGATTCACTCGAGACCAATAATGGTTATTGCGGCGATTGTACATGCCATTATTACTAAAGTTGGTTTCGTCAGACCATACAATGTTACTCAAAAAATTAGGGTTTCGGTCAATTTCTCCAAGCATGTTTTCACAAAATTGTAATCGTCTGTCACGATCCCCAATATGCAATTTTTGCACCAACCGACCTTCACGATAGCATTTATACTTATACTTTTTCAGCACTTTAAGTACGCGAGTGTGGGTTGTTCCTAATTCATCGGCAACATCTCTACTTGAAGCCTTTGGAAATGATTCAAAGTATGTTAAAACATCTAGTTCAAAATCGAAATAGTTTTGCTGAATAGTTTGCCGTCTCTTCTTGAAACCACCCGTATTCTTTAAATTTTCTACCATTCTTTTCGATACGAACCGAGTTGGTGCCTGTCGGTCTTGATATCTCTCTCCATATCACCGCAGAGCTAGATTCACGTTTTTGTTATTTAAATAATAAGCTTCCATTAAATCAATCTGTTCTTGATAAGCTATTTTCACCGTGAGACAAAATGTGAAATGGGTTGTAAAAACAATCAAATGTGAATAACAACTATGACAATCTAATTTTCAAATTTTAATCTAACATTCCATATTTAAATTACCTCATACACGCAGCTACGAGTGTGTCGCAAAGGAGTCTGCATTACAAAAGATGGATGTTAGTTAAAGAGCTTTAACTTGACTCATTGAATTTGTAACTTCAGATTTCCTGGTATTCCTTTCATTTAATTGATCATGTTTGTTAGAGAGATTTCATCCTTATAATAATTGACCCTAACGATCGATGCAATAAAAGTACAGGGTATAATTTTTTCAGATTTTAGCCGGTTCGATTCCCGGGTGTCGGAGAAGAGAATTTTCGAAAATCTTTGAATGCAGTTTGCTTTCTATTCAAAAATAAAGGAATGTTTCCTTTGAGTAAAATTTTCTATCTGCAGTATTAAGAGTACTTTCCCTCCAGGTGGCATTACAAAATTCCACCCTGTATATATACAGGATGTTAAAGTAATTGCGTGCCATAGCTTAGGGGTAGGTTCAGTATCGATAAAGGAACCCAGGAAAAATAAAAAATGATAAAAAAAAAAATATTGCAATATCAACCTAATTTAGTACTGCCTATTTACCAACGCCTTCGATAGTAGGTAAGTAATTAAACCAATTAAACAAATAAAATAATTTTAATTCTAAACGATTGCTATTTTAAGTTAGTAGGTACTAAAATAGGTTGAACTTGCAATATTTTTTTTTATGTTTTTATTATTATTTTACTTTTTGGTTTTTTATTTTATTTTTCCTGGGTTCCTTTATCGACACTGAACCTACCACTAAGCTATGGCACGCAATTTCTTTAACACCCTGTATATATATATAAGGTGCTAACAAATTAAGTACCAATATTTTAAGAGGTGTTACATTACATCAAAACAATTAACTTTAAATAGAAATTAAGAAAACTTTTTATATGATATTTTTATTTTAATTTACGGAAAAAAATAAATAAATTAAAATTTCGCCCAAACATAATCATCCTGTGCTTTTAACTGACAAGACACACTTTCTGTCAAGTGAAAATCGTCGTTTGTGACTAACGTCAATGATTGAAAATAGCATGACATTGACATTTATTTATTTAAGTGAAGTGGCCATTGACTCATGACAGTCAAGAGGTTTCATAAGATAATCAAAGAGGACTTAGTCACGGATTGTTGACTATCTATTACCAGGGTGTTTTTACGCAGTAACGTTGTTTCCCTAATTATCTCCAAAAAGTAACATAAACTTTTCAATGTTTCATACTTAAGTCTACTCCGAGAGACGAGTACTATCAGCTCTAAAAGTATTGGTACCTAATTTGTTAGCACCTTATATATTTAAAAACTACAAATCTACATAAATATCTACTAAGTTATTATTACTACACACCAAGCTACATTTTGATATCATTTAAATTTAAAAAAAATGATAGAACTTGTATTAGTTTAGGAGAAAAATTTGTCAAGAGGGAATGGAAATTAGTAGGAAGAGGGATTTTAATTTTGGAAAGCTTATGGTACAAGTCAAAGGAATGGGAATTTAATGGACATGAGAAAAAGATATGGTCCAGAGTACAATCATCAAGACCGCATTCGCACAGGGAACTGTCACGGACACGGATCTTGTTCAGGAATACTGGACTGCAGCAATGACCAAGTCTCAGCCTGCACAAGGATGTAACAGTTCTCTTGGACAGTTTGGGGCATTTAAAAAACCAAGGTTTTCGCTGGATGTTAGGTTGAATACTGGCGTAGTACGCTCCCTTAAGTTTCGAACTTACCTGCCACTCTGCTGACCACGAGTTGAACAACTTGTATTTGGTGTCAGTTCGTAAGTCGTAACTTTGCACCCCGTAGTGCTTCCGATCCACCGGGTTAGATGAAGCAAATTTAGCCAGAGTCTGCGCACTCGTTGCCACCTATACCCGAGTGACTAGGAACCCAAGCTATCTCAATGCTTAAACCGTTGTTCGAGCAAGTAAATAGTAAATTTAGTATGTCGAAAATGATTTTGCTATGAATTTTGGATTTTAGTTGACATTGACCTAAGGCTTGGATGCTACTGTGAGAATCTGAGAAAATGACCGAATTTTTAATATTGTGGGTTAAAATGAAATTGATGGCTTCTAGAATACCGATGCATTCCCCTGTAAATACTGAAGCCTCAGGTGGGCATTGGAATAAAAGGGCAATTTTAGAGTTCTGGAAATATGTTGAATCACCTGTGCATCCTGTTGACGATAATTTGGAAGCGTCTGTGTAAAAAATATTCCAACCCTTCCAGTATCTCTCAATGGCCCGATCGAAGTCGCCTTTTACGTCCTGGGAATTTTTGGAGATACCAAGTCCCAAAACGATCTTTGGCCTGAAATGGACCACCTCTAAGGCGGAAGAAAAGACAGGAAGAGAGGGGTATTGATAAACAGGTGAGGAGAGGTGTTTAAGCTCTCTGTACCTATTCATCAATGGAATAGATTTATTATTCCAGTAAGAAGACGTGTTAAGAGAGAGGTAGATTTGTTCCAAAATGGGGAGTAAAGGATGGGACGAAAGGGAGAACACTTTTGACAAAAAACGATCAGCTAAGTATTGTCTTCGAAGGTTAAGAGGAGGTTCTGCACATTCAACCTGGAGAGCATTTATGGGGGAGGATTTCATAGCACCAATTACGATCCTCAGACATTTGGACTGGATAGAGTCCAGCCTACGTAGAGCTTCCTTGTTGCATGGCTCAATTAGGAAGCTGCAATAGTCCAACACGCTTCTGACCAGCGCATTGTAAACTAGCTTTAAGGTGAGGGGGTGAGCTCCCCACCAGACTCCAGCCAAAGCCTTGAGGACCGAAACCGAGCGCTCACATTTTTTAACTGTATTATTAATGTGATCCACTGCAGACAATTTGTAGTCCAGGGTGACCCCCAGAAACCTGGCCTTCTCCTCAACTGGTATAGCTTGACCGTCAATATTAATGTTAACCTGGGGGACAAGACGTCTACGAGTAAAGACAACTGCGGTACTCTTTGGAGCACTTAAAGATAACCCGTGATCTAAGAGGCATTGGTTTAATGACGACAAAGAAATATTGATGGAATGAGCGGCGTCTTCGATGGAACTGCCACAGACCAATAATGCAATATCGTCAGCATATTGAAGTACTTTTCAGTTAAAATTTAAGCAAGAAGGAAGATCAGAGGTATAAATATTATATAAAGGGGGACTAAGAACGGATCCCTGAGGTAGACCTCTCCAAACCGACCTCTGTTCAGAGCTGTCCCCGGGAATCCCGAGTTTAACGCTACGATCTGAAAAAATACTGCAATTGATCCGGCGAATCCTAGCCGGGATTCTCAGCTCTTGCATTTTCTGCCTGAGAAGTGGGAGGAGGACAGAATCATAGGCAGCTGAAATGTCTAAGAAAACTGCTACCACAGACTCATTCCTACTAAGGGCCAGTCGGATCTCTGATGTGAGGATACCCACACTATCAGCTGTACCCAGACCTTTCCTAAAGCCGAATTGAGTCGTTGGGAGCAGTTTTCTACAAACCATTCTAGGCGGTTTTTAATCAAATGTTCTAAAAGTTTAATAAGAATGGACGATGGAGCAATTGGTCTGTAAGAACAATGATCACTAGGATCTTTACCAGGCTTTAATATGGGGATTACGACTTGAACCTTCCAAGCAGGAGGAATATAACCGGAAGTAAGACAATAATTGACTAAGTCCAGATAATATTGATGGGTCTTATCGCCAGCTTTAGTAATGAAGGAGTAAGGGAATCCATCCACTCCAGGAGCAGAATCCTTAACATAGGCGAGGACCGATTTAAGTTCACCAAGAGTAAATGGCCCATCCAGAGGATCGTCTGAAAATAGCTGAGAGTCTGAAGCGACACACTCGTCCACACCGGAAACATAGACTGGAGCGAGTTTGGAAAAAAACTGGTTACCCAGTTCAGCAGATAGTATGCTCCCGGAGGGGAGCTTCAAACTACCTCTGAATGATTTCAATTTACGCCACACTGCTGACGTTGGAGTGGATGGACTGAGTGAGCCACAATACTTCCGCCAACCTTCTCTCTTCTTATTTTTTAGTAATTTCTTGGACTTAGCCAAGACATGTTGAAAGGCAATGATGTTATCCAGGTTCATGTCAGAGTTGAAATTCTTTTCGGCCTCATTCCTGGCTCTGATCACGGCAGAGCAATCCCTATCCCACCACGGTGGGGATGGAATTTTGCCCCTGGGCGGTTTTTTTGAAGGGAAGCAGTCATCCGCTGTAGAATGTATGGTGTTGGAAAATGATGAAAAGCTTACCTGAGCAGTCTCAGCAATAATGGGCGGAAGAGAAGTAACACGTAAGTCTAAAATTTTTGAGTAAAGATCCCAATCAACTGAGTTTAGTTGGTATTTTAACAAAGGAGGGGAGATTTTGTCAGGGATGGACTTGGAAGGGATTTCAACCATGATGGGATAGTGATCACTCCCATAAGTCATATTCAAGCGACTCCAATTAAAAAGGCTGGCTAGACTAGATGAACAGAATGTTAGATCAACACAGCTGCTGTTCTGCCCTGGTGCAGACCTACGTGTGGCACTGCCATCGTTAATTACACATAGGTTAAGTTCATCTAATATATCCACTAGGCCAATACCAAAGTTGTCACAGGTTTCTGACCCCCATCTATAATGATGGCCATTAAAATCTCCTAAAATTAGTAACGGGCCTTGTACATTACTCAGTAAACTTTTTATCGTAATTAGGTCTTCAATTTGTGGGTGTGCAATATAAAAACTAAATATATTTATATCCTCCGCCTTAACAGCAACAACATTGATGTTGTCACCAACAAAGGGTAGAGGAATCGGGGAGAATGTCATGGCGAACACATGTTAATAATTTCAGGATTCAGGGATCAGCGATACCGCAGATCAATGGTTTGTACTTATTAATCAGGAAGAGTAGGTCAGGTTTCCTGGGAGTAATACTCCTCACGTTCCATTGAAGGATTGTCAGGGGATGGAACATTGTGAATATAATTAACAATGGATGTCAGTTTGTTGGCAACGTGGTCAGGTAGGGATTGTTTCGGGTTTGCTAATACTGGATATGATATTCAGAATATTTTC
Organism: Tiliacea citrago; assembly: GCA_963921375.1. Classification (NCBI taxonomy): domain Eukaryota; kingdom Metazoa; phylum Arthropoda; class Insecta; order Lepidoptera; family Noctuidae; genus Tiliacea; species Tiliacea citrago. Next base: position 28,416,406 of record OY992789.1, read on the forward strand.
TGAGTTATCAGGACTGGTTGCACCTTCCCTTGGGTAAGCGCAGCCGTTTTGGGAAGGGGAGAAGGAATAGTTCTGAGTAAGGGCTTGGTGAGCCTGCTTATCATAGCTGGGTGAAAGTGGGGCATGGGGTTTTGGTTTAAGGAAGACCGTTTTACGATAAGATTTAGGTTTTTGGGGAGTGAACTGATAGAATGGGATGGACTGGCTATTGGTTTAGTCTTTTCAGATACTTTCGACACTTCAGCATAATTATGATCTTGAAACCGGAGGAAACACCTGACTTGCTTCCGCATATGAGACTGACTTCTCTGCCATAAGAGCTTTTATGCCCTTCTGCCGGCCCAATTCAGGACAAGTCTTATCGTTAGCATAATGATTGCCAGAACAGGAAACACAAAAGGCACAGTCAGAGGAAACTTGGCATCCATCTCCTGGGTGATCTTGACCACATTTAAAACAGCGGGGTTTCGAGCGGCATACTGTGCGTGTGTGACCGTACCGACAACAATTGAAGCATTGGATAGTTGGGTACATGTATGTCTCGACTGAAAGAGCAGAGTAAAAACAAAAAACACGCTTAGGTAAAATTTGGCTGTCAAAGGTTAGAACAACCGTTTGAGTGGGTTTCCATTCAGTAACACCCAGTGAAGTCACCTTACGGCTCATTCTCCTAGCCTTAATTACAGAGCCGCATCCAGTGGGAACCTTGATGTTCTCTATAACTTCTTCCTCAGTCCATTTTGTGGGAACGTCTCTGACAAGACCTAAGCGAGTGATGTTAAATTGTGGGATTGAGGCAATGAAATTATTTTTAGCTAAAATGGGACTGATTAAAAAACTGTTAGCATCCTGGTGAGACTTGAACTCGATTGAAACCCGGTTTCTTCCTAAGCGTTTGACACTGCCTAGGAGTATGTTACTGAAATTATTTTGCGTCAAAAACATACCAAATTTGACAGGGTGCAGTACAGTACCTGGGGTCTGACCATCTTTTAAGGATGCGTGAACTATATAAGGGGGGTAATCTCTCATCGTATACATTTGTCTTGAAATTGTGTTTTTAAGTAGCTTAGGAGGGTTACTTAAAGTAGCCGAGGGGGAAACGGCCGATCTTTTCCTGTTTGCAGTTTCGGAGTCCATAATATCTAATTGTACATTGTCGTCGGGGAGGGTAACAGTTAAAGCCGGAGTAAAATCAAAGGAATCAGGAGGGTCAGGTGGTTTTTTGGTGTCCATAATGAACGCCGGGTAAAATCTTTAAAAATAGACTAAACTAGTGTTTAGCCTGCTGGCTGTGGGAGAATGGGAGTCTGGTTTGTGGCTTCAGGCGCTACTGTCATCCATCATAGGCACTATGATGGATGACTCATCGTTTCGGCTCGCTACGTGTCTCCGCTTGGGCGCACCTTGTGTTGCTCCGCATCGGTGTCATTGCGGTGAAGCCGTCGACAGTCTCGGACACCATGGACTGTCCTGCTGCAGGAGCGCAGGTCGCATAGCTCGGCACGCCAGCATCAACGATATTATTCGTCGAGCCCTTGTCACCGCCGGCGTACCAGCGGTACTAGAACCAAACGGATTGGTACGTGACGATGGGAAGAGACCAGACGGCATGACGTTATTGCCTTGGAAGGTGGGTAGGCCTCTGGTGTGGGACGCAACCTGTGTCGACACCCTTGCGCCATCTCATGTTCCAAGCACGGCCGGCTGTGCTGGCTCCGCTGCTGCGGCTGCTGAGACCCTCAAGCGGCGCAAATACAGTAATCTTATGGGTAACTACAGTTTTGAGCCGTTTGGGGTCGAAACGCTCGGGTCATGGGGCCCGAGTGCGCGTCTCCTTTATAAGGAAATTTCTCGCCGACTGATCGACACTTCACGTGACCAGAGGGCTGGCTCGTTCTTTGCCCAAAGAATTAGCATTGCCATTCAACGTGGTAATGCTGCCAGTCTTCTGGGCACGTTTCCGGATGACAGCGATGCGGACGAGTACTTCGACGCTTAAGCTTTTTTTTGTAGAACCTAGTTAGTGTAAATAATTATTTGAGTTTATAATGTATCCATAAATAAAGTTTCTATAATAATAAATCAAAAAGGTGTTAAAACAAACCTTACGCTAAAACACAAACACAAAGAATAATCTCGATTGAAGTTCTCAGTAACAAAAACCACTAAAATCGAAAAAATTCGTACCACAAATAAAGCACTTGTTATTCCTTCACCACTACCCACGAAAGTCGAATTTCACCAATAAAACTGAACGCGATCTGCTTTAACAAACTAGAGTTCAAGATCTGTCAGTGTCAGTCAGTACTCAGTAGTAGGTATTCCTTCACTACTGACACTGACAACTCTTGAACTCTGTCTAAGGGTGCATTCCGAATTAGGACCATAATTGCTGTAATCGATTTTAGCGCGCTTAAACGCGTTCCCTATTACCGTTTAGCGCGCTAAAATCGATTACAGCGATTATGGTCTTAATTCGGAATGCGGCCTAAATGTGCTGATCGCGTTCAGTTTTAAGGCTCTTACAAACACACGCGATATCGCGGGCGTGACATGCACCGACAAAGGAATTGTCTTTGTCGGTGCCTGTCGCGCCCGCGATATCGCGTGAGTGTGTAAGAGCCTTTACTGTAAACTGTGAAACCAGTAGGTACTTAGTTGTAATTTCTAGGCAGGTTTTGTGTTTTTGTTGTAGATACTTATTAAGGAAAATACCATGAAATAAGGTTTTATTGATTTAATAAAGTACAGTGACATTTAATTTAAAAAAGTGCAAATAATTCTCTAAGTAATGTGATTTCAATAGTTACCTGTAGGTACTTATTTACAAATGAAAATAATATTCTCTATTACGAGTATGTACCTATGTAGGTATATATCTAATTACAACACATTCAGAATAAGAAATAGTAAAATATAACAGCCACAACGACAGCACACGGCCCTGAGCATGTTCACTACGGTACCTGCTGTAACTACATCGAAGGGCGAGCAGTGAACTGACGACCTGCGGCACTCACACCTACCTTATAACTAGTACTTAAATGTAATATCAAATATTCATAAGCTTAGTTGTCATAGTTAGGTACCCACTAAATCTGAATAATTGTTGGAATAATTTATGTACCTAACTTATAAACATAAGGCTGGGGCCTTGCAACATGAGTACTTATGTACATAAATATTAAGTATGTTAATATAAATAGGTACCTATATATAATGTTTTCTCTGCTCTTGAGAGCATGCATAGTAGGTACACCGCAGACAGAGTATAAGTATGTAGGTACATTCGCAAAATATGATTCCATACAAATTGCTATTTCCCTCCTATTTGCTGTAGAAATATCCAGGACGAAAATAATGATGAACAGGAAAAGTGCCATAAGAAGTTAGCACGCAAAGGACAAAGTGCCATAGGAAGTTAGCACGCAAAGAAAAAAGTATCTACTTAATCGCGTTCAGTGTAAATGTTTTGCCAGGTCACTTTCCTCTTTCGCATTTCTTTTGAACCGACAAATGTGATTACCTTCCATAAAAATATGCCATGTATGCTGGAGAGTGGAGAGGCAAGCGACTTTTGACAAAGAATAAAATGCAATTTTACTTGCCTACTCAATTACTCAGGTAATTAATGTTTCTGTAACTTTTAGAGTACCTAATTATCATTTAGGGTACGTTTTCTCCAAGGCCTGTTCAATCGCACTGCCCTGTAAATTTCAGTATTTGTATTAGACAATTATTTATTAATAAGCATAGTACACAACTACATACTACCATACTAAACCGCCAGTTGCACGTAAGTACATAAGAGGAGGCTCCCTATGTTTATGTTAATTTACATGAATATTCTGAAACAGTCACACATACAAGCAAAATTAAACTAGTATATGATTTATTGGATCTTTTTCTTTCCATGTTGAAGACAGTTACGTAATTGTAAATTTTCTCTAAATATACAATATTTTTATTCGAAAATCATGTCTGTTTTAAGGATAATTCTAATTTCCCCATATACCAACTGGTCAAATTTCAATTGGTCCATGGAGCACCGACGAAAACAAACAAGATTGTATAGCTTTTATGTCTAAAATAAATATTCACAGCAAGAAAATATAGTTTATTATCCCGACACAAGATATTTTTTCTCTAGATCTTTTATTAGATACTTTATAGTTACTCGTATAAACGAAATAAGAATTGAGACTTACGCTATTTAGTTTCGTGCTCGAACACGATCAAAGAGCGCACGCGATATTCAACTTTATTACCGATGTATTAGCGTTTAGCACATACCTAACGGAGTGGCGGGGAGCGAGGGACGGAGCTTGCGTTCGAAATTTGATTTAAACTGCCTACTCTTAAATTTAAGTAATGGTGTCACTTTCTGATTGGTACGTTCCGTTAGATCGAGACAGAATTACTTTTAATGGGGAATTAAATTTAATGGACTTACGTGCAATGTGCGGTTTTTTTAACCATCAAACTCGAGTCTACATTAAGCGTAAGATAAAGAAGAAAAGAAAAGAAATAGGTACATAGACATAAGTGGGCATTATCGGATCTATACGTACAAAACAAACCCTCTATACTGTCTATAGTATTTTTATCTAACGAAGCGACGCGCGCTTTACTTGTGGTTACCAAGTGTACAAAGACCTTGTGAATGTGTGTATAAGTGCAGGAGCTCTTGGTACCGACCGAGACAATGGCGAAGTCGGAAGTAGGTGTGTGCGTGTGTGTTATGTGCTGACGGTACTCGTCTTGCCGCACACATTCTCAGCGTGTTTGTACACTTGGTTACCACAAGTAAAGCGCGCGTCGCTTCGTAAGATAAAAATACTGTACAACAAATTATTTGTTTTTATTTTCATCTGAACTTGCGTTGTTTGATTAATACATAATTATTAAATAAGCACCCATTACCAGTGTATATAAATGTAAAGTATCTAATCCCTGATCTTTGAGGGACGGTTTACAATAAAATTAAATTATTATCTTTTAATATTAATACTTAGGCCAAGTTGGGTACTCCCTGAGGGTACACCCTGGATAGTTTCGCAAGTTGTGTCAAATAGTAAGTACCTAGAGTTATGTTACAAATTTAGGTAAGTATTTACCTAGGTACCTAATGCTTTTTAATACATTATTAATCTTCAACTTTCCAAAACTACAATAATAAATTAAGTACGTTCATTTGGGGTTCCGAGAAAGGAAGCATAAAAATATTTAAGTGTAACTTACACATTTAAATAGAGTACCTAAGTGAAAAAAATTGTACACTTACAGTTAAAATTCGATAATATTTTTAGGATGGTAGGTACCTACTTACCGCGAGCAGTCGCTTCGCGATTTCATTTTGTTAACATTCGTCAAGCGACCTATTGTTACGTAACTAGCTGCTCGCTTTCGCGAATGAATGTTCGTTAGGTAGGTACCTACCTAACCTACTAACGAACATTCATTCGCGAAAGCGAGCAGCTTCTAGAAAACTTATTTTCTGTGCGTAAGTAGGTCTACTCGCCAAAGCCCAAAGTATTCGTTTCGCGAATGAATGTTCGTTGCGTTGCGTAGGTACCTAACAAGCTCGTGCAACGAATGTTTACAAAACAAATTCGCGAAGCGTATACTTACTCGCTGTGGGTACGGTCCAATAAACAGACGAGTAATTACGTCATGATAAATTAAGATCCGCATCCGCACAGAGTGTCGGCAAACAAACACAAATCTAATGTTCGTGTACTTAAGTACCTACTAAGTATCTGATTTCAGCGAGGAGAGAATTCCAGTGTATTTAAGATAAAGGCGTTCTTCAATCCCTCCCCTTTCCAATAGTCGGTATTCTTCATCTCCATACGTGACGAAGAGAAAAGTAATATGTCTGTAATATTGTCGGGCGATCGCGACTAAGTTCTATAAATGAATAATAAAGCCTGTGGGCTTTCATCGAACTTTTAACTTCTGGTTAATGACTGACGAAGAGCTGTAGTGGAAGGCTGCGCATCAGCTACGGGCAGGTGGAGACTTGCAGAGCCGCGCGCGCCTAGAAGCGCAGCTCGGCCTCCCCGCTGCCGGCGCCGTCCTCGTCGTCGGCCGGCGCGCCCTCCGCGCCCTCCGTGCCCTCCACGCCCTCCGCACCCTCCTCGGACTTCTCGCCTGCAACCGCATTCGTCACACTTTAGTTTGCAAGTACCTAAGCGGTTAAAGGTAGAAATAAACGGGAACGAGACGGTCGCACGTACCCGGGCAGGCGGGAGCGCCCTTGGTGCGTGAGCCGGGCAGCTCCTGGCCGTGCGCGTCCACGCACCAGCACACGGCCAGCGCGGCGTGGCACTGGCGCGGCCGGTAGTAGCCGCGCGCGTCGCACGCCGGCACGTAGGCGCCGCCGCCGGCCGGGTGCGCGCGCGCCAGCGCCGTGCAGGGCCGCGCCGCGCGCCGCAGGCAGCCGCACCAGGCGGCGCGCGCCACGCCCGCCGCGCCCCCCGCGCCCCCGGCGCCCCCGGCGCCCCCGCACGACGACAGGAAGGGCCGCAGGCAGCGCTCGCGCTCGTCGTGGCGCAGCGCGTACAGGTCAGCGGCGGACAGCAGGCCGTCGCCGTTCGAGTCGAGGTGCGCGAACATCCAGCGCACCTCCGGCTTGCAGTCGCTCGGGAAGCCTGCGGGGAGGAGCGTTAGTTCTGGCGCCTGTCTCTCGTCATCAGGTGATCGCTGAAACCATTCGCTTACCGTCCGCCGGCGGCGCTGTCGCTCCCGCTTCGTCCATTAGAACCGAAAACCAGTCGAGCAGTCGATTCGCCATCTTGTCCAGCGCGCAACCTTCGGATCCTGTTAATGTTAGTTGATGTTACGATAGGAAAAAAATTGTAACCGTAATGTATCTATAGGTACCTAATCCAAATAACTCGAATCCATTCATGAATATATTAGGTACTTATTGTTATTATGAACAACTTGTAGGTACTCTATAAAGAACTCGCCCAAAATGGTACAAATTTAATGGTGTCACCTTGTGAGAGTCGCCGTCTCGATTGCCTTTCCGGCAGAACCTCATTGTGTGAAGACTCAGATTTTCGTCGCCGCCAATCCTGTAACAGTTAAGTTGTAACCGTCACTTTAAGACGCTGACAACAGCTAAAGCGCGGTCACTGTCAGACTGGATACAAAAGAAAGAGAAACGCGATGACACAACGCTTGTAATTAATCGCAACATATGAAGCAATTATCTATTTACTCAAAAATTTGTTGGGTAATCGAAAATAAAAAAAAACCGGCCAAGTGCATGTCGGACCACGCACAATGAAGGGTTCCGAATTTATCCCAAAAACAAACTTAACATTGTAGTTGAAAAACATGCTCTCCCATACATCGATAAACGTTACGGTCAATTCTTCAACTGCAAATTTAAGTTGGTCGACTATTACTCGTTAACTTGTGAAGCCTACTTAGCTGTGATAGTTTTCCTTTTAATTTCGTTATATATACTATTGCCATGAATTTTTTCACACATCCAAAATTAACCATTTAGCTGGCAGGGGGGGGCACTTGACTCTAACATAAAATAGAACTTTAAAGGTTAATATTACGCAAACGCATCCCTTTTGAAAAATGGTTTTCACAAACCCACAATATTTTTAAACGGCCGCCTATCCAACGATACCTCACACTATGGAATAGACGAGAAAAAAAAATATCATCCCGTTTTTACGTGCAAGGGAGGTACCCTAAAGAAAATTTTTTTTCATGGTTTTATTTTACGACTTTTTCAGCGTGACTAATATGTATTTCCATGCCAAATTACAGCTTTCTAGTACTAAGCGTCTCTGAGCTAAGCCGGGGACAGACGGACGGACGGACAGACAGACAGGCAGACAGACAGACGGACATGGCGAAACAATAAGGGTTCCTTGTTTACTACGGAACCCTAGCAACCAAGTTCTGCATTCAAATAAGACGTTTTTTTTGTTTAAGACAAGCCTACTTAGATCATTAATTTGCCTCTTGTCAGCAACTTAAATAAAAAAAAAATAGTTTGTACGCACATTAATGAGAGATTGACAATGTTATTATATGATCATAGACTTCTTATAGGTTTTCAGGTAGAATACAAAAAAAAAACTATTTTCTGTATTTTTTTTTAATTTGAGGCTCAGTATAGTTTCGGAGATAAATGGTCAATTTATATCTATTTTCGCAAATAATTAAAAGTATTTATTTTAAAATTATTTAAAAAAAAACCTGCCAAGTGCGTGTCGGACCACGCACAATGAAGGGTTCCGTAGTTGGGATAAATTTATCCCTAAAACAAACTTAATATTGTAGTTGAAAAACATGATTTTCTCATACATCGATAAACGCCACAGTCAATTTCCCAACTGAAAATGTAAGTTTGTAATCGCAAAAAAGTTTTTTTAATGTGATAAAACTACAAAATGAACAATTGTCGGACTTTTCCTTTATTTGTGCGGTGAGACCTTGCTTCTTGCCAAATTTCATGATTCTAGGTCAACGGGAAGTACCCTATAGGTTTTGATTTATATGCGAGATATTAGCAATTTTTTTAACCGACTTCCAAAAAGGAGGAGGTTATATGTTCGGTTGTATGTTTGTTTTTTTTTTTTTTTTTGTTATGTATGTTCACCGATTACTCCGTTAATTGTTGACGGATTTTGAAAATTCGTTTTTTGTTTGGAAGGGTATGCTCCCGAGGTGGTCCCATTGCCACCAAATCATCATCTGATGAGGGGATCCCATGGAAATCGAGGGAAATCCTCAAATTTTATAGGCATACCTATAGCGATTTGAGTATTTTTTATAGTAACTCGTGTATTTGCTCTCGGAAAGCACCATTTAGTGAAGTGGAACTGATGATGAAGACCACTGATCGCCACCCGAACTAATTAATAATAAATATTTCACCGTTGCGATTCGATTAGGCACTTGGTTGATAAGCAGTTTATGCTCGTCAAAATGCATATGGTAAAGTCACCATCAGTTCTCCTGGTTCTTACCAGGAGAACTCCTCAACAATTAACGCCCCTGCATCGGGAATACCAATATTTTGTAAAAGGTGTAAAATAAAAACTTTTTACAAAAAAAAATCAACCGACTTCCAAAAAAACACTACAAAGTGAAAAATAACTTTAATTTCGGAAGTCGGTGTCAAAAAACTAAAATACAGATCCAAAGACACCGACTTCCGAAATTAAAGTTATTTTTCACTTTGTAGTGTTTTTTTGGAAGTCGGTTGTTTTTTTTTTTGTAAATAGTTTTTATTTATGTTATATAACTACAAATTTACAATTTTAAGACTTTTTCCTATATCTGTGCTGTAAGACCTTGCTTCTTGTCAAATTTCACGATTCTAGGTCAACGGGAAGTACCTTATAGGTTTTGATTTATTTGCGAGTATCGAAATATAATATGTCGCAATAATGTCGCTAAACTTCCAAGTCACCACAATAAAAAAATACGGCGATATAAGCGATAGTATTGCGACATATTTCGATACTCGCAAATAAATCAAAACCTATAGGGTACTTCCCGTTGACCTAGAATCGTGAAATTTGACAAGAAGCAAGGTCTTACAGCACAGGTATAGGAAAAAGTCTTAAAATTGTAAATTTGTAGTTATATAACATAAATAAAAATTGCGAATATCTCGCACATAAATCCAAACCTATAGGGTACTTCCCTTTGACCTAAAATCACGAAGGCAAGAAGCTAGGTCTCACAGCACAAGTTAAGGAAAAAGTCCGAAAATTGTAAATTTGTAGTTTTATCACATAAAAAAAGCTTATTTGCGATTAGAAACTTAAATATTCAGTTGGAAAATTGACCGTGGCGTATATCGATGCCTGGGAGAACATGTTTTTCAACTACAATGTTAAGCTTGTTTTAGAGATAAATTCATCTTAACTACGGAACCCTTCATTGTGCGTGGTCCGACACGCACTTGGCCGGTTTTTTTCTAATATGCCCCCTAAAGTGACCCCCATATTCAAAATTCATTTATTTACGTTACACGTCCGTGTTCGGGTCACAGAAGTCCAAACAACAGTGGAAAGGTAAAATGGCTAAAGCGTCAAAATGAGAAATCTCAGAAATTAATTTTATAGTTTTCTTTTTACGTAAAAAAATCATAAAAAAAATTCTATTGGTTTTTTTTCTGTGTAACTTATATTCTCATGAATCATATTTTTTTCCTGTAATATTAATTATAAATGGTTTATTTAAAACCTTTAGTTTAAGAGATGTGTTAAAAAGTTACAGTAAGCAAATATTGCTAATATCCAGAAAACTCGCGTATTATTATTATTATTGGTTCTTTATGTTTCTTCTCGTTAGAGAGGTTAAGAGACCTTACATACGGGTCGGGACTAAGTATGTAAGGCAAAATTTAGATAGAGAAGGTGGACGACAGTGTTGAAGAAGTCAGGAACTTTCGGGTGATGCGACAAGTGTTAAGGATGGTGGCTTTTTGGAGCATGTAAAGTGTGTGAGTATGAGTAGGCATCTGTAGGCTGTGAAGGCTTTGCGAGAGTGATTTTGGTATTATACCAGTAGATGAAAAAACAATGGGGACAATGTGAACGGTTTGTGCTTTCCATTGAGTTTTAATTTCTATGGCGAGATCTTGATACTTACTGAGTTTTTCGGATATTGTGGTTTGAATATTGTGTGAGTTAGGTATTGCTATATCTATCAGATAAATTGTTTTATTGGTTTTGTCGTGAACGGTAATGTCATTTCGTTGACGAGTTTATATTTGTATGCTAACTGTTGGTGTATAATTGCAGCGACTTGATCATGGCGGTGTTTATAGTCAGTTTGAGCAAGTGATTTTCAAGCTCCTGTTATATGTTGTATGGTTTCAGAGGCAGTGGTCCTTTATAATGTACCTTCTGTAATTACGGGTGGCTACTACTTGATCCTGTATGGCCAGCATAAAACTCTCAGTCTCGGGAAACAATTCGCCACGTTTGAGCCATTCGTTCGACTTAACTTTGTCGACGTGTGGCTGGCTTAGGATGGCTCGATGTCTTCCGTGTAGGCCTTTTGAAGACCATGCTGCAATTTTTTGTTGTGTATTTACAATGTGGTCATTTATTTGTGTGTGCCTGTTTTGTAGGTTTATGAATGTTCCGATTTGTTATGGAAATACGCTCTGAGAGAAAGGATTTGTTTGTTGTGTAAATTGTGTATGTCTATTAATCCTCTTCCTCCTTCTTGGCGTGGCAGTGTAAGTCGTTGTATGCATGGTTTTGGATGGTGTTTTCTATGTTTGGTTAGGAGTGTATTGACAGTGCGCTGTAGTTTTTTGACCACCGTATAATTCCGAAAGAGTATGTGAGAATAGGTATTGCAAATGTATTGATGGCTTTAATTGTGTTTCTAGAGTTGAGGTTGCTTTTTAAGATAAGGTTGAGGCGGTGTGAGATTTTTTTTTGCAGTTCTTGTTTTGACATCTTTTGTTGTATCTGCCTGGACTGTTTAAACCTAGGTATTTGTATGTACTCTGTTCATCCATTGGCTCGATCGATTCACCTGATGCGAGTGTGTAACTATTATTTTGGATTTTTCCTTTTAAAATTGATAAGATTTTGCACTTATCTACTCCGAACGACACGCAAATATCGTCAGAAAATTGTTGTGTTGTGTCAGCTAATTAAAAAAGAGATTTTTTGTCAGCTGCGTATAATTTTATGTCATCCATGTACATAAGGTGTGTAAGTGTGTATTGTGTGTCATTGTTTGCCAGGGTGAATCCTGCGTTCATTTTATCAAGCAAGTGTGAGAGTGGATTGAGTGCCATGCAAAACCACAGAGGACTTAGAGCGTCTCCTTGACAAATTCCACGTTTTATACGGATTGGCTCAGTAGCTACAGCCGAGGAGGATGAATTAATTTTAAGAACAGTTTGCCAATTCTGCATGGCAGTTGCGAAGATTTTTTTCAGTGTTGGGTGAATTTTATACAGGTTTAGGACGTGTAATAACCAGCTGTGCGGAACTGAATCGAAAGCCTTTTGGTAATCAATAAACATTGTGTGAATATCCTTCCTGCTTTTAACAGCGCTGCTCATAGTAATCGCGTCAATGGTAAGTTGCTCTTTACATCCTTGGCTATTCTTACGACAACCCTTTTGTTGTTCTGCTAGAATGTTATTTTTAGTTAAATGTTCGTATACTACTTCATTTACGCAGGCTGTTAAGATTTCATACAAAGTTTGTAAACAAGTAATTGGTCGGTATTTCGCTGGGTTTATAGTGTCATTCATGTCTTTAGGTATCATATAAGTTACTCCGTGTGTTATGTATGTGGTTTTTGAATGAATGTGTTTAAATGATTATGTAAGAATGGATGTATGTTAGAGAATTTCTTATACCAGTAGTTGTGGATGTTATCAGTGCCAGGTGATTTTCAGTTGTGTGTGCGTTTGATGACCTCTATAAATGTATATGTAGGTATAAATTCAAATCCCATTCTGGAAATTCTTTTGTTGTTTCGTTGACCTAGTCTGCGCGATTATTATGGTATACTGGATTTTCCCAAATGTTGGCCCAGAATTCCCTTAGTGTTTCGGATGAAGGGGTCTCTAAGGATTGGTTAGTGGTGTTTCTGTTATTAGATGCAAGGTTCCTATAAAATATTTTTTCATTGTTAATAAATTTTATGTTCTCTACTTTGCGGTTCGTGCATGCTATGAATCTTTTAAGTCTACTGGATGCTGCACTTAATTTTTGTTTCAAAGTGTCCAAAAAGTGTTATATTTGTGTATTTGAGTTTTCGTGTAGTTGGTATTTTTTCTTTATTACTTCTACGCAGCTATTAATTTTTGACTTCTACTACCTTTAATGAAATGTGTCAGCCTAGCTATGTTTGCTCTTAGATTTTCAATTTTATTTTCTAATCTGATTTGCCATTTTGGCTTTCGCTGTTTATAAGTACGACGTGCGTTTTGTGTAGGGTCTGATAATATTTTAGTTCCGTTGCATGTAGCTGCCGTCCATGCTGCACAGTAAATTATGGTCTGCAATTTCATGAATTCGGTGTCGACATTTACGTGCTTCGGGAGAATGACGGTATTTATGTATGTAATTATGGCAGAAAACTTTCTAGATGTCTTCTGCTTGGGGATTTAAGGCGGGTATTTAAGGCGGAGATTTCTTGAAAATGGTCTGAAGGTGTTTTTTTATAGCAGTGTATCTCTTAAACCGTAAATATTTTTTCCAAAACAAAAACAGTATAATATTTGCAAGTCTTTTGTGCATACGGTGATGGAACTCAAAACATAATTTAATACATAAAAAAATCTTCAAATACAACTCTTAATTATTTTTAAAAGCCGTTTATTCCTGTTAACAGTTATAATTATAATTAAAAGTATACCATAAACTTGCAAATGCTAGACTGCATCCGGTGACAGATTAATTTTTATTAATAACTAATATCTAATTTTATATGATTTTATTTGCATTTTTATGCCATAAGTTGTGTCATTGCGCATCTCTTTCTTTTGTATGCAATCTGACAGTGACAGCGGTTTACCTGTTCTCAGCCCCTTAATACCTTTTGCAAATCCAATGTTGTGTAAAGTGTACTGGGGCCCAATTCTGTAACTTTGAGTTAAGCAACACGCCATTGACACTATCGACACATTACAGACATTATTTTGCCACTGTTGCAAATTTGGCAACAATAATTGGTAGTCTGGTCCACTATAATGTTACAATGGCATCGTGATGGCCAAGCGGTACGGTAGTCTGTAAATATTTTAAGTGTATTTGACAGTTGTTTCTATCGTGTTTGAATAGTATTTTGGCCATCGAACCGCCCGCCATTGTAAAGCCATCGAACAACGACACCTATTTTCCCTATTGTTGATTGGGTTCAATTTTCAATTTGTATATTTTTTAAATGTGAAATAATGTATCCGTTTTCCTTCAAATATCTAATATTATTTTTATTAATGCGGCAAGCGTAATGGGCACCTTTGCGCCGGGAACAGTTAGGGGCGGGTTATTTGATTAAGATTTTTAACGTGTTGTCTTATGTATGTGTGAGTTATGACATAATATTGCTAATTAATTAATTAATTGTTAATAAATATAATTTAATAATCGTTATTATATAATATACAAATTCAAATATTTCGAAAACGGTGCGTCCTAGGCAAAAAATAACCAAAATTTGACCCCCCTATGTACCAACCCCCGTGTAAACAGCATCCCAACATGAATTAAGGTTTTTTTTTTTAAATATCGAAGGCCTGTATCTCAGAAACGATGCGTCGTGGGGCCATGCGTCTCCGAGCCTAAATGGTTTCTATGGTCAAGGTTCCGATACTGCAATAAAATTGGTAGGATTTCGATAAAAACGTCCTCGCGCCATAGAGCCCATGGCTACACTCATTGAACGTTATTAAGGACGCTATCACATTTTTCCTCAAATATCAGTGCTTTTCAGGTACCTTTTTAATGAATTAGGAGTCACAACTGGAAGGATATCATTGTCTCAAATTAAAGATAATATATTCATCTCCAGAATGGGCACATAAAAATTGTATAGCCCCATACAAATTTTTCACACAAGTACGTTTTAACAATCACAATAAAACCAACAAATGAAAAAAAAAATGGTCTGAATAAGAACCAATATAGCTAAATCCACTGCATAGTTATACATAAAAATAATAACAAACTGTTGCTTATATAGTCCTCTATACGGTCAACTAAATATTTTGTAAGTAAATAAATAACTTTTTTATTTATGATTAAAATAAGCAGCGCCCTCAAATTTCTCCATACATTTTCTGCTCGCGGTTCGTCATTCCGCGCTCAGACGCGCTCGTGGAAGCACCGGTGTATCGATTTTTCGCAAAAAAATATTTACGTACAGAAGTGTGTGCTGTATTGTATACTGTGGGTGGACGAAGTTGATACTTTTTCGGACCGAAATAAAAGTAAGTACGATTATTGGAATTTGTATTAAAAATAAATACATAGTTCAAAATTTTTGTATGAATCATGGTTGTAGATTACGGATAAACATTGTGTAAATAAAATTATATTATCTTTAATCAAATGGCGGAAATATTTTTTTTTTTGAGATATTGGATACATAGTCAATTTTGGGGTTTTTGGGGGTGGTGATTACGTATGTCATATTTTTTTTATCCAAGATGGCGGGTGTATTTTTTAAAATAATAAATCGACATTGTCAGCAATTGTGGAGGTTTGTTATCAATTGTTGAAGGTGGTGTTTACAAATATACCATCCAACTTTTGATTCATGATGGCGGATGTAAATTTTGGTGATAAATCGACTTAGTTGTCAATTCATAAATCCAGAATAGTAGATGGTTATAACTTTCGACACCAAGTATGGTTTTTGGTTGTGGTGTGCATTGCTAAAATATTAGATGCCACGAATTCAGAAATTTGGATAAAGGACAAAAAACCATACACGTAGCAGTAAACAAAAGTAATGAGACTTTGTGTTTTCATTCCGAAATCACAAATCTACTCTGGGAGTTTTGTTACAGACGTTGATATACGTGTGTTGGTAATTTGTTTTATTTGATTTACCTTAGGTACTTACTAATGTTGTCCATACCAAAATGGTAAAAAAGAACCCTTATGGTGAGACTAAGTCTGTCTGTCTGTCTGTCTGTCACACCTGGATATCTCAAGAACTACTAATGCTATCAACTTGAAATTTAGAATAGTTTTAGATGACGTTTGCCCAACTATTTTGCAAACAAGAAAGAAGTTTAAAAAAATATACCTTTTGGAGCTACTAGGGCATGTGGGGTATCATATGAAACAGCGCTGTTTGCACCGTTCCCCTTATCTCCGAAGTTTGCATAGATAAAAATCTGAAATTATTCTATGTGATAGAAGTTTATGTAAAGATTACAGGAAAAATAAAACGATGTCTCTAAATAGCACAGTTTTTCAGAAATCATCAACATCATATATACGTACGGAACCCTCGGTGCGCGAGTCCGACTCGCTCTTGACCGGTTTTTTATTTTCAGGAGCAAGAATGCGCAATAAGAGAATATAAGCCAAAAGGCACAAAAATAATCGAGATGGATTTCCTTTTTGAGCAGCTCATCCTTGTAGGTAGCCACACTCCTCTTTTTGATTGCGGCGTGAAGTATCTCTTCACAAATAAAGAAAAAACAAGGGTTAACAAGATGCTTATACTGTGAAAATTTAAAGACTGTAGCTTCATCAACCATTTGGTTGTAAAACCTTTGTGATAGGCGGACACGTGAGTGACAGTAATAGTGCTCCGCTTGGACCCTTCGGGTACGGAACCCTAAAAAGAGCTGGCCTTCATTCTAAATTTGAACTTCTTTGAAACATGAAATGAAAATATACTTTTTAAATATCACAACGAAAGTCTACGATAAACTCCCAGGCTAGTATTTGATTATGTAATGCTCCAACATTTGCCAGCAAAAATAATATTTACAAGTACCTACTTACATCTTTTCTAACTAATAGTAGCCTGGGGAATAATCGTAGGTGTTCCTTGTAATAGTAAAATGTTTAGGTTGTTAGTTATGTAAAAATATGGTATTTAATCCATATGGCCGGCGCTTGAAATTTTTGGGTACCTACCTACGCTACGTAATGGCTGATGAATTTAAAAAATACTAAAAACATAATTATCACGCAGATAGTACTTAGCCACAGTTACTAAAATTCGATTGCAAACTTACAACTAACTTTCCTCAATCAATACCAGTAAAATAAAAAAAAATATACCTTCAAGTACCAAGATTAGTTAAGTTACGTATAAAATCGAGCGGGCAGTGGTTTTAATGTGTGCGTGCGCGTAATGTTGTTGTGTTGCGATTTAGATACCTAAACTCGAGCGAGTTCAAAATGTGATAGCGTCCTTAAACGCATGTTTTAGTGAAATTTGATGTTTCTAAAAATAAAACGTTTTTATATTAATAAATAAACCCATAATATAAAGATTTAATTGATAAATATTGGATTTGAAAAAGTGGTAGGTTTGGTTTACCTCATGGTAGATTTTTCATAGCAACACTAAAACTATTGTACTGCCACACTATCGACATACTACCGACACACTACTGAGACACCACTGAAACGCCATTGAAGTTTTTGCAGAATGCCAA
Source organism: Tiliacea citrago (assembly GCA_963921375.1). Lineage (NCBI taxonomy): Eukaryota > Metazoa > Arthropoda > Insecta > Lepidoptera > Noctuidae > Tiliacea > Tiliacea citrago. The sequence goes on from OY992789.1 coordinate 28,433,564, forward strand.
ATTTGACAGTGGCAAAAGAATGTCTGTAGTGTGTCGATAGAGTGTCAATGGCGTGTTGCTTAACTCAAAGTTACAGAATTGGGCCCAAATGTCAATGACTATTCTATTGAGACACTACTGACACACTACCGACACACTATTGACAAGTTGTTTATTTTACAGAATTGGGCCCCTGGTATCATGTCTGTGTGCGACGCGACAGGTTTTGGCGTAAACTAACCGAAATATTTGTTTTATGAAAAAGTTTATAAATGTTGCTAGAAATCACTAATGTTCTAAGTTGCACACAAGAAAACAGGCATAACATTAGATTTGCTATATGGGTGCTATCACAACAAAAAATGTTTTTCGTCAATTTCTTATCTAATTGTGAGAAAGCTTGAAATAATTGAAACATTAAGTGTGTGTAACTAAAAAATTAAAAAAACCCAACGCAGAAAAGAAAAGCGAACATTTACGACTTAAATCATTTCATAGGCAAAATTAATCGTCAATAGGTGCGTTCTGAACATGTTATTCCAAATAATTTCCAGAGAAATAACATAAACAAAAATAAAAATGTTAAAAGTTAAAAATAATCCCTACCCTTGTGCCATCAAATTCGATTGAGTAATACCTAATATATTTTAATTATAGAAATTGATGGATGGCACGATACGGTTTGCTCATTGAAATGGCGCTATAATGTCGCGGCGGGGTACCGCATAAGTAAGCCAGACCCTTCATTTGATTGACTATCTACATATTAATTTACTAGCATTTCTGACCAACTTGTTTCGATACGATCAAATTTTTGTTGCAAATCTACTTCCATTGGGTGTTAAATTGTTAAGTGCGCCGCGACATTATAGCGCCATTTCAATGAGCAAACCGTATCTTGCCATCCATCAATTTCTATAATTAAAATATGTTAGGTATTACTCAATCGAATTTGATGGCACAACGATAGGGATTATTTTTGACTTTTAACATTTTTTTTTTCGAATCGTGCCATCCATCAATTTCACAACAAACACCAAATATTTCATCTCTGTATGGGGTGCTGCAACGAAAGGCCATATCCTGAGGGCAGAGAGAGCTCAAAGAGTCGTACTAAAAGTAATGACAAGGAAGCGCCAGAGATACCCAACAACACAACTGTACGCAGACTACAAGGTTCTTACAGTCCGTCAGCTCTTTGTGCTTCAATCTGTCCTTAGGAAACATCCACCGTAAAACCCAAAAAAAACACACAAATGTTCCCTCAGGCACCCAACACAGGATCACGAGTATTATGTGATTAGAGCCTAATTTAAAAAAAAAGGTTCATAAAAAAACTGAATATATTAAACCTCAACAAACACAACCTAAAATTAAAAGTGACAGAATGGCTACTCAAACAGGACTATGCCGCAACGGAGACTTTACTAACCTACATTGCCTAATATGCAAACACTCATCTCCATGCTTGCACGAATACTTCTATCCTCGCATCCATATACACTCGAACATACAACTCTCCCGCTCACTTACGCACCAACTCCACATCACCTACTTATCCACACTCACATACAAACACCTACACACTACATTCACACTCATTCACCCTAACCCTCGCACTCTCACATACTTTTACATAATTTAAATATTAAAATAAACTATAACTTTTTTCCCTTCCGAAGGTAAATCGACACAGTCCACTCATACATATTATATCAATTGGAACCTTATTGTGATACACTGTCTCTTAAGATACAGGATACCCTAGTTTAAGAGACAGAGTTTAATCTTTTGTGTACAGGGGCCTTACTCCCGAAAACGATTCGAGTTTGATTTTGTTTTCGATTCGAACTCGTTTCTGATCTGAACTCGATTTAAAACCTTACTCCCGAACCAAATCGAATCGTAAACCAAGATCGACATAGGTTCGAGTATTATCAGCGTCGTTATGCCTGTCATTGTCTATATCCTATCATTCATGGATTATGTCATTGTCAAGTGTCTTATGTCTGTGGTTAGAATCTTTTATGTGGTTGAATTTATTTACTTCTCTATCACTTTCTCACGTAAAAAACGACACCCTAGTGCTTTATTTTAACTTAACAAATAAAACCCTATGAAAAAACATCAACCAATCTGCCTATTCTTTTTCCAACTATGTTGTGCTCGGCTTCTAGTCTAACCGGATGCAGCTGAATACCAGTATTTTACAAGGAGCGACTGCCTACTTGAGAGCAGTGGTGGCCCAGTGGTAACGACAGCGACTTACGAGTTGTAGGTCCTATGTTCGAACCCTGACAGGTGCTTTACTTTGTATAAATTATTTCATCACCACTGCTCTCAAAACGGCGAAGGAAAACATCGTGAGGACACCGGTGGCATGTCCTAGAACCAAAAATTCGAAGACATGTCAAAACTACCAACTCGCACTGGGCCCGCGTGGTGGATTACGTCCTACTCCCTCTCACACAGAGGAGGCCTGTGCCCCAGCAGTGAGAACATTATAGGCTGATTATGTTGACTGCCTATCTGACCTCCTCAACCCAGTGACTGGGTAATACGATACCCCTTGGTAAGACTGGTTGTCAGACTTTCGGGCTTCTCGCCTTGCATTTAATGAAAATGTCACTTCGTCTGATTAATTTCTTCATGTATGGTGTTAAACCTTCTACCAACACATTAAACAACTCTTTCGAGAAACTATAACTTCTTCGAAATTCTTCCGAATCCATTTCTATAGCCCCGGGTTTATATATATATATATATAAAATTAAAAAAACCCAACGCAGAAAAGAAAAGCGAACATTTACGACTTAAATCATTTCATAGGCAAAATTAATCGTCAATAGGTATATCGATTCATATTTCTTTTCGCACGAAGATCCATACGATGTTTTCTCAAGAACATTGAAAAACAAAGTAAGGCGAGCCATAATAATAAAGATTTTGAAGAAATAAAGCAGTAAAGAACACAAAAAAATCTCACTCGATCTTCATAAAGTAGCTTCTTTGCTATCGAGTAATTTGACGTTTAGTTTTGATTCAACTACTCGATACTTAACTATCAGATGGCGTGTGGAGTACGAACTTTTCGATTCTAACGAATCTTTCGATCGAAATTAGTGTCGTTTTGAACCACCGCACGATCGTGCGCTAGTGTCGGTTTCAAGAGTATGGATCGTCATTTATTTCGAATCTAATTCGATTGATTCAGTACTCGATGCTGTCGGGAGTAAGGCCCCAGGTTTCTGCAGCATCCGAATGTTTTATGTTTATGTGATTGTTCCCTACCATCAATTCATAAATTGTAAACTTATGGTACAATTATCTGTATGTGTTTTTTGGAAATAAAGATAATTTAATTTTTTTTTTAAAGAAAGAAAGAAAGAAAGAAATAAAATACGTTTATTTGCGGTAAACATGACGCAAAAAAGAACATAAACACAAAAATAAGAAAAGGTTGAGGAAACATGCGTCACATCCATGCAAAACGGTTATCACTCAGCATTATGCTGCGACCCTATACAAGACAGAGCCCCAGCGCTGGTTTTCACCATTCTATATAAAGGGTATCTGTGACGTTGTACTGTTTGCAGATGATACCTCTCTTATTTTTAAAGTAGACAGGAATAGACAAGATTTTAATGACGTAAACATTGCACTCTCAATGGTTACGGATTGGTTTACGACAAATAACTTAGTTCTCAATGCCAAGAAAACGAAATGTATTAAGTTTGCCTTACCGAATGTTAGAAATTTAGGTCCCAACATTGTTTTAGACAAAGAGGTGCTTGAAACTGTAGGCTCGGCAGTGTTTCTGGATATAACAGTAGATGCCAAACTTCAGTGGGGACCTCATATATCAAGCCTAGCGGGAAGGCTCAGTTCGGCCGCATACGCCGTCAGGAAAGTAAGACAATACACTGACGTTGATACAGCCCGATTAGTCTATTTTAGTTATTTTCATAGCGTTATGTCCTACTGTATTCTGCTGTGGGGTAAAGCAGCTGACATTCAAAATATATTTGTACTTCAAAAACGAGCTGTTCGAGCAATTTACCAGCTGGGTGCCAGAGTTTCTCTAAGAGATTTTTTAAAAGATATTGGTATTCTCACGGTGGCATCACAATTCATCTTCGCCAACATCTTATATGTTAGGAAAAATATACACTTATACACTAAAAACAGTGATATTCACAATATTAACACCAGAAATAAGGACAAACTACGTGCTCCATTTCACCGGCTTCATAAGGTTAATAACTCATTTGTTGGACTTGGTATAACTTTTTATAACAAGCTACCCTCTTCTTTGCTAGATTTGCCTTTTAATGCGTTTAAAGTTAAAGTTAAATCCAATCTTTGTTCAAAGGCATACTATTCTATCAATGACTATTTAAACGATAAGAATAGTTGGTCGCTGTGATTAACTCAAGACAATGTTCATGTTCTTTCTCCAGAATTAGCGTACCTACTGACAGGTTATATGAGTTCATATAATTGTTTATTTTATTGACTGTCTCAGTCATTTTTTTATTTTTTATTTATTTATTATGACATAATATAGTCATGAAAATGTTTTTTATGAGTTGTATTGCAATAAGTGGTTAGCTCCTCGACAATTGATTATATTATTCTTGTCTGAGCAACCGGCAGCAAGTTCGTCGTGCTCCCTTAGATGTCACTGCTTGCGGTAGCGTCGGGTTTCGGGTTGCCGCCTGCCCTCAAATATGGCGAGGGAGGTGATGGCTGATCTTTGCGTTATGCTCGTGAACGGGTGCTGCTTGTGGTGACTGGTCGTCTTGCTGACCATGGTTTTGTTATTGTTATTAATGATTAACTGTTTTTTATTTTACTTCGATGGTGCTAGTTTATCATTTGTGACTTCGAGTTACAGCTATAGCTTTATGTAAGCGGGCACGCCCATTATGCCTGGAGGCTTTATATTTAAGTACGTTCTGTTTACGTTATTTCTGTGTGAGTATAGTTTTTTGACGATTTATATGTTTTTTTTTTTGTATAATGGCGTGTGCTAGCTTTCATAAGGCAAATAATATAATTATTTTAATGTTCTGTGTTACGTAATGCAAATTATTTTACATTTTATTGTATAGATTCAAGTTTTATATCTGAACAGACAGCTGTGCTGCTGGGGAGTTTGTTGCGCCACTTCTTCTTCCCAGCTAAAGCACTAGGAAGTGGTGAAGGGTGGGCGTTTTTGGGGGACTGTCTTCTGTAATTTTGACGTTCGAAAAGTGCTGATTCTCAGCCTAGTTTGAATAAATGACTGTTGATTTTTTGATTTTGATTTTTCAGCGACAGCCGGCGCCGACGTATTGACGTTGTCCCGGTGCAGCAAACAATTAATAGGACGCTGTACCGGTACAGCATACATAAAGAAAAATAATGATAACTAAACAGGAATATAAAAACCGGCCAAGTGCGAGTCGGACTCGCGCACGAAGGGTTCCGTACCATTATCTATAAAAATGGCAAAAAAATCACGTTTTTTGTATGTGAGCCCCCCTTAAATTTTTGTTTTATTTTTATTTAATTATTTATTTTTAAAGTGAATATGTAACTAAATATTCTGTGAATATTTCAAGCGCCTACCCGTTGCCGTTATCAATATCGAGCAAAAACGAGCAATTAAATCACGTTTGTTGTATGGGAGCCCCCTTAAATATTTATTTTATTCTATTTTTTAGTATTTGTTGTTATAGCGGCAACAGAAATACATCATCTGTGAAAATTTCAACTGTCTAACTATCACGGTTCATAAGATACACCCTGGTGACAGTCGGACAGACAGACGGCGGAGCCTCAGTAATAGGTTTCCCGTTTTACCCTTTGGGTACGGAACCCTAAAAATAGACATACATGTTGTGAGAATATCATCCTCCGTAAACATTTTACGCTATAAGTAGTGGCAACATTTCGAAACGTCATATTTAAAGATTAAAAGATTTTATTCTAAAATCTGGGCGTATTCACTACTGTAAATCATGAGCTAGGTATCAAAATTCAGTCTACCGCAAGGTCTCGAGGGTGAAACCCGTGCTGTTAGTGTCCGCGTCTCGGCGTCGCGTCGGCTAGCTCGCTCGCTCGAGTCACATTATCAGTAGATAAATTATATTAGTTTATTGAATTTGTTTTGGTTACTGTTTTTGTAGAAAAAAGTAGGAGTAAACTGGCAGAAATCGCATCCATACTTGCGACTTTCTTATTCACACACACATACGTACACTTTGTGTGAATTTGATCAAAATGATAATCCAAGATGGCGGCCGTGAAAATGTTCAAATTTTTCATCATCGGTATCGTTTTTATGGTTTTCGAGGGTGCTCAAGCCGATAGTAAGAACAAAATGGAAATCCATGATGGCGGCTATGAAAATTTTCTATATTTTCGTCATGCGTATCGTTTTCATAGTTTTCGAGAGTTCTAAAGCCGACAGTAAGAACAAAATGATAATCATCAATCAAAAATTACTATAAAGCAACTAGAAAGGCAAGAAAAAAATAAAATTGAACCGGGTGGTCTATTTATTGACGAAGAGTTGCCTTTTTTAGGAGCAACTCCGGATGGTTTATGTAGCGACGACACTTTCGTAGAAATTAAAAGTCTCATAATTTAATTAATTAATTGGGGTTAGAAGAAACCATAAAAAAAGAAAAGTGACGTTTTGGAAAATAACAAAACAAGGCCGGGAAATTAATAAAAAACCCACCAAGTGCGAGTCGGACTCGTGCACGAAGAGTTCCGTACCATTATCTATAAAAACGGCGAAAAAATCACGTTTTTTGTATGGGAGCCCCCTTAAATATTTGTTTTATTTTAATTTAATTATTTATTTTTAAAGTGAATATATAACTCAATATTCTGTGAATATTTCAAACGTCTACGTGTTGCCGTTATCAATATAGTGCAAAAAGGAGCAAAAAAATCACGTTTGTTGTATGGGAGCCCCCTTAAATATTTATTTTATTCTGTTTTTTAGTATTTGTTGTTATAGCGGCAATAGAAATACATCATCTCTGAAAATTTCAAGTGTCTAAATATCATGGTTCATGAGATACAGCCTGGTGACAGACGGATAGACAGACAGACGGCGGAGCCTTAGTAATAGGGTTCTCGTTTTACCCTTTGGGTACGGAACCCTAAAAACCACCAATGGTACTATCAAGTGCAGGGGCAACTACACGTTACTAAACGAACAATTTGCATAGCAGGGGCGACGGCTTCATACAACCCCATTCCTACCGGCTTCCCTTCGGAACAACGACTCTACTTGAGTTTACTATTACCAAATAATATGGTACATACATAGTCACATTACAAGTATTTAATACATCATAAGATAATAAATGAGGTAATAAATTTAGATGATAACTTGTGTTTATGAGCACTTAACAATTTTTTCTTCGGCTTCCCTCAATTGGAAGTTGTAGCTTCGCTACTGGTGCATAGTTGCAGTTTGGTCCAATGAAAACTCTCCGCTAAAAACAGAATACATCGTAAGAGATAATAAGTTCTGGGAGAAGATGAAAGAAAAGCTAATATCATTTTATGTAGATTGTATGCTGCCAGAACTAGTCGACCCCCGCTATCCTCGAGGTATGAAAATAAGAAATCCTGCATACATTGAAGAGGCTATAAAAAAAACAAAAATAGAGTAAAGAAAATATTAAACCTCAAGATGAAGAGATTGAGTCAGCAGATATTGTTATTATTATTTATTTAAGTTCGGACAACAATATGGTCCAATTGTTAGTAAAATACCTTATCACTAGTGTTAGTAGTACATAAAACAAAAACAAAAATAACAATAGGTTGTGACTGTGGCAGGATGTGCAGAGAACGATAAAGCAAGGAATATGCTACCTGACCATTCTCCCCACAAAGTGCCTCAGAAATGGGCTGTAAGGTTTCTCCACCACTTTTCAGGATGCTATTGTCACTGGCCCGCGTTCTACGCTTCAATGATGCGACTTTTTTGCGAATCACTGCATGGAAGCCATCAGTTCGGTTCTGAGCAAGCATCTCCGATGCGCTACAGAAACGCGGCAGTTTCAACAGCATCCTAAAAACATTGTTATATTGGATGCGTAAGACATCTAGCAATCTTTTGGTGTAGCTGACCCATAGACCCCCTGCATACAGACCTTGACAAAATGCCTTGAACAGGGTGATTTTGACTTGGTCCGCACAACGAGAGAATCTACGGGCCAACATGTTCCCTCGGACCGCCAGTGCCCTAAGTTCCTTTTCGATGTCTACATTATCCTTAAGGTCGTCGGTAAGTATGTGCCCCAAGTAAGTACTTAAATTGGTGGACTTTATTTATGCTCATACCATTTAGATAAAAACTAGGTTCATGATTAGGGCACTTACCGGCGGCCTTAAAGACCATGTATTCACACTTACGGACATTGTACACAAGGCCGTGCAAAGCAGCATACTCCTCGCAGACCTTCAACATTTCTCTGATAGATCCCTCAGTCGGGCCCAGAAGCACCATGTCGTCCGCATAGCTGATGCTGTTAATACTAACACCACCAACCCGGCAGCCGACACGCAGACCACTGAGGTCGACTATGAGATCATTAATATAAAGGTTGAAGAGCCGTGGAGACGTCAACCCCCCCTGTCTCACACCGCACTCCAACCCATACGACTCAGAGAACGTTCCGGCCCACTTTACACAATTCGTTTGGTTTGCATACCAATACTGCATGAGCTCTGATGCCGGTACATTCCTGTCCCCAGCTTTCTCCAGAGCACATCATATGACACTAGGTCGAAGGCTCTGGGGAGATCCAGGAAGCAGGCATACACCGGCGTTTTGCGGTGTGTGTAATATTGGACAGTATTCTTCAAACTCAGCACAGCACTTTCGGTTGAAAGCTCAGGTTGAAAGCCAAACTGTGCATCATGCAAACACAAATACTTCTTCAGGCACGAATCAAGCATACTGTCCAATACTTTAGCCGCTGTGGTTGCAAGGGAGATTGGACGGTAGTTACCCTTTTCCGAGATATCCCCTGTCCTGTTACAATATACAATATTAATTTTAGTATATGTGAAACCCGAAACTCATACTTAGTTTTTCGTCCTCTTTCGATTGATATATTTAAAATTTTGATATTCGCAAAAAAGTGGTGGATACAGCCATAACTTTTGGATCGCAAAACATTGATTTTATTTAAATTTGGGCCGTAAATGAAATATATTTCATTTTTCATTACCGCAAACGTCGTAACAGGAAAACAAAATTATAAACTTGGAAGTATATCCTGTGACCTGTCTCTTTTGGTGTTTACGCCTCTAGCTACTTTAGAAGTTTGTTCATACTTGTCTTATACAACCCGAGATTTTATTATAGTTGGTGGTGGTTACGTCCCAAAATATACTAAAATAGTTTAGCCTGGAAAAGGCCGAAATCCTATTGAATCAACGTCATGGCATATTCAGCCTTCATTGATTCAGGAGATTTGGCTTACCAAACATTTACGCCTTGAAAGTTAAAAAATATTTTTAACGTTTTTAAATTTTTAAGTCTATATTATTACGTATATTGTTTACTATTGTCTACCACAATGTTTCTTAGCAACTTTAATAAAAATATTTAAAGAAAAAGTATGCGGCCACCGGTACATAAAATTATCATTAATTTGCTTTATTAGAGGCTGCGTTTTGTTTTTATTTCAAGTATTACAAATATTAGAGGTAATAATGATAGAAGAAACTTGTAATTACATTAAAATTACGTTAAATAGATTATTAGATTCCTACATGCTTAAGTGATAATAAGTATAATACATTTCTATATTATTAGTTATTAAGGTCGTAATTAAGACGACTATTATTATTGCAAAATGATTGTTTTCACGATGACAGATTTTATTACAATTATTGCTGTGATGAAATATTTTTGATACAATATTAATTCTTTTATTTTTTAATGCTATGTTCTGGGCTGCACCATTGTTATGAGTAGGTGTAGCACTACGAAAATAATTGATAAGAAATGCCACAACCGTCACTTTCCCCACATACTGGACAAAAGGTTTGTAGCTTACATCGTTTGTTAGACAGTAAAATACAAAGAGACTGTAACTTACATCATGAATTGTTAGTTGATTTCGTATGAATTGCTATTACACCCTTAGCTGTTTGTGCAGGAGCTTTTTTTTGGCGTAACCGACTGCTTTATTTATTTTTTAGGGTGTATACGAAGTCTATTTTTTTATTTGTTAGATTTACGTTAAATATTATTCTACGATGTTCTTTATCTCAAAATTCTAACAACTTTTATCTTTCGAGTTTTTTTATAGCTATAATCACAAAAAAGTTACGTCGGAAATCTATTTTGTTTTTTGGCTCAACTGAAAAGTCGTGTTTTGGTGGATACGCCTTTGATTCTAAAGGTATCGATATACTAATAATAATGTTGTAGATAGGAGAAGTGAAGGTGATTGTGTCATCTTGGATTTTGCCACCATCACCCAAAAATTTGCTGAAGCCCACGAACACAAACTTCACCGACATGTGAATGTCGAGGCAATTCAGCTGCTAGACAACACAGACATAGGGCGTAGGCTAAAGAGAACTAAACCATTTGAGTTAGTGTTTGAGTTTGCGTTAGTGTTAGTGTTTGTGTATAAGTAGTGAATGAATAATAGTAACAATGCTGTGCTATACATGTAACACATGAACAAAGTGTTTTTATTAATTATCAGACTAAGAAAGTGCTACGGACTTGTGTGACAGTGCAAATTGACACTATTCTTAGTTATAACGTATTATATCACGTAAAATAATAAGTTAGAGTTAAATTGCTTATTAGTCTATTAGGCTAGATTGTAATAAATTATTAGGAACTTTAGTTCTTATTAATACAAAAAAAAAAATTTTTTTTGGGAGACGGTTTTTTTTTGTAAAAAGTTTTTTATATATAAGGCTAGATATTATATTGAGAACCTCCTCCTTTTTTGAAGTCGGTTAAAAATCATTTATAGCCAGAGTGCATCTCATGACAATTCCAATAAGACCAAACACGGGTAGGATATATTGTTTTATCACGGAGTTCCAGTGCCTACCTTCCGGCTTCATCATTAGATCAGTTTGATGGTACTATTTTGATCAGAACTATTTATTTAAATTTGCTTCGCTTAACTATCTCAATCCAGATATCTTATCGCCACCCGTGAAATACCTATCATTGAGAAGTTCCGGTGGCCATCTGTGGCCTTCATCATCAGTTCCACTTCACCAAATTATACTTTCTGAATGCAAATGATTGACTTGTTGATGAAAATATAAAAATCGCTATATGTATGCCTATAATATTTGCGGACTTCCTTCAGTTACTCATAGATCCCAACATCATAACTGGATTTTGATAAAAGTGGGACCAATGTGGAAGTATATCCTTTCAAATAAAAAAATAATTTTCCAAATCGGTTCATAAACGACGGAGTTTTGAGTTTTGAAACTTTATCAAAAGCTTGCGCGACATCTAGGAATACGGTGGCGCAGACTTCCTTGTTTTCGAGTGTTCTTTCAATAATGTTAGTTATTCTGTGTACCTGGTCTATTGTAGAGTGTTTTTCCCTGAAGCCAAATTGATGGTTAGGTATTAGCTCTTTTTCTTCTATTATTGGTTTTAATCGTTTTAACAATAGTTTTTCAAATAGTTTCGATAATACGGGCAACAGGGAAATGGGTCTATATGATGATGCTTCATGGGGTGGTTTCCCAGACTTCGCAATCATAATGACTTCAGCAACCTTCCATGGCTCAGGTACATGTTTTAGCATAAATGCAGCATTGATAAGTCTGGTCAGCTTTACTATGGCTTTGCGTGGTAGTCGTTTAAAATTTCTCCTGTTATGAGGTCGTAACCCAGGGATTTCTTCGAGCTAATGTTGTTTTGAATTTCTCTCAGAACTTCTTTAGGAGTCACAAGCCGAATTCTGTGACTATGTAATAACTTTTCACTTCAAGTATTTCTATGGAGCTATCATTGGGTTGAAAAGTGTTTTCTAAGTATTGGGCAAACTTAAACGCTTTTTGTTCATTACTTATGGCCCATTTTCCGCCGCTGTTTCTGATGGGTGGTATTTGCATAATCGGCCTTTTTAGTTGTCTTGTCGCTTTCCAAAGAGAGAAATCCGTTGATTGGTCGTTGGTTAGCTGTACAAGTTTAGTATTCAGACATTCATCCTCAAATTGTAGAATTTTCCTCTTTAAACGTTTAGTGAGGTTATTTAATAATGTTTTATCCCGCGGCCATCTTGTTTGCTGCCACCGCTTTCTTTGCTTTCTTTTCTCAGAAAATAAAATCACAATTTCCTTGGGATAGATGTGTCCCTTATATTTACGTTTGAACTGTGGCGTGTTTTTCACGCACTTTGTTCGATATTAACAGCATATTTGTTTACTTCTGAGTCCAGCTGATCCTGATTTTGTAACGGAGTTTTTAGGTCGATAATATTATCTAGATCAATGGCAAAACTATCCCAGTCTGTAGACTAATTAACTAGGGTTAAATGGCTTTCTCTTAGTAGAATTTTTTGACTAAGTCTTAGGATAATCGGGGAGTGGTCCGAATTCATGTGAAGACCTTCCTCCAAATTAATGTAATTGGTAGATATATTTTTACAAATAAAAAAGTCTATAAGATCCGGTATTTTCTGGTGGTCAGTGGGCCAGTATGTTGGTTTGCCTAAGCTGTGCTCATAACTTGACATTGTGTATCTTTAACTGCATTTAAGAGCTGCCTTCCCTTTGTTGTAGTAAGTCTTGATCCCCGGTGCGTATGTTTGGCATTGAAATCACCGCCTAGGAGGAACCTCTGGCCTAGAAGTTCAAACAATTTTAAATATCGCTCTTTTCTTATCATGTGCCTTGGAGGACAGTACGAGTATATGGCTGCTATGGAAACGTGACAAAATTTAGTTTTAACAAATACTGCCACGGCTTCAATGTCTGATTCTTCAATTTTACTGTGCTCGTAATGATTTATGTTTTCTTTGATTATAACCGCACTACCTCCTCTGGCGGAGTTGTCAGGGTGGAGCGAGTTATATACCTTGTATCCTCTAAATTTGATGAAAGATTGGTTCGTGAAGTGCGTTTCGGAAATCAAACACACGTCTATATTTTCTGTCTCTAGGACTGCCTGTAACTCATTTTGATGTTTGAGGAGCCCATTAGAGTTCCACGCCATTATCTTTAGTGTGTTATTCATTTTTGATTATTAAAAGCAGCTGTTTTGGTGCTGGACTCTAGCTTCTCTAATCTTTTGTCAAATGTAGTAATACACTTCAAGATCTGATTAATCTTATCTTCCAGATTCAATGGTTGCGTGGCTTGTTTTGTAGCTTGCGCATAGGAACTACTTGCTTGAACAGGTTATGCAGTTGTCTGAAAACTTTGTTCCGTGCCTGTTTGTCAGAAGGAGACTGTTGGGCAGTTGGCACAACAAGTTTCTTTTTAATGTTTTTATTTTTCATAATTTGCATCTCCTTGGCTACTTCACACCCTCTGTAGTCGGCTGGGTGGGGTAAGCCGCAGTGGACGCATTTTGGTTTCTCTTGCGGAGATTTAGTACAGTTGGCTGTAAGATGCTTGCCAGTGCATTTTACACACCTTGGCTCCTTTCTGCAGTATTTATGAGTATCTCCATATGCCTAGCACCTTTTACATTGAGGAATGAGTTTCGGGTTTTTGAGAGGGTGTATTTCAATATTGCACCCTAAAATGTGCTTTGTACCATAAATTTTATTGACATCTTCGTCATTATTAAATGATAAGACGAACATATTGAGTGGTTCTTTACTCTTCCAGCTTAACTTGTTGTCAACTTTTTCTATTTTCAGACCTTGTGATATTAAATCGTCTTTGATTCGATCTGGCTGACAAGAAGAATGTAATTTTTTCAGTACAACTCTTATTGGTTCTCGTATGGATGCCAAAGATATTTTTTTACTGATAAAAGCCTAGCAATCGCTCTATATATGTATATTAAATTTGAGGATTTCCCTCGATCTCCATGGGATCCCCTCATCAGATTCTGATTTAGTAGCAATGGGACCACCTCGGGAGCATACCCTTCCAAACAAAAAAAGAATTTTCAAAATCGGTCCACAATTGACGGAGTAATCATAAATCACGGTGAACATACATAAAAAAAAAAAAAAAAAAAAACAAACATACAGCCGAACATATAACCTCCTCCTTTTTGGAAGTCGGTTAAAAATGAACAATATTACGTTGCTGATGCTACGGGTCCCGAAATAATTTCGGTCATCGAGCGGTAACTTGGCCATTAGGTAAAAACATTTTATTTATTTCTATACTGTAACATCTTATATCTATAAACACTAGATGTAACCCCTTTTTTGTTTTAGGTTAATATACGTGGAGTAATGTGCTCACAATGCTTTGACATCATAATGCAAGAAATGTCTTTTGGTATTGCTCTGGCACTTGAAGATCACAAACTACAGCATTGCCACAATAGCAATGCTTGCGTTATGTGCAGGACAAGTTCGTGTAAGAGGCGCGCACTCTATGCCCGAGGGTGCCGGCAGACAATACATTGCTGAACGATTACTCCAAGAGAGGTAAGCACCTCTTTTGTTTTATTTTTTATTCATACAAGTCAGGCATATAAAACAAATGCAGATGTTTCTTAATTATGATCCAAGACAACAGCATTGCAGGAAGAAAAATAATAGCCAAGAAGAGTTATCCAAATAACTACTTAGACATAGACTATACTTATTATTATTATTTATATTACCATAATAATATCTTAGTTTCATACTTTTTGTTTTAGATGCTGGCTTTTAATATGTTTTGCTTGTTGGGTACTACTCTGCGTACAATAAAACAACAAGGAATCATAACAGCTCCTGCTGTTGATATGAATGCATGTATATGGTGCCGACGGTCTCTTGCCCACACATGCAGCCACTCCATACCTGAAGGACCTGAATGGACCATAATAAAGGCAATAAGATATCCAAGAGAGGTAACATTAACAACTTAGTTATTTTAAGTACCTACTTTCAGAATTGAATAATTGTGTGAATAGCCAATACATAAATTGTATTCTTTTGTTTTATTCAGATTCTACCAGGAAGACTGGTTTGCTATACTTTTTGGGTAGACATGGAGACATGTGGAGCGTGCTACAAGTATTGATGATAACCAGAAATCTCCAGGCCCGTCTAACCTTCACCATGACTCTATGTGTGCATGGTGTAAGGTGCGAAGGCTAACACATGTGGCTAGTAGAGAGTTGAGAGTTAACTTAATATTCCCTGACATGACCATGTCTGACTTGATACTTTTTGGGCTGGGTACCTATCAAATAAAACAGGCTAGAAGCTACTTCGGGGAACATATTAGGCAGCATGGATCATTTCAGGTAGAATTATCGGACTAACTGGAAGTAGTAGTAGAAGCAGCCTCACCCCAACTTGATCCTCTTTTAATCAGAGGCCGTATAAAATCTCGACATTGCTCAGGACGAATATTTACACATATATATTGCTGGCAAGGGAAGGATCAAGTTGGTAAGATAAAATAATTAGCTATTATTGTAGCTGTATCTCCGGAAAACGGACAGTGGCTTGCTGTGCTCACATCATGACCATTGTGTGGTATTTGGGTTGGGCTCGGTACCAAGATAGCATAAAAGCACCAGCGTCATTCCTGGGTGGAATATTAATAAGGGATAATGTGGAAAATGAACAAGTTGTGTTATTTATATGCCTCTCATGACTGATTTCTCATGCTCTTAATTTCGCTAATACTAGCAAATCGGCTGTGACAGACGGGCAGACAGACAGCCAGACATACGAGGGATCCTATAATAAATAGGATAAAAAATAGGTTCCGTTTTTTTCCTTTTGAGGTACGGAACACTAACAATCATAATGATCATTGTATAAAAATTAAATTTGAATTTCGCCCACTACCCCAGAGCATCCCCCTAATAGTGCGATTGCTCCGATAGATTAACCCAATGTATTGCAGGTTCATTGTAATGTAGTGTATGGTAGCGTGTATATAGGGTGTGCATAACTGTAATGTAGTGGTGGACGTCATTTGTACCGTATCTAGGTCGTGCGGGCGCGCGCGCAGGCGCTGGTGCGGGCGCGGGCGGCGGCGCGGGCGCGCGCACGGACAGAAGCCGCGGCACGCCAGGCGCACGGGCCGCGCGCCGCGCCGCACGCAGTTGTGCAGGTCCAGGCGGCACAGCGACGAGTACGTGCGGTTGTCCGAGCCGCACAGGAACTGCGCGCGCAGCCGCCCCGGGCAGCCCACGCATCTGCGCAAACGGCTTAGTCGATGAATGCCCAATTCGTAAAATGCCCAACAGCTTGAAAAAGGACTAATACGCTATTTCTGGAATTGCTTAATTCTTAAAAAGACCAATTCTTAAAAGGACCAATTCTTTTTTTTCAATTAGACAGATAATTCGAATAATAATAAATAAGTAAGTCTACAGGGTAAATTATTGGGGTCGTGTCTAAGTAGCACGGGCCGATCGATCAGGTTAAGCTACGCTTGCCGCGGTTGGTCCATGGATGGGTGACCATCTTTACATACCAAGACCCCTCCGTGCCTCGGAAAGCAGGTTAAGCCGTTGGTCCCGGCTGTCATTCGTGGATCTTTGACAGTCATTACGGGTCGTCAGAATCCCGAAAGTCTGACAACCAGTCTTACCAAGGGGTATCGTATTATCCAGTTACTGGGTTGTGGGGGACAGATAGGCAGTAAAATGCCATGTAAAATACTGGTATTGAGCAGCATCCGACCCCAACATAGTTGAAAAAAGGCTAGGCAGATGATGACAGGGTGAATTTTTGAGTTGGGGCAGTAACAAGACTATGGTTTCATTCTCTTTGGGCAGTCAGGACAGGTACC
This sequence comes from Tiliacea citrago, assembly GCA_963921375.1. Classification (NCBI taxonomy): domain Eukaryota; kingdom Metazoa; phylum Arthropoda; class Insecta; order Lepidoptera; family Noctuidae; genus Tiliacea; species Tiliacea citrago. The sequence goes on from OY992789.1 coordinate 28,450,490, forward strand.
AATCGTTATCGCTAATAGTCTCATTTCCTACGAAATGTATGGGAAAAGTTTTTTGCTATTTCTGACTTTTGTAGTACTCAAACCTCAGTCGGTTCAATAGAGTTTTTTGATCCTTATAAGAAACAGGATCTATTGGCAACAAACAAGATTTTTTGAAAACTGCCCATGTTCTTGCTGACTATATTTTTTTCAAAATCTGTGAATGTAGATCAATATGTCTCAAAAAGTAAAGGACAGTCTCCTAGGACCGTTTTTGTGTAGCTACAACGATTAAGGTACCTACCCTTACTGCCCCATCTCAAAAATCCACTCTGTATAAAAAGAGGAAATAGGGTACCTACCTAAAATAAAAGTGTTATTTCATAATAACATAACAAGGAAAGGATATTCTAATAAAACAAATATAATTGTTGATACACACTGCTGCACTGGTATCGGTAGGTATTCAGCAGTTTATTAAAAACTAATGTATGATTTAGACTTTAAACTTTACCGAATGTGTGAACAAAGCGAACAAGATAAAGAACATTATATTTCTGTCCCATTGCTTCCAATTATAAGAAACCAGAACGGATTGGGATAAGAAAACGAGCAGCGTAACTAACTATATAGCTCTTTATTTTACACGGAACTAACTTTAAAATGTTTTTTTTTTTTTTTTTTTTTTTTATATATGGCATCTCGCAGTTGACCTTGAGAGGCCGTGACTGCTTAACCGGTCTTTCCTGTGGCTGCCCTAAGGTATTAGCTTAAAGCCTCCAGCCAGGAGCGTAAATAAAGTATTAAAAACTAAACGACAGCGCTCTAAGGGCACCCCCTGTGGGGTACGAACCTCGGCTTAGGGCGTCGTTGGGGAAAAACAAAGCAAATTGGGGACGGGCTGGATCGAAAGTTTAAATTCATGATTATTAACGGGGATTACTATTAAATGCTACGGCTCACTCAGCCTCGGGGCTGGCGGTTCGACGTGCAAGGGACGGGGAACTTTAAAATGCAATTACATTTGTTTTTATACCTTTCTACATCTAAAAACTGCAAACAGGTGGCGTGCCAAACAACTTCCGGAAATAAAATATGAAATATTGTTTTAGTCAAGTTTGCAATCGCCTTCCGTACACTAACCGGATACGGTATTTACAGCACCGGAAGTCGGTTGCAAAAAGTCTCATGAAACATTTACAAAATAATCTGCACCCAATCAACAAGATTTATGTAGTTACATTAAAACCAAAAGCTAACCTAACAATCGGCCTCCCTGACATCAAGTTTGTCCTCAAACCATAAATTTCACAATCCTTGCACACAATGGTGCTTGCTTGTTCAATCAATATTAAAGAAGACTTGAATGTCTAGAGGTAATTATTACAGTATCTAATTAAAGCATCAGCTAACGATAAAAGCTAACTGCGTCACCTACTTGTTCACAGAGTCCCGACATGTTATCAGCGTCCCCGTCATATTATATGCGTCACCGACATGCTACCAGCGTCACCTACTTGCTAACCGAGTCTCAAACTCAAACTCAAAGCATTTATTTCAAATAAACCAATTACAGGCACTTTTGAATTGTCAGGGGGTGTCGATCAGTCATAAAGATGAGGCTTTTTTTTTTTTTTTTTTTTTTTTTTTTTTTTTTGGGTGGGAAATCATCAAATAACTTCTCCCGCTCTGGGCGGAGCGGGAGGGCGTGTCAGACTTTTACTGACTAAAACCCACCCGTGTTCCTTCCGTTGCCTGTGTGCCAGGGCCACGATATCCCTTTCGGACAAACTCGCAACCCCGGCAGGCATTGGTCCTAACGGACCCCTTCAGTTTGTGCTGACATCTCTTTGAGGCGCGCGTGGAACACAACGCGCCGTCGACCCGGGCCTGGTCCTTATCGGACGGCGAGCTACCCATCGCTCACCGTCCGCAGGCCCGCGCCTACGGTGGCCGGAAATCGGCTTGCGACTCCCGACGCCCGGGGCGTCTCCTGCGGCGACTAGGGGCATGAGGGCGCGAACCTTGTCTCACCCTCACGCGTTCCGCCTCCTCCTTCGCTAGCATAACTGCTTCGCAGAAGGAGGTGACGGCCTCCCATGCACTCTCGCTCCGAACCATGGCCTGAACCAGGCCCGGACGCGAGAGATCGCCGCCGCCGATCGCCTCCGTGAGGACACGGCGGTGCTCCGCCCAAGCTGGGCAGACCTCCACCGTATGCTCCACCGTGTCCTCCGGGCGATCCACACAGTGGTGACACCCGGGCGTTTCCTCCCGCTTAATCCTAAACAGGAACCTCCCGAAACATCCATGTCCGGTGAGGACCTGCGTCAGGCGGAAGGTGAGGACGCCGTGGCGCCTCTCCAGCCACTCCTCAAAGAGGGGACTTATCGCCACAATTGTGGCGTGCCCAGCGCTGGGTTGCGACAATCGCACTCTCCATGTCGCCATGAGATCCCTCCGGAGCTCCGTCCGCTGTGCCGCAATTTCTTGCGGCAGCGGAGTTATGCCCCGGAGTTTCGCCTCTTCGCGATAAAGATGAGGCTAGTTGCCCATTCCAAAGCTTAGTATGGAGAAGAACAGGCAAGAAACTCCACGGACACTCTTTTAAATTGACATATGGTTACAAAATATCGGTTACATCATTCGTGTTGAAATTATACATGTGAGAACGATGCAAAACGTCAAAAGCGTACGTAATAAAAAAATAAAAAAAAACAAATAAAAATGAAATTAAAATAAGCCATAGCCGCTAAGAGATGACCAGTCACTACTGATGGCGCCCGTTCACGAACATGGCGCATGGATTAGCACCATTCAGCTCAACCATTTTGAAGGGAGCTAAATGATCCAACACACCCGCCACCATCAGCGAGACATTACAGTGAGCATGACATACTCTCAGCCGCCAGGGCACATTCAAGTCAATGAAAGATGTACTCAGTAAATGGTGGCTTTATAGTAAGTACTTAGTACTCACACATGTGCTAATCAATTACACTCGGCGCACGGTGGGCTGGAAATCGGCTTTCATAGACTTAAGGATTTCAATTTGCAAGTGCTTGATTTTTTACCGGATATCGCTTCTATTAGTCATTACTATGTACAAAAATGACACCCGGGTTAATTCTGCCCAAAAACGAACGAAATATAATTTTTTTACGAAAAATTTGTATGAAGCTAGTATGAAAAATCGAATTATCTCCTAAACGGAATGTTTAACCGTACTATCCTTAGAGGTGGTCATAGTGCTAATTATTTATGATTTTTTGGTTGCCGATTTGACGAAAAATTTAATGCCGTTTTTTTAAAAAAAAATCGTCAAGATATTTTTATTTATTTTTACATGTAAAACGATCCCTTTTAGTGTCCAAGTTAAAAAGTTCGATATGTTATTAACCCAAATATTAAGAACACACAAAACAAGAAAAATTAAATAAAAAAATTGCTGTTTTTTGACACATTTTTATTAATTTAAATAAAAAAAGATTATCAAACTCTTATTTAAGTAACATATAAAGTTATATTATATACAAAATAATTTAATTTAAGGAATTAATATACTAAGCATTTGTAAAATAAAGTAAAATAATAAAAAAAAGTAAAACAAATGGATGAAAAAATTGAGGCCCTTATCCCCACAGAGTGCAATAATAATAATAGGGTGACTCATGAACTAATGATGACGATGATCGACACTAAAGTTTGCACTTACCTTTCTGAAGCTAGATCAAATGCATCGTGCTACCTGTGCTTAGCAAAGCCTACAGAAATGAACCGCTTAGATGCTGTAACATCAAAAATTGTGTGTTCTGATCTGTATAAATTTGGCTTGTCATCCCTACACGCCCGTATAAATTATATGGAATGTCTGTTACACATTGCATACAGGCTCGACTTCAAACGGTGGGCAGCGAGAAGTGATGAGCACAAAGAAATGCTACAGACAAGGAAGAAAATAATTCAAAATAAATTCAAAGATGAGCTCAATCTGTTGATTGATATAGTAAAACAAGGCTCGGGAACTACCAATGACGGGAATACTGCAAGAAAATTCTTTGAGTTTCCTAATAAAACCGCAGCTATAACCGGTTTGGATGAAGACCTCATCAAAAGATTTGCTGTAATTTTACAAGCAATTACATCTGGAGAGCAGGTCGATATAATAAAATTTAGAGATTATGCCCGCAAAACAGCAGAAAAGTACGTATTATTATACGACTGGTACTACACGTCGTCAACCGTTCATAAATTGTTAATCCATGGGGCTGACATAATCGAGAAAAATAATATTGTGCCGATTGGGACTCTCTCGGAAGAAGCCTCAGAGTGTCGAAACAAAGATTTTAGGAGGTTTCGAGAACATCATTCGCGGAAAAGAAGCAGGCAGGATTCCAATCAAGACATTTTAAATATGCTTGTTGTTTCTTCGGATCCTTTGCTAAGTGCACAAAGGCCTAAGTTAGATGCCAAGAAAAAGCAGAGCTTTTTTGCTGAAATTCTCGACTTAATTCAATTTCAGGAAACTGAGTTCGAGTTTTTGGATATATCCAATCTGGATGCTGACTCAGAATTGGAGTCTGACAACGAGAGTGATAAGGAAAATTTGTAAAAAAATTATATATGTACATATTTGTAAATTTGTATTTGAGTGTGTTTGGGTTTTTTTTTGTAATATTTAATGATATTTTGTCTTTTTGTAAAATTTATGTTACTTTATTTTACAAATGCTTAGTATTAATTCCTTAAATTAAATTATTTTGTACATAATATAACTTTATATGTTACTTAAATAAGAGTTTGATAATCTTTTTTTATTTAAATTAATAATAAAAATTTAAATTAATAAATGTGTCAAAAAACAGCAATTTTTTTATTTAATTTTTTTTGATTTGTGTGTTCTTAATATTTGGGTTAATAACATATCGAACTTTTTAACTTGGACACTAAAAGGGATCGTTTTACATGTAAAAATAAATAAAAATATTTTGACGATTTTTAAAAAAAAACGGCATTAAATTTTTCGTCAAATTGGCAACCAAAAAATCATAAATAATTAGCACTATGACCACCTCCAAGGATAGTACGGTTAAACATGCCGTTTAGGAGATAATTCGATTTTTCATACTAGCATCATACAATTTTTTCGTAAAAAAATTATATTTCCTTCGTTTTTGGGCAGAATTAACTCGGGTGTCATTTTTGTACCTAGTAATGACTAATAGAAGCGATATCCGGCAAAAAATCAAGCACTTGCAAATTGAAATCCCTAAGTCTATGAAAGCCGATTTCCAACCCACCGTGCGGCGTCACAAAGATTGCACCTCTTTAAGAATTCCTTTCAAAGTCATTTTAACCCTATTAATCAATGATAGACATATGACTATAAGGTATCATTGGAATGAAAATTTATTTAAATTTCAGAATAAATCAATAGATTTGGTTTTTTGGTTACCAGGGAATAAAATAAGCAATCTAATGCAAATGATTAAAAAGTTAAATTTAATTTTATGAGCAAAAATTGCAACAAAGTGCATAAAAACAACTTAAAACCTAGCCCTGATGACTGCTTCCACGCGTTCTCTCATGGACCTAATTAATGTGACAACAGTCTCTTGAGGAATGTTGTCCCATTCTGTAACAACGGCATCTTGGAGGTCTTGCTGGAGAGTGGTAGGGGCAGGATCACGTGCCCCCCCAGGACCCGATGGCTTGCCTGGAAAAGCCTGGGTTCTGGCCTTAGAGGCTCTCGGGCCTCGACTAAGGGGGCTCATAAGCGCATGCTTGGAGAGGGGCCAGTTCCCACTTCGTTGGAAGACGGGGAAACTGGTCCTCTTAAAGAAGCCAGGGCGCCCGACGGACTCTCCGTCCGCTTATCGGCCCATTGTGCTGCTCGACGAGGTGGGCAAGCTCTTTGAAAGAGTAATTGCAGACCGCCTTGTCGGGCGGCTTTTGCGGGTGGGGCCGAATTTGGCGGAGAGCCAGTTTGGTTTCCGCAAGGGGCGCTCTACGGTGGATGCCATCATGCGCGTTCGAGCCCTCACGACGGGGGATGCTGTTGCCCGGGGTGGGGTTGTCTTGGCGGTGTCTCTTGACATCGCCAATGCCTTTAATACCCTGACCTGGAGTTGCATTGGGGAGGCACTTCGGTATCACCGGATGCCGACCTACCTCTGACACGCCCTCCCGCTCCGCCCAGAGCGGGACAAGTTATTTGATGATTTCCCACCCAAAAAAAAAAAAAAAAAAGGATCACGTGCCCGTACGTGATGGCGGAAACCAGCGCCGCATGTCGTGCGGTGTTTCACAGGGCTCGGTCGTGGGACGCAGCACCCAGTCGTACCCAATGTTCCACAGGAGCGCTGTGGCACATTGGGTACGACTGGGTGCTGCGGGGCGAGCTCCAGCCGGGCGTGGACCTGACGTGTTATGCGGACGACACACTGGTCACGGCCCGGGGGAGCTCGTACAGGGAGGCAGCGTTGCTGGCGACGGCTGCGGTCTCACAGGTGGTGAGCCGCATACGTCGCCTAGGTTGCTTCGGGAAGTACCTGTGTCGCATAAACAGGGAGCCGGACGCCCGTTGTCACCACTGCGTCGACTGCCGGGAGGACACGGCGTGGCAGAGTATACGCTGGCAGAGTGTGCCGCTTGGGAGGAGCCTCGCCGTGCCCTCATCTCAGGAGTAGGCAGTGACCTGTCGCTGCCGGCCGTGGTCGAGTCGATGGGTGTATCCTTCTGCGAAACAGTCGTGTCGCAGAAGGAGGCCGCGGAAAGGGAGCGGGAGATCTCGTCCGCTCACCCGGCCCGCAGCAGGCGCACTGGGCGTCGGCAGAGGGCAGACAATGCCCTCTTCCGGCCCTCCTAAATGGGTCCAGGGACGGCGGACTCGGGGACGTCCGCCGCCCCCTATCACACTGGACCCGAGGTGGCGGCGCGTAGTGTTCCACGCGCGCCCTTTTCTGACGTCGCGGGAGGGGTCTAACACCTCACCCCCCCCCGCAGACTTGAGGTGGCCCGCAGAGGCGGGCCGGCACTAGCCGGGGATCACCGAAGTAATACTAGCTCCCAAGATCCCCGGTGCAAGTGTGGGAAGGGAACACCGCGGTGATTTTTAGTCAGTAAGAGTCTGACAGACCCCTCCGCCCACCCCAGGGCGGAGGCCATCCATGAGGATTTTCCACCTCGGCAACAAAAAAAAAAAAAAAGGATCACGTGCCCCTACTCGCCGTTTCTCGCCAGCCAGCGCATAACCCCAACTTCTTGCAGGTAGTTACTTACAATTAATGCGGTGTGACAGCGGGCGTTATCGTGCATTAACGTGAACCCACTGCCAACAAAACCCGCATAAGGGACAACCTGCTCCTCTAAGATCTCTATTATGTACCGATGAGCAGTCAGCGACCCTTGCCCGCGAGCACTTCCAGTCCGAGAAACACACACAAGGTTCGTTTTGCCGTCGATTGACATGCCGCCTCAGAACATGCACGAGCCACCCCTGTATTCCACTGTTTCTTGAATACAGGCTTGTGCGAATCGTTCCCATTTCCTCCTGTACACTCTTCTACGCCTGTCGTTGCAGAAAAGACACACCCTCGTCTCATCCGAGAAGAGCACAGCTCTCCATTGGTCTATTGTCCAATCCACATGGTCACGGGCAAATTGCAACCGGTCTCGCCTATGCTGTACAGTCAATTATGGCCCTGTAGCAGCCCTGTGAGCTGCAATTGTCTTCTCCCGCATTCTTCTTCTAATCGTGGAGACGCTTACAGAAGTTCTGCGAGCTGATCGCAGTTGTTGTTGCAGCTCAACAGCATTGGAGAACCGATTACGTAAAGACGTCGAAACCATGATGCGATCGTCTCTTTCGGATGTGCACCGTTGTCTTCCAGATCCACGTCTTCGGATATAGCCACCAGTCTCTTGAAAGCGTTGGAACACTCTTCGAACGGAAAAACGACTTAAGTTCAGTTGCCGAGCAACATCACATTGCCGCATCCCTGATTGCAGTAGTGCAATGACTTGAGCGGCTTCATCTGCAGTGGTATCCATTTTCTGGGGTATTTTCTTGCTGTAGCTGTTCACGTGTGTTCACTTCAAAGGTTGGATAGCGAATGACCCACATTCAATAGATATCGCTACGCCCCCGCAAGGGGGCGTGGCATGCAGTGCCGGGACTATAAGTCCCCTGGCTGCGGAGGGTGCGCGTTGGTCCGCGAATACGGACCCCTCTCTGTGTTCGCCTAGCGCGGCTGACCCACATTTAACCCGGGTCGCCCTTTTTATACCCTTGTAGGGAGGTGCAATTAGTGGCCGTTATAATGCGTATTTTGACAACATTTTTTTTAACGTTACGTGCTGATGAGATCAGGGGGCCGATCGCGCTAATTTTAAACGTTAATACCAAAACTAAACCACAACCAAAAACGTTACGTTAGACACATTTCGTATCGCGCTAATCATTTCAACGGAAACGATTTAGCTTTACTTTGGAAGTTACGTTGGAGGAACGATCGATTGAACTTTCAATATTGGGTAACGTCAACGATTTTGTCGCTCAGAAAAAATAGCGCGATACCGTTTCTTACATCAGCTAAACCAAAACTAAACCAAAACCAAAAACATTAAAAATAAACGTTCCGTTCGAACGGTAATTACGTTGAGAAATAATACTAATGTTAATTTAAAGGTCGTTAAACATACTTTCAATTGATACTAATATTAATTAGGTTTAATGTATTCGTTGATGGCGGGACATGGTTGAAACTTATTTTCGGAGAGGTGCGATTTTTGTGACGCCGAGTGTATATGTATAATACTAATAGATTGAATGTATACAATGCAAAGATAGTTTTTGAAATCTTCAGCAGCTCCAACAGTACCTATTTCCAAATTCTAATCAATTAAGTTATTGCGCCCTTGTGGAGCAGGACCAGCGTAGAGCCAAGCATTCTTATCAGCGATGTAATCCTCCAACTTATAATATGCCTGGCTGCATAGTGTGCGTTTTAAACATGACTTAAATTTTGTTTCATTCAGTTGAAGTATATGCGGAGGTAGTTTATTGTAACATTTTAAACAGTACCCCATGAAAGATGAGTCTACTTTAGCCAGCCTAAAAACCTGGTTGAACTAATTGGTTCCTATTTCTAGTCCTATAATTGTGTCTTTCGCCTCTTTTACTAAAAAGATGTAGATTTTTCCTAACGTACATGATGTTTTCATAGATATATTGACACGGTGCCGTCATGATATTAATATCTTTGAACAGTTCCCTTAGAGAGTCGTGCCTGCGGAGGCTATATATGGCTCTGATGACTCTTTTCTGCAGAATAAAAATAGACTCGATGTCTGCAGCCCGTCCCCATAGTAAAATACCGTATGACATACTACTATGAAAGTAACTAAATAGACTAGCCTCGCGGTATCTACATGTAAATTGACGGATTTTTCTCACAGCATAAACTGCTGAACTTAGCAGTCCTGCAAGGGATATGACATCCCTTGCAGAACGGCTAAGTTCAGCAGCTGCGGACCCCATTGAAGCCTTGAGTCGAGCGTGATTCCTAGGAAAAAAGTTTTATCGACGAATTCTAGTTTCTCTTGATTTAATACTATCTCACAATTACTACTCTTGACATTTTGTAAAGAAAATCTTATGCACTTAGTTTTTTTCCCCATTTAATACTAAATTATTAGCAGTAAACCAATTTTGGACCTGCAGTAGGGCATTATTTACGTCGTCAAGATTTGATGCACGTCTGTTAATTTTAAAAATTAAGGAAGAGTCGTCAGCAAATAACACCATTTGTGGTTGAGTTTTAACAAATGGGGTAGATCATTATACTAAAAAGAGGAAAGGACTCAATATCGAGCCTTGTGGTACACCCATTTTTATTTTTACGCCAAGTGAATTGACTCTATTTATTTGAACTTGCTGCTGTCTATCATTTAAATAAGATTTTACTAAACTGAGCGCAAGGTTTCCAAGGCCGTAATGTTCAAGTTTCAAGAGTAATGTTTTATGGTCGACGCAATCAAATGCCTTGGAGAGGTCACAAAATATTCCTATGGCATCTTGGGCCTCTTCCCACGCCGCAAATATGTGTTTTAATAAGGTGACACCGGCGTCAGTCGTACAACGTCTCTTGGTGAAACCATACTGTTGATCGTGTAAGATTTTATTGTTGCTAAAATTATTGAGCATTTGATCAAGCATTACCTTTTCAAACACCTTGCTGAAGACCGGCAACACGGATACGGGTCTATAATTATTGGTGTTTTTACTATCCCCGGATTTGAAAAGTGGTATTACCTTACTATATTTCAGTAGATTTGGGAAGACTCCTTGATCAACACACAAATTAAATATTAAGGCCAAGTTCGGCGCTATAGTCTCAATAATGGAGGTACAAACTTTGATAGACATTCCCCATAGATCTTCTGTTAATTTGATCTTGATTTGCTTGAAAGCTTTTATTACTGTTAAATGCTTGAATTTAAATTCAATCGGGCAGGATGAAACGCTTGCTTTTAATAAATCAATATAACGCGAGGACGAGGAATTTAGGGTTTCAGTCGTTTTAAGTGGGATATTGGTAAAGAAATTTACAAATTCTTGCGCAACTTCTTTGTGCTTAAGAGACCATGTGAAGTGTCTAGAGTGAAATCATTATTTAAATGTTTTTTATTCCTGTTAGTTTCATCATTGATAATTCTCCAAACCGTCTTTATTTCATTATCGGCTGATTTAATCTTGTTGCTAATGTACACACGGCTACACATCAAGCTATACCATTCCAGTACAAGCTGATCTCGCATTGTATAGGATTTCCGTACTGTGCGAGATCAGCGTAAACTGGAAAAGTATAGCTTGATGTCTAGCCGCGTGTACAAGGCTTTAGCTACCTTGCAGGTATTTTTAAATTTTTTAGAATAAGTAGCAACGTATTTATTAAAGTTTCAGTGTTAATATAAGGCTTAAGGCCATACAGCTCAAACAATTTTTCCCTCTGTTTCCTAATATGTCTTGACTGACTTGCTAACCGCATCACTGACATATTGTGACTGTATGTCATATACTCCTGATTAATAACAAAACATCTTAAATGTAAGTTCTTATTTTCAAATACACATGTTGAAGCAAGCCACTTACAAACACATTAAATGTCTATTTTATGGTTGAGAGGCCGACAGAATGTAACCGTAATTAATAACAAAATATCCTATTTCTTTGGAATTGTTGAACAATACTTAAACGTTTTAGAAAACCCATTCCATTTATATTTTATGGTACGTAAACTGGCCCATTTACAAATTCTAAGAACGAGTGTCAACATCTGGATGCGCTCAGGCGGTTCCAACGAAGTAACGACTAACGAACCTTTGAAACAATTCAGAAATGGTAAAAAAATGCAGCAATAGATTTAGTCTCCGTATTCCTTATGAGGATGGGCACAAAAAAATCCAGCGCTTGCAAGCTGTAAGTGTAAGTAAATAAGCGTTTTGGAGGACGAGAGAATAGAGACGCGATGGTAGGCTAAATGTGAGTGAAGTACTTGTACGACAAGCTTAGTTGGATTGGACTAGTACACGAGATTGCGCGCCCAGGCAATGTGCACAACATCTTTCAACACAGTCTCATAGGACATCAGCTTTCAGAGGCACTTTCCGATACGCTGCATCTAAGGTGTGGAATAATATCCCACCACCAATAAGGGTACTGGGCACTAGTCACTCATTCAGAACACGTTTACGGCAGTATCTGATAGATTCCTAACAGAAACTAGATATGGTCGCCCTAAATGTTTCACTTATATGAAATGCCTACAGTACTTGGCTAACGTAATTCCTGTTGTGTCACGAAAGTATATTCTGGGTCTACGGGTGGTTTCGCTCGCTTAGTGATTTCCCGTCCTTTGCTGCCTAAATTGTCCCCAACTCGTTGACGCTGCTGCTCGTTGATACTTCACTTTCTCCGAATAGGTAATAAATGAAATGAACTATTTGTGTGTTTTTATCATAGTTTTATTATTATTATTTTTATTGTTTTTTGGTTTTGTAATTATATTTGTTTGATTTCTAGTTTATTTTATCAATTTATAACGTCACAACCTCACAACATCACACACATTATCTATTTATAAGTATACAAATATGTATCAGGTATGTTGAAACTGTTTGTACCTACTTCCTGTCACTTGTCCCTAAAGGTTCATTAGAAAACCAGCGTCAGACTGCTGAAATGAACCTTTTAGGCGCAGCTGTGAGACACACACTATAGTTGTTAAAACATTATTTTCACTGTTTTTCTTTTATTGTTTGTATTTTGTGTTTCACGAACTGTGTCCAAATAAATTTTATTCGTCGAACTAAGATTAACTAGAAGTGTTAGAGTTTAGTTGATATCATTGAGGCTGTGTCTCTGTGGAGAGATCATGTTAGCGAGAGAGTTATTTAACACGTTAAATAATAAGTTAGCTTTGAAACGTGGAACAAGGCAGGTCGTTTTGAACGATAAACGAAGAGAGTTCGAGTTTTAGGCTAGGGCAGTTAGTATTAAGACGTGGGAAGAGATGGTTAGTTTTTGTACGACCAGATTATGGGCACGTGGGAGTTATAAGCTAGAGATAGTTAAGTTAGGAGCTGTCGCAAGATAGCGAGTGTTAGTTATTAAGTTAAATATAGTTGGGTTAAAGCCCAGATTAGCCTAATTTAGTATATAACGTGGTATGTGGGTGTGTTTATTGGTGTGACTGGGTGAGTCTTCATCGTCATTATAATAATTACCCTAGGCTGATAGTATTATTAAACGCCACGGGTGTTAATTGTAACATTGTGCACACTGTTGTAACGGAGGAGCTATTAATGAACATTTATTCTAGCATGGCGAAACTGCTTTCACATAATATTATCATACTTGATAATTAATGTTTTCCCTTGTAATGCTTGTACATCTCCCAATCCGTACCTTAACAGATATTAGTCATTGGCGTTTGATTATAGGGAACGGAGAAGGCCTTCCGCTATACTTGACACTAAGCGTTATTGCTTATGACTTATGACGACTGATGACCTTCAACTGACGCACCATATTTGGAAGGCAGAACCATAAATACTCACGTGTTAGTGTAATCTTATTAAAAGGGACTAGGCCGCCGCGTAAGGGTCTTTCACATTAGTACGCGTTTAAAACTACGCCATACCTGTCTTCCTCAAGGAACGGTTGGCGCAGTGGTCAAGTGATTGACTGCTGCGCTGCGTGTCGCGGGTTCGGTCCCGCACGGAACAAAAATTTGTATGACCTATAAGTAGTTGTTCCGGGTCTGGCTGTTTGTGTATGTGAGTTTAAATGTTTGTAAACGCACCCACGATACAGGAGAAATTCGTGGGGCAACGTTTTAAAAAAAAAAAAAAAAACAGTTGGACTTCGTAGTACTCTGTCATAGGATTGAGTAGGACATTTATTTAGTGCTTAAGGAACGTGTTCTATTAGAATCGTATTAGTGTCCGCATAGGTTCTAATGCGTTAGGTCTATCAGAGCACGTAAAATGAGACAAACGTTGTAAAATGGTTCCCGGTCCCCCTGAAGTGGGTTCATTGTAAACAGACAAATTAACGTAGCTATAAATAATGAGTTTAAGCGCAAGCGTAACGATCCCTTTACTTAAAGTTCTTGTAATTAAACAGACAGAGTCGTGTTGCTGGGGAGTTTGTTGTGCCACTTCTTTTCCCCAGCTCAAACACTAGGAAGTAGTAAAGGTGGGCGCTTTGGGGGCTGTCTTTAGGCATTTAAGAGAGATTATACAAAAACTATATTAAGTAATGACTGACTAATTACCTGTACCGCTAGCGTATGTGTTATTCACAAGCTTAATTATAATAACATACTTAGCATCCCACTATTGTTTATTAGCTTTCTAAAACCACACTCAATTTCATAAGTATGAATTCCTAAATCATATTTATCATTTCTTTGAATCCTTTCCTTACTCCATTAATGAGCTAAGGCGTTAGACTCCTTCATATTTATAATTCACTTAATCTCAGTCAGTGGGAGAGTGTCCAGTCTGGAGACGAGCTCTACAGGGCCGTACGGAGGCGGGGTGCAGCCTTTTGAAACTGATCTCAACACTAATATTAACAGAATTAGAAAAAACGAAAATATTATCAGCCTGGGGTAATTTAGGTACAGTCACAATATCAACGGCGTCACCACACCGACATGCTATAAGCCGATATAACTACGTCACGAACGTTCACACTGAATCCTGACATGCTGTCAACGTCCCCATCATACAACCGTCACCGACATGCTGACCGAGTCACAGCAATTCGAACAGCATCCCGACATACTAACTGCGTCACCAACACGCTAACCTAGTCACCGAGATGCTAACAGCGTCCCCGACATGCGACCTTCGTCACCTACATGATTCGCCAACTTGCTAGTCGCGTTACCGAAGTGCTAATGTGACGTGTTGCATCAGACTGGCGGGCGTCCCGCAACGGCCTGTGTACATAGTATGTATACATATATTATGTTATTCCAAAGTTTTAAGTTTTCACGTCTGTCGCCAGTCCCCATGAATGCCTTTTTTTTGTATCATAATTTTGTCTACTCTTCTCGTCGTCAAAATCGACCTTGAACCTCGAACCTTATACCAAATTTTACTATTATACAATGTACCTATATTCTGGCAAATAAACAATTCATTCATGCATTCATTCATTCGTATTTACTGGTAAATGACAGAAAAATCGGAGATTATCTCGTGTTGAATTATCAAAATTCGAGATAACATACGTGCCATGTTAGGGTTTGTCGAGAAAACATCAGGTTTGACAGAACGAGTCGAGTATTTTATATGGCAGCGCTGTCAGAAAACGACAGAATTTAGAGAAATAGACAAGAATTACTCACGCGAGCGAGAAAGAGTAATTGCAGACCGCCTTGTCGGGCGGCTGGTGCGAGTTGGGCCGGATTTGTCGGAGACCCAGTTTGGTTTCCGCAATGGGCGCTCTACGGTGGATGCCATCATGCGCGTTCGACCCCTTACGACGGGGGATTCTGTTGTCCGGGGTGGGGTCGTCTTGGCGGTGTCTCTTGACATCGCCGATGTTTTCAATACCCTGCCCTGGAGTTGCATTAGGGAGGCACTCCTTTATTACCGGATGCCGACCTACCTCTGTCGCGTGGTCGAGGCCTATCTGACGGACAGGGCCGTCATCTACCCCGGTCACCACGGAGAGTGGAACCGGCGAGAGATGTCGTGCGGTGTCCCCCAGGGATCGGTCCTGGGGCCGCATCTGTGGGACATCGGTTACGCCTGGGTGCTGCGCGCCGACCTCCCTAGCGGTGTCAGCGTGGAATGCTACGCTGACGACACGGTGGTCCTGGCGCAGGGGAGGTCGCATGAGGCGGCGGCCGAACTGGCGACACGTGGGGTTGCGACAATCGTCGATAGGATCCGGCAATTGGGACTCGAGGTGGCATTGCACAAATCCGAGGCCATGTGTTTTTATGGTCCTCGGAACGCGCTACTGTCGGGTTCCCAGATAACGACGGGAGGGGTTCACATCGGCATCGAGTCGCCGGTGGATCTTCGTGGAACACTTCCGACGTTTGGCTCCCAGACTGGAGCGGGCCGGGGCTGCTTTGAAGTGGCTCCTGCCCAATCTGGGGGGTCCGAACGCCTCCTGGCTGCGACCAGCCCAGCGGCCCAAAGGGTCATGGCCATCAGGCTGGTACGGGGTTACCGCACGGCCTCCCGCGAGGCGGCGAGCCTCCTTGCCGGACTACCGCCATGGGATCTGGAGGCAAAAGTTCTTGCGCACATCTGGGAATGGCGCGAGGAGCCAAAACGCCGGGGCGAAACTCCGCTGCCGCGAGAAATCACGGCACAGTGGACAGAGCTCCGGCGGGATCTCATGGCGGCATGGAGAAAGCGATTGTCACAACCCAGCGCAGGGCACGCTACAATTGTGGCGATAAGTCCCCTCTTTGAGGAGTGGCTAGAGAGGTGACACGGCGTCCTCACCTTCCGCCTGACGCAGGTCCTCACCGGACACGGATGTTTTGGGAGGTTCCTGTTTAAGATAAAGCGGGAGGAAACGCCCGGGTGTCACCCCTGTGTGGATCGCCCGAAGGACACGGTGGAGCATACGTTGGAGGTCTGCCCGGCTTGGGCGGAGCACTGCCGTGTCCTCTAGGAGGCGATTGGCGGCGGTCATCTCACGCGTCCGGCCCTGGTTCAGGCCATGGTTCGGAGCGAGAGTGCATGGGAGGCCGTCACCTCTTTTTGCGAAGCAGTAATGCTCGCGAAGAAGGAGGCGGAACGCGTGAGGGAGAGGCAAGGTTCGCGCCCTCGCGCCCCTAGTCTCCGCAGGAGATGCCCCGGGCGTCGGAAGTCGCAAGCCGATTTCCGGCCACCGTAGGCGCGGGCCTGTGGACGGTAAGTAATGGGTAGCTCGCCGTCCGATAAGGACCAGGCCCGGGTCGACGGCGAGTTGTGTTCCACGCGCGCCTCAAAGAGATGTCAGCACCAACTGACGGGGTCCGTCAGGACCAATGCCTGCCAGGGTTGCGAGTTTGTCCGAAAGAGATATCGTGGCACATAGGCAACGGAAGGAACATGGGTGGGTTTTAGTCGGTAAAAGTCTGACACGCCCTCCCGCTCCGCCCAGAGCGGGAGAAGTTATTTGATAATTTCCCACCCAAAAAAAAAAAGGCCCCGCAACTAGTAGCGATACGTAACAAGTTACGATGCGCGGAAAACACGCGCGCCAAGCGTACCGCTCAGAGTTTACGAACTCGAGTAGGTACTAAGTTGCGTCACAGAATAGAGCATTGAGTAGTGATGGCAATTATAATTTAAATTTCCTGTTTGGCCCAGAACAGAATTGATTAGTATAGGTAAGTTTATTTTGTTTTTTTTTTTCTAATAAGTATTTTTCGAACGGGCGCGAGGCGCAAGCTGGCAGAAATCGTCACACAAAAAACGATCATACTTTTTCCCTCTCGATAGAAAGAGAAAAAAAGTGTGAATTTGGTCAAAATGTAAATCCAAGATGGCGGCTACGAAAATGTTCAAATTTTTCATCATGGGTATCACTTTCATAGTTTTCGAGGTTGCTAAAGCCGATAGTGAGGTCAAAATGTAAATCCAAGATGGCGGCTACGAAAATGTTCCAATTTTTCATCATGGGTAACATTTTCATAGTTTATGAGGGTGATAAAGGTCAAAATGTAAATCCGAGATGGCGGCCACGAAAATGTTCCAATTTTTCATTATGGGTATCATTTTCATGGTTTTCGAGGGCGCTTAAGCCAATAGTGAGGTCAAAATATAAATCCAAGATGACGGCTATGAAAATATTCAAATTTTTCATCATGGGAATCACTTTCATAGTTTTCAAGGTTGCTAAAGCCGATAGTGAGGTCAAAATTGAAATACAAGATGGCGGCTACAATTATTTTTTAAATCATACATGAGAAGGAACTTCGGTCCTATAAGTAACGGGGGTTTTTGATTTGTAATAATATCTATCCTTTCGCTTTCTGTTGGAGTGAGTTCGTGATAAGGGATGGAAGTGTGTATCAGGAAGTGACAGCTTGAGCCTGGAATTAGTACTATATCAAGGTGAGATGTCAGATGTTAAACATCATATGCGACTATTGTAAGGCTCATTTTTTTTTCGGTGACGTTTAGGCACTTGCCTGTTTATGCATAGTACACTAAGAGTCAATCCTCTTACTAATAACACTGTATCAAGTTACGACAAGCTTATAAGTATGGCTAGTTCAGCTATACAGACGTAACCTGATGCATAACTTAGATACCCATGATGAAAAATTTGAATATTTTCGTAGCCGCCATCTTGGATTTACATTTTGACCTTACTATCGGCTGTAGCAACCTTGAAAACTATGAAAGTGATACCCATGATGAAAAATTGGAACATTTTCGTAGCCGTCATCTTGGATTTACATTTTGACCTCACTATCGGCTTTAGCACCCTCAAATACTATGAAAGTTGTACCCATGATAAAAAATTTGAACATTTTCGAAGCCGCCATCTTGGATTTACATTTTGACCTCACTATCGGCTTTAGCACCCTCAAAACTATAAAATTGATACCCATGATAAAAAATTGGAACATTTTCGAAGCTGCCATCTCGGTTTTACATTTTGACCTCACTAGCGGCTTTAGCACCCTCGAAAACTGAAATTGATACCCATGATAATAAATTAGAACATTTTCGAAGCCGCCATTCTCTCTCTCTCTCTCGCTATATCGAGAACATTATTATTTTTCGTTTATGCCCATTTTATTTTACAAAATTTTATCTACATAATAAAACTATTTACAAAAACTATTTTAACTATTTAAAATCGAAACTATACATACGTATTATTACTATATACTATAAATACCTATGTATTATTATTTACAAGCATTTTTTTCTGAGTCGGTAACAGAAATTAGCGGGGGTGCCGGGTTCGAAAAAATTGGCACACGTCCGTCACGTTCCGCTTGGGACTAAAGCACGCGAAGCGAGCGCATCAAAAGATGGAAACCCATTATTTTGCTATTAGTGATTCAGGTATTTTCATATTTCAAATTATGACGGCCGACAAATATCACATTTTTTATGACCTTTATTATGGTATAAGTTTTATTGTTCAAAGTTTAATATAACTAAAATAAAATGATAATTAGACCATAATTTAGACGTATCTTTGCGATGTAATTGGATGTAGTAAAGTGCAAGTACTCGTGAATCGCACGGCCGAAATATCTAGATCGAAATGTGAAATATGTACCTAATATATTTTTTTCAAAATTTTAATCCTGGTTATCTACGAATAAAACACAATACAAAACGACGATTTATCGAAGAACCCCGCCTTAAATACACCATTGAATTGTCCTGTGTTGAGTTTGATAAGCATGTTATAGTATTCGTATACAGACCTCCAAGTTACCAGAATCTATCTTTGTTTGATTCCGCACTGGAAGATGTGTTAAAAAAAACTTAGTACTAATAGTAAGTCAATAATCATATGTGGTGATTTTAATATTAACTTATTAGAAAATAACTCGAACACTGTCAGATTATTAAGTCTTTTTAGGTCGTTTGATTTGTCAAATGTTTTATTGAACCAACCCGAGTGACAGCTTCTTGTGCCAGTTGTATAGATAACATTATTTGTAATTGTGATTACTTACACAAACAAATTGTAATTATGTTGCCATCTGATCACAGTGGACAAACAATAACATTTTGCTCCTATATGCCTGTACAAAAAACTCTAATAAGGTTTAGGCCAATTACAAGTAAAAATTTAGAAAAAAATAATAATTCTTTGGCCAGAACATTATGTGTTCAGAGATTTAATAATATTTGTGACCCAAATGAGTTCTACGCCGAGTTCTTTTCACTATTAAACACACAATTTAGTGACACTTTTCCACTAAAGACTAAAAGTATTTACATAAAGTTCGTATTTAGTGATTGGGCGACTCCAAGTATTCGTAAAAGCAGGGAAAATATTTTGGAACTTTATGGCCTGAAGCAACATATGAATAATACAAGCTTTCATCAATATGTTGCAAAATATTCTAAAACTTTTAAAAGTGTGTGCAAAATAGCTAAAGCTCTTTATATTAGCAATACAATAAAATCAGCTGACGATAAAATAAAAATTACCTAGCAAACAATAAATAATGAAACAGGTAGGAAAAACTGGCCAAGTGCGAGTCGGACTCGCGCACGAAGGGTTCCGTACCATTATCTATAAAAACGGCAAAAAAATCACGTTTGTTGTATGGGAGCCCCCTTAAATATTTATTTTATTCTGTTTTTTAGTATTTGTTGTTATAGCGGCAACAGAAATACATCATCTGTGAAAATTTCAACTATCTAACTATCACGGTTCATGAGATACAACCTGGTGACAGACGGACAGACAGACAGACAGACGGACAGACGGCGGAGCCTTAGTAATAGGGTTCCCGTTTTACCCTTTGGGTACGGAACCCTAAAAACAGCGTAATACTGAATTAAATTTAGAGACTGCACATGGGCCCATCACTTCAGAGGTAGAAATAGCTCAGGAATTTGAAAACTTTTTTCCTAATATATCCCTTAAAACTAAAAAAAGAAAAAGAAAGAAAGAAAAAATATTTATTCTGCACAAACAAAAAAACTGAAACTTTAAATTCCTCACCCGCGCTTTCTGCTGCCTTACTTAGAAAGAATGTAAAAGTATGCCCTTTGGAATTTAGGTTCCAACATACAAACCCCCAGGCTGTTATAAAAACTTTAAAAGATCTTAAAATTTAATCAACAGAAGAATACCAACTTGCCGCGCTTGACTCGGTGGAACGCAGAGCTAAGAGGCTCATTGGCGACGTAAAACTGGTGGATGCCAAGCTTCACAGCTTGGCCCATCGCCGCAAGGTTGCCTGCTTGTCGGTCTTCTACAGACTGTACTTCGGTGAGTGTGGTCAAGAACTCCACGACCTCATTCCACCGGCCCCCTTCTATTATAGGACATCTAGACGCACTGCAGGTTACCATCCCTTCCTGGTTGCTATTCCACCAATTCGCACTAAGCGTTTCCAAATGGCTTTCATAATGCGCACAGCAAAAGAGTGGAACTCTGCCTGCGTCTGTGTTTCCGAACGCATACAACCCTAATCTCTTCAAAGTGAGATTGAATAGGCTTCTTCTGGGTAAGCTCACTCCATCGTCGACTTTGTCTCTGTCACCTCTGACCTAGACTAAGGTCAAGAGCAAACCCATCGCAAATAAATTAAAAAAAAGAAGATCTCTGGGGCATGTCTATAAAAGTCTGCAGATCTATAATCCGAACCATTATGCCCTATTTAGCTTTTATATTTAACACCAGTGTGGACCAAGGAGTCTTTCCGGATCTCATGAAACACAGTAAAGTAGTTATTTTGTTTAAATCCGGAGATAGTAAGGAACCCAACAATTATAGGCCTGTGGTAATTTCTGCCAGTTTTCAGTAAGGTGTTTGAAAAGTTGATGCTCAATCAAATGTTACGTCACTTTAATAAAAATTCCATCTTTCATGAACAACAGTACGGTTTCACTAAAGGGCGACTGACGCCGGTGTTGTCCTAATAAAGAACATTTTTAACGCCTGGGAGGAAGCACAAGATGGCATTGGAATCTTTTGCGACCTCTCTAAAGCGTTCGATTGCGTGAACCATGAGACACTTTTGCTTAAACTAGAGCACTATGGGATAAGGAATGCAGCTCTTGATTTACTAGGATCATACCTAAATAATAGAAAGGTTAAAGTTCAAGTAAACGGCGTTAACTCATTAGGGTCTGAAATGGCAATGGGCGTTCCTCAAGGTTCAATATTGGGTCTTTTCCTCTTTTTAGTTTACATTAATGATTTACCCCAATTACTTCAAAATCAACCAAAGATGGTGTTATTTGCTGATGACACATCATTGATCTATAAAATAGACCGACGATCACAAAATCTTGACGACGTGAATAACTGTTATTCTTCAGGTCCAAGCCGTAAATCCGTAAACCAATTACGGTAAATAAGTAGGTACTAAATGAAAAAAAAAACCAAATTTATATAAAAAGATTTAAATTACCTAATGTTAGAAGTAGCGAATGTGATATCATATTGAACGGAGAAAAACGGGAATTTATTAATCAAACGGTTTTCCTAGGAATCACTCTAGACGAGAAACTGCAATGGGGACCACATATAACCTCTCTTGCGGGGCGGCTAAGCTCGGCCGTTTATGCTGTTAGATAGATAAGACAGGTAACAGACATAGAAACCGCGCGTTTGGTTTATTGTAGCTACTTCCACAGCATTATGTCGTATGGCATTTTACTATGGGGTAGGGCTGCTGACATCGAGTCCATCTTTATTTTGCAAAAGAGAGCTGTCAGAGCTATTTATTATCTACGTCGCCGCGAATCTCTTAGGGAACTATTTAAAAGGATTAATATTATGACGGTACCTTGCCAATTCATTTATGGTAATATTTTGTATGTAAGGAAAAATCTACATATTTTTAATAAGATAAGCGATAGACATAATTTTAATACTAGATTTAAAGATAAAATAGATCGACCATTTCTCAGATTATCTAAAGTATATACATCTTTTATGGGGTACTGTGTCAAATGTTACAACAAAATACCTTGTGATTTATTGCAATTAAATGGGAGAAAATTTAAAACACATATTAAAAGTGCACTTTGTAAACAAGCATACTCGTATTACAGGTTAGAGGATTATATCCAGGACAGGAATGCTTGGAAACATGCTGGTCCAGCTTCATAGGACAATCTAGAGTCTAGACAAAATCAAACTGATTGCTATTATTATTGTAAAATTTGTTATTTTAATGACATTGATTTTACAATCTGTGATTACATACTCATATACTGACTTATTATTATTTATTTTTTTGAAAAACATACTTTTACGATGTTTGTAAATATGTGAGCACCATGTATCTATCTCATAATTACGTTATTTTACATTGTTTAGTTTTTAATTCTTTTTACCTATAATGGTATAGTAATTTTATTCTAGGTGCATCGTTTTTACATATAATCATATAATTAATGTACTCAAACAAAATATTATAATTTTTTTAAAAGAGTAACGGTGGAGTTTCTTGCCCATTCTTATCCATACGAAACTACCTTTTGGAAGGGGCAACTAGAATCAATTCTATTTTTTTGTAAATTTTGACGTTCAGTGCCTCTTATGTGCCTATTTGAAATAGATAATTTGACTTTGACTTAGAATACGGTTTTGTATTTCTGTTACTCGGTTCGCCACAAAAGTTTGCCATCTTCGTGTTGGGCCTTGAATCTATGCTAATACCACCATTGAGTCAGTGTAGGCGTAAATTTTATCTCTAGGTATTTTTAAGATAAGTAGGTACATTATTATGATTAGAGAAATGATACTTAAAACAATTATGCGTAAATAATGTTATGCGTAAATATCGTTAGGATAAAACAAAAGTATGCCATGTTATATAATGTCTTAAAATGTTATGCAAATGGATAGGGAACCTACGCTTATACATTACTAGCTGCGCCCCGCGGTTCCACCCGCGTAAGTCTCGATCCCGTGGGAATATCGGGATAAAAAGTAGCCTATGTCTTAATATTTCAGTAATCCAGGGTGTCAGCTACCTCCATACAAAATTTTATCAAAATTGATCCAGCCGTTTGAGCGTGAAGAAGTAACAAACATACACACACAAACTTTTGCCTTTATAATATTAGTGTGATTATGATTAGAGAAATTATGCTTAAAATAATTATTTCCCCATTACATGGGACTTAAACATAACTGGCGAAATGTGAGTATACTATAGGTACCTACACCTCTGCCTAACCCTACGGGGATTACAGGCGTGATATTATGTTATGTTATGTAATTGTGCGTATATAATGTTATGCGTAAATATAGTTAGGATAAACAAAAATATGCCATGTTATAATATATTATGTCTTAAGATTTTATCCAAATGGATAGGGAACCGTCACACGGTACAGTTTGCAAAACTTTTTTTATTTTAGATCGGCTACGTGGTGTGCGGCTACGTGATCTGCTACGCCTACGTCATCCGCTACGGTTACGCGCAAGTGGTGGGGTCTCAACGTGTCTGTGAGTCATCGTCTCCGCTGTGTGCTACGAAATCGACGTTATCGGCTACGAATACACTCCGTGCGTGGATACGCAATAATAACAAGGTGCCAAATAATTATGATAAAACGCACGCCACCGTCGACACCTGTCGCTCAACCGATCTGACACAATCTGGGTCAGACCTACCTAGTGCGATGGAGGAAGAAGTCTTCAATGTCACAACTCGGTCCAAAAGACCTAGAATGGAATCTTCTTCACCTGGTTATGATTTTACTGCTTTTCAAATTGAAGTGAGAAGCATGTTCGAGTCATTGAAGTTAGGTCAAACTGCGTTATTAGAAAGATTAGTTGAAGATGTCCATCAAATTAAATTACAAAATATTAACATACAAAAGAGTAATACTGAGATTGAAAAATCGATTGAAAATACTAAAAACAACTATGATGAAATGAAAATAAAATTGGGCAAGCTTGAAAGGGAGCGTATTGAGTGTTACAATTATGTGGATAAGCTTCAAAAACGGATCGAGAATCTGGAGTTTGGACCCAGTTCATCTAGCATTGAACTTCGAAATATCCCATCTAAAGAAGACGAGTCCCAGGATGATATTTTAAAATATGTAGTTAATATCGGAAATACACTAAACCTGGAAATAAACCACTCCAACATTCGTGATGTCTACCGCCTTCCAGCTAAGCCTGGCAAGGCAATTGTAACAAGGCAATTGTGGCTGACTTCAGTACGGTTTTAACTAGGAATAAGTTCCTTACCTCTGTGCGCAACTATAATCAGAACAAAGAGCCAGGGCTAAAGTTGAACTCCTGATAGGTTTAGAGGGGAAATCGCACCCAATCTATGTGTCCGAATACCTACCGGGAAATGGGAGGAAGTTATTCTTCCAGGCCAGGACATTTGCTACCGAAAATAAATATAAATTCTGCTGGACATCAAACCAACGAATCTTTCTACGTAAGGAAGACAATGGCAAACGTATAAGGATTAATTCGGAAGTTGATCTTATTGCCTTACACTCAATATGACTACACATATATATGTTGTGCATAGCAGTTCGGAATATTTTAACTCTATGTATTGTTATCACTTTATCTTTGTCTATAACTTTATTTTTTAAGTTGCCACATATATTCACCTCACTCTTAAAATATCACACACACTCTAAGTCATTAATACTCACACCCACAATACACTCACATAACAAGTTTGTTCCTATAATGGTTAAAACTAAGTGTAACCTTGTTTCTTGTTCATTGGTGCGCTGTGTGCGGGTAGTGGAGTGGCTCGGGTTCAGTACGGCGGACTTTCATTGCAAGTGTCAAATATACTTTATCTACACACAATGAATAATAACATGAATAGAATTGCGTCTGAACTTGAGGCACTTCATAACACACAATCGCACATCTGCGCCCCGGATGACTGTATTGGTTACACGCGTAAAGTAAATACTCCCTTTTCAATTCTGCATCAAAACATTCGCAGTATAAACAAAAATATTGACCAACTTGTAGCATTGCTCTCTTTAATTGAGGTAAACTGTGACATAATTGTGCTCTCAGAGTGTTGGCTTTCTAAAATACTAAATGTTCCACCTATAGATGGTTATAATTCACACTTGACAATTAATGTAACTAATCAGAATGATGGCATAGTAATTTATACTAAAACAGATCTCGAATGTACAGTATGTGAACCTGAATACATCAAGGAATTTAACTGTTTGATTTGTAAAATAGGGAAAGAGTTGGCAATAGTGATAGCAGATCCGGAGAATATTTAAATTTGTTGGCCTCTCATGGTTTCCTAGCAACGCATCTATATCCAACAAGAGCTGAAAACTGCTTGGATCATGTTCTAGTGAAGTCTCAACTTGAATCTGTCACTTTGGTCCTGGAATGCTATATCACTGATCACTGCCCTACGCTTCTCACAATTTCCCGTAAGAAAAAGTCAACTTCTCTGTCTCCTTGTCGCACTAAAATTAATTACGGTGCGGTACGTAATGCCTTAGCCCAGGTCGACCTTACGCCTGAACTAAACTCAAATGACGCGAATTTTGCTGCAGGTTACTTGGTCGGTGTTGTATCGAACATTATTACGGTGCGGTACGTAATGCCTTAGCCCAGGTCGACCTTACGCCTGAACTAAACTCAAATGACGCGAATTTTGCTGCAGGTTACTTGGTCGGTGTTGTATCGAACATTATTACGGTGCGGTACGTAATGCCTTAGCCCAGGTCGACCTTACGCCTGAACTAAACTCAAATGACGCGAATTTTGCTGCAGGTTACTTGGTCGGTGTTGTATCGAACATTATTACGGTGCGGTACGTAATGCCTTAGCCCAGGTCGACCTTACGCCTGAACTAAACTCAAATGACGCGAATTTTGCTGCAGGTTACTTGGTCGGTGTTGTATCGAACATTATTCAATCCAATATCGGCAAGTATAAAATTTCTCGTAAAAAAAGGATAATAAAACCGTGGATCACACCGGGTTTAATACGCTGCATTCACAATCGTGATAAGATGCATAAATCAGTGAAAAGGGAGCCCAAAAATTTAACACTTAAAATATCGTACATTAGATATATGAACTTTATTAATAAATTGCAAAAAAAATTGAAAAGATTACATTATAAAAATCTTCTTGAGGATGCAAAAAATAACTCGAAGGCTACGTGGGAAGCTATTAAAACAATAACGCACTCAAACACAAAATATACATCTGCTTCTTTGCTTCTTAGCACAAACGAAACCCCTAAATTATCAGTGAACGCGGTAAACCATTTCTTTATTAACATAGGCAAGAAACTTGCAACTCGAACCCAAAATAGCACGCCCCTCTCTGGATCATCTACTAACATCATGCAATCCCCCTCTCAGTGTGATTCTTTGGTTTTACTACAAACCGACGCTACTGAGATAGAGTCACTCATTAAAAACCTGCGAAGGGATTGTGCTGTTGGTTATGACAATATCTCTGCGGCTATTTTACAATCCTCTATAGATGTATTTGTCCCAGTTTTAACGCACATTTTCCAGCTATCTCTGTCTACGGGAGTCTTTCCTGATGTATTTAAGAGAGCCATTGTATATCCGATACATAAGAATGGTAATGGAGACGTGGTCAATAATTATAGGCCTATTTCAGTTCTCCCAGCGATGTCCAAAGTCCTTGAGAAATTACTATACATAAGGCTGACCAAATATTTAGATTCAAAGAGAATTATTTCAGACCACCAATTCGGCTTTCGAAAGAAGAAATCAATCGAAGACGCAGTCTCTTCACTTGTTGACAGAGTGGTGGACTGGTTGGACGGGGGGGAGAGGTGTCTGGGACTGTTTTTGGACCTCACCAAGGCGTTTGACACCGTCTCCATCCCGCTTCTTGTCTCTAAATTGGAAAGGGTTGGCGTTAGGGGTCTGGCTCTTGATATATTTCAGGACTACCTGGCGAACAGAACACAAGCAGTCAGAATAGGGGAATACATAAGTGAAGACGCGAAACTGGTTTTTGGAGTCCCCCAGGGCAGTATTTTGGGTCCCCTTTTGTTTACTATTTATATTAATGATCTCTGTGAATTAAAATCTCCCAACTGCCAGGTACTAACTTACGCGGACGACACTGTGCTCCTCATACATGGCCCTACCTGGGACGATGTGAAAGCTTATGCAGAAATCGCCTTACGAAAAGCTGTGTTCTGGTTGTCCTGTAACCTACTGACACTAAACATCAACAAAACAAATTTTATAACCTTCGGAATGAAAATCTCTGGAGTTCCGCCCTTGGACTCTTTCTTCATCAAATCTCATACTTGTTTGTCACACCTTTCCAACAACTGTGATTGTCCAACTATATCTCGTGCAAACACTGTTAAGTACCTAGGAATCAAAATTGGCCAAGTTCTGAAATGGCAGTCCCACATTGATTCTTTAACCTCACGTGTCAGAAAGCTAATTTATGTGTTCAAGTTGCTCCGTAATGCCGCCAGCCTCGAAACTTTCAGGATGACCTACCAAGCACTTTGTCAGTCCATCATATCATACTGCATCTCGGCTTGGGGTGGAGCAGCCAAAACCATACTTTTACCCCTTGAGAGAGCACAAAGAGCAGTGCTCAAGGTTATGATATCCAACTTCTAAGCTCTATAATGAAATAGGTGTTCTGACAGTGAGACAGCTATTTATACAACATATTTTAACCAAGAAGCATGCCAGCTTAACATTTGACGCCTTATTATATCACAATAAACGTCGATCGGATATAGTCTGCCCCTCAGTTAGACATAGGACTGTAATGGCCAAACGGCACTACATGGTTATGAGTGGACTACTATACAATAGAATTAACAAACTACTGATTTATACCCACTTAAATTAACAGAAGTTAAAAACAAAATAATATCTTGGCTTTTACAGTTAAATTACATAGAAACTGAGAATCTATTAAATCAGTAATAGTTACGTATTTTTATAATTCATCTCAAGTAAATCAAAAATTTTCCAGTTAATAAGATTGGATCAAACTAGTTTACTCGATTATAAATAATTATACTACTTACAAATACCACCAACCTTAATTAAACTCACACAAAGCACTCACGTCCTTACAACCACAATAAACACATCACTACAACCACACACACAACATATTATACTCACACTATAAACACAACACTATAAATGTGGCACACCCATACTTCATAGTCTTTTAATTTGTACCTACTTATTTAAATACTGATTCCCTATCAACAGGCATGCCTAATTAGGGAACTCAGTGAGTCAAGTTCTTTTTTGCTACGGTAATGGTTCATATGAGCTTGTTTTTGGTGAGAGGACGGAGCATTGCCTAGTTCCTGTAATACAGGTTAATTCCTAGCACGGGACTGGGTCTTGCCCTGCTCTCCACTCTAACATGCCTATGTCTCTGTTCTATGTATTGCTGTAGTATATAAGTTATTTTGTACTCAAATGTTTTTGCTCAATAAATATTATTATTATCCTTTATTTCATTATATACATATAAATTACATTTTTAAATATTAGAATATAGAAAAAATATATAAAAACATTTAAAAATATAAAAAATAGTGCTTCGCTGGTATCGGGAGCAGGGTCCAAGCTACCGGCGGTTAGGGCTCCAGAGATAGGAACCTCCTCACGATGCGAGCCGTATCGAGGAATACTGCCTTCTGAATCAGGCCCTTGATCCAACCACCTAACGAGAGCCTTGAGAGATGTTGATCGAGGCTTTCGGCCATCAGGCCATTAGCTGATACGACAATCGGCACAATGACAGCCGAGCCCACATTCCACATGTCAACAACCTCGTGTGCTGAGTCAAGATATTTAATTTGTTTCTCTTTCTCAGCTTTCACGAGGTTCTCGTCATGTGGAATGGTGACATCGATAATCATTGCGCGGCGCGCTAATCGGTCTATCACCACTATATCGGGCTTATTGGCGATAATAGTCCTGTCAGTAATGATAGACCGATCCCAGTACAACGTGACATGGTAATTTTTGAGAACTGGGTCGGGCACATACTTGTAATACGGTACCTCAGAATCCACAAGTTTATATTTCAAAACAAGTTGCTGGTGAATTATCCTGGCTACTTGGTTATGCCTGTGCAAGTACTCGCCGTTAGCCAGACGAGAACAACCAGAGATTATATGTCTGATGGACTCACCCGGACGGTGGCATGCCCGACACACGTCAACCGTCCCGTCCTTCATAATATGTCTCCGGTAGTTATTCGTCAAGATAACTTCGTCCATAATTGCACAGACAAAACCTTCAGTTTCCCCGAAAAGGTCACCAAAACGTAGCCAGGATACGGACGCTAAGAAATCTACACCGGGCTCATGAAGAGCCCGATAGAAGCGTCCGTGAAGCTCCTTGCTTTGCCATATCTCCTTGCGGTCATCGGTAGTAAGTACTACAGGTTTGCGCCAGTTCTCTTTAGCCATGGAGAGTGGGGTGAGTCCCTTGTCAACTGCCACCACATCACGGTGCATACCCAGTTCGGCTTTTAAAAAATATTCCCTGAGACTGCACACCTCGCGATTGTGGAGGATCTTCGCATTTAAAAAGCCTCGACCCCCGCTGTTCCGCGGGATGTACAGTCTCATCACCGATGATCGTGGGTGATGCGTCCGGTTTGCGGTCAGCAGTGTACGGACCCTCCTGTCCAGGGCGTCCAGCTCGGTTTGAGTCCATTTGAGTATGCCAAAAGAGTACATCAAAACTGGCATGACCCAACCGTTGAAGGCGCGCACCTTGTTCCCGCCCGAAAGAAGACTAATAAGTACCTTCTTCAGGCGACCAAAGAAGCGCTCCTTCAACGATTGCTTCATGTCAGCAACGTTGATCCCTAATGCTTCTGACATACCCAAATATTTATAGTTTTCGGATGAGGAGAGGGATCTAAGGTGTATGGAATCCGAGAGTTGAGTTCCCTCGGATTCCATAATCTCCCCTCGCTTTATATGCATGACTGCACATTTATCCACACCAAATTCTATCCTGATGGCGCTACTGAATGTTTCAGTTACCTTCAGTAGCTCGATCAGTCGCAATTTGCTGGGGGCAAAGAGTTTCAAATCATCCATGTAGAGGAGGTGAGATATGACTTGACCTCCTCTCCTCAACCGATAGCCTAGACCTGAATCCTCCAGCAGTGTACTTAGAGGATTCAGGGCTAAGCAGAACCAAAGTGGACTCAAACTGTCGCCCTGAAATATTCCCCGCTTAATCCATATTATTATTCTTATTATTATTATTTTCTAATTTGTGTAAATTCCCCCAGTGACTCCCATAATCAAAATTCATTTATTTACGTTACACGTCCGTGTTTGGGTCCCTTTCAACTTAATCGTTCCAGTTGATTCGGAGCAAAGTAGCTGTGACAGACGGACACACGAGTGATCCTATAAGGATTACGTTCTTTCGTTTTGAGGTACGGAACCCTAATAAATTATTGCGTTTTAAGTTTTAACGATGGTCTACCTAAACCTTACATTAGCTAAGGCATATGTTGGTGATGTAAGCTAGGTCGCTCACCGCTTGGCGTCGTCGGAGTCGAGGTCGGGGTCGGAGTCACGCGCGCTGGCGTCGTAGAACACGTCGTCTTCGTTGTCGGCGCGCTCCCACTCAGCCGCCCCACCCGGGCCCCCTGCGCCCCCACCCTCCCGCGAGTCGCCCTCCCACCCGCCACCGCCGCTTGCAGCCACTATTATGTCACTGGGGAATAAAAATCATGAGATCAATCGAGAGATGTTACTAATCTGCAAGATCTTAGAAACTTTACCCGACGAGATTTACTTCTCCTTCAAGTCCAGTTGGATGTTGATGTCAAGAAAAGATCGAAATGTATACAATCTGACAGCACAAGTATGTGCTTACGAATGTTCACTTTTGACCAAATAAGGTAATACTGAAGCACAAGCTCTAGTTGTACAAAATAAGCATACGATCAAGAAAAAGTGTGGATATTACGGACTATATGGACACAAAGTTAAAAAATGTCGCAAGTGGATATCGGACGGGAGACCTCCTAAAACACCTGTACCATCGACAAGTCAACCTAACAATACAAATCTAACCCTGTCTTTAATGCACGTTGATACAAATGAGATTGTAAATATTATCGAAGAAGATCAGTTGGTTTGTTGACAATGGTGCTACAAGCCACGTCACCGGTCGAAACGACATATTTTCCAGATTTCAACATTTCAGCAATAATCAAACAGTAACAACTGCAAATGGCTCAACAATTCAAGCTATTGGTAAAGGTACAGTTGATGTGATAGCGGACGTTCGAGGTCAGACACAAAACATTAGACTGTGTGATGTATGGTATGTACGAGTACCAGCAATAAAGAAAAACTTATTTTCCGTAGGTACTTGCTGCTCAAGATAAACTTGATAAAAGTGTCTTCACATCTGAAAGAAAATCTTGTCAATTGTTGATAGGAAAACAAATTTAATTGACACAAGAGTCAAGAATGGAGGACTCTATAAATTAAATGTTAAGACTATTATAAATTCATCTCCTGTCTTGAATTCACTGTCAACAAGAAATATTGTACAACTCTATCACGAAAGATTTGCTCACCAGAATAAAAGACACGTCAAACAATTGATTGAAAAGGAACTTGGTATAAAAGTAAAACTCGATTCAGAATTATGTACAGGATGTGTATATGGTAAAACACATAGATATAAATTTGGAACAAGAGAGCGATCTAAAGCACCAGGAGAGATCATTCATACAGATATGTGGTCCATTTCCCAATTCATTCAAAAAGTTTAGTTATTTTGTGGTATTCAAAGATGATTTCAGTAAGTATCGTCATGTTTACTTCATCAAGCACAAGTCTGAAGTGAAGGATAAACTTGTTGAAATGATAAATGTGACAAAGACTACTGGTCATATTATAAAGACAATTCTCAGCAATATGGTGGTCGACAATGAAGCTGTGAAGAAGATCTTTAATGATCATGGCATCCAACACCGATTGACAATGCCTTATACGCCGGAACAAAACGAGTGTAGTGATAGAGAGAACAGAACTTTGGTAGAAGCTGCTCGTACTATGATGCACGCTCACGAAGAACTTCCAGTCTCCTGTTGGTCTGAGCTTGTCAACACAGCTGCTTATGTTCTGAACAGAACTGGACCGACTTCTATAGAAGTTAAATCACCATTTCGAGTTATGGCTTACAAAGAAGCCCTCAATCAAACCTTTGAGAATCATTGGCACTGAATGCTGTTCCAAAAGAAAAGAGAACGAAAATGTCCAGAAAAGCTCCAAAATGTATTTTCATTGGTTATGATGGTGATGACGGTTATCGTTACTGAGCTTAAACAATAAATTGAATCCAACATTGATACAGTCAAGAGACGTAATATTTAACGAGTCAGTCATCAGATCTATTGGATTGGAGTCAGATGTCTCTGAAATAAAAGAATAACAAAGTCCAATGGTTGAGATAGAGGTTCATTTTCCTAAAACTAAAGAAAATCATCCAATGTTAGATACAAGGGAGGATATTTTACAAGACGCAAGTATTTCAGGTGTGCCTCAAACATTGAATGATGCTGTGAGTTTTGTGTGTTGAGTGAAGAAACAATACCTAATTTGCCTACAATATCGGATGAACCTAGTAGAAATGAAGAAGAATCTAATGAGTCCTATATTAGGCCTGAATCATCAGAAGTTTATTCAGATGATGATGATGATGATGACGAACAAGAAAATTCTGTGACCAGGATATTAAGAGATAGATCGTTGCGACCACCACAACGATTTGAAGATTTTATTATGTCTGCTATTGTGAGTGATTTTGATGAACCCAAATCATACAAAGAGGCATTAAAAAGTCCTCAGAGAGCGGAATGGTTAAAAGCAACGGAAAGCGAACTAAAACTCTAAAAGAGAATAAAACTTGGATTTTGGTGGATAAACCAAAAGACAGAAAACTAATTTCTTGTAAGTGGATATTCAAAGTCAAAACCTATGCTGATGGAAGCCTTGACAAATATAAGGCTAGATTAGTAGCTAGAGGTTACACACAAAAGAAAGGAGTTGATTATAGTGACACATTTAGTCCTGTTACTGGAATGGCCACAATAAGATCGATTCTTAGCATCGCTGCAAATGAAGGATTATCTCTAAGACAGTTTGATGTAGCAACTGCATTTTTGAATGGTTCATTAAATGAAGATATCTACATGAATCAGCCAAAAGGATACAGTGACGATACGACGAAAGTATGTAAGTTGAAGAGAAGTTTGGTCCCAAACAAGCTCCAAGATGTTGGAATAAATGTATTGTTGATTATTTGAAAGTTTTAGGATTCAAACAATGTGACACAGATCCATGTTTGTTCATTAGAAACCGACTTAACAACAAAATAATTCTTGGACTCTATGTTAATGACGGTCTAATAGCTTTGACGAACCCAAGGGAATCTGAAAAGTTTTTGGCAGAATTGAAACGGAAGTTCAAGATAACTACAAAACCAGCCTCTCACTTTCTCGGTTTGTAAATCTTCAACAACAACGATGGTTCCATCAAAGTGTCTCAAAAACACTATGCTAAAAGGCTACTGGAACGCTTTGGAATGAGTGAGTGTAAAGCCGTTAGTACTCCAATCATCAAAGAAGCACAACCATGCTCAGTAAAGAAGGATGAGATTAAATTCCCATATCGTGAAGCCGTTGGTGGGCTAGCTTATTTAATGACAGGTACTAGACCGGAAATATCATACGCTATTAGTGTCGTATCCAGAAAACTAACAAATCCCTCTTTAGAAGATGTTAACAAGGTTAAACGAATACTTCGTGACATTCAGAGAACCCTAGACACAGCAACTGTATACAAAAAGGGATACAAAATTGGAATCTTAGAATGCTTTAGTGATTCTGATCATGGTGGAGATTTTAATACAGGACGCTCCACTTCTGGAATCTTATGCATGCAGGAGGAGTAATCTCTTGGGCAAGTCGTAAACAGACTTCTGTAGCTATCTCAAGTACCGAAGCAGAACTTGTTGCGGCTAGTGAAGCGGCTCGTGAGATTGTCTGGCTGAAGAGACTTCTCAATGAAATTACTACTTTGATAGAAGTCCCTACGTTACAAGTTGATAATGATGCTGTTATTAAGCGTTCACAAAACCCAGAGCTACATCGTCGAACAAAGCACATCACCATTAGACATTTTTATGTTAGAGAATTAGTTAGTGAGAAAGAACTTCAAGTGAAGTATGTTCCTACAGAATACCAGTGTGCTGATATTTTGACTTAAGCCTGTATATAAACCTAGACTGGAACTAATTTCAGGGATGGTGAGACTTAAACGATAAAGATTATCGAAAAAGGGAGGATGTTAAAGGGGGTTTTCTCGTAATCTTTGCTTTTTATAATATTTTATTTTTTCCTGTCACTCCTGATTTGTTAGAATATGTTCAATACGAAATACGTGTTTTCTTTTCGATCCTTAAAATACCTCTCAACATTTTGGGGGTGTTTTCCTGTTTTTTAATGGTATGGCCGGTATGTACCTATTCCATTCATTTTTCAATACTTTAACTTCTGCCTTATTTATTGTTTTCAACTAAATTTCTTACATTGTAGGTTGAAGATCGACCATAAGTTTTTTTGGCCCAGGATACTGGGACGGCTATATGTAAACAGCCTACCCAATTTAACGCCCAATTTATAGCGCATATGAGAGCTGTACGATTCATCCAGCATCCAGCAGAGGACCGCCGCACCACGGCGTGTTTTTCCGGTTCATCTAGAGAGCATCTTTTCCGTAACGAGCAAGCCCTCACACGTGTGGAGCGCTACGTCGGACCCAGGAACCCCTTTTTTAACATTAACCCTTTGATCTATTAATTCCAAATTCTAGGTGATTATTTTAACGATATCTTATCCTGTCCTAAGAAAACATAAAACCTCTCTCATCTCTACTTAAAAAAACTATAATCACGTTAATTGCATCGCATGGAATACGAGT
The DNA here is from genome assembly GCA_963921375.1 of Tiliacea citrago. NCBI lineage: Eukaryota > Metazoa > Arthropoda > Insecta > Lepidoptera > Noctuidae > Tiliacea > Tiliacea citrago. The sequence continues at coordinate 28,485,702 of OY992789.1, forward strand.
ACCAGGTGATTGCAATCATTTACTAATTTCCATGCGTACCTATATCTTTACCAATATGATTATTTATTCTTTTTAGATTTCTTAAAACCCCTTCAACTCAATAATCTTTGATTTTTATTATCTTTCTACTTTTTATACCATTTTGTTAATATAATTATATAAACTATTCAAATTATACGTATTATGTGGTGAAAGTTTTTTTATTTATCCATTCTCGCGCGGCAGGGCCAAGTTCCCCAGTTGTGTGCTAACGGTGTGATTTTCGCTACAAAACGTAGGCTTGCTGTTACTTGGGTAGGAGTTAGGTCGTACCTGTTGTTATCAAATAGGTAGGTAAAGGTCAAAAATTAATTGCTGAAAGAAACAATACAATATTAAGAGGGTAGGGTATGAGATGGTCGCGTGGATCGCGCGGAGGACTCGGTGGAGCATACGGTGGAGGTCAGCCCGGCTTGGGCGCAGCACCGCCGTGTCTTCACGGAGGGATCGGCGGCGGCTATCTCTCGCGTCCGGCCCTGGTTTAGGCCATGGTTCGGAGAAAGAGTGCGTGGGAGGCCGTCACTTCCTTCTGCGAAGCAGTAGGTAATGCTCGCAAAGGAGGAGGCGGAACGCGCGAGGGAGAGGCAATGTTCGCGCCCTCGCGCCCCTAATCGCCGCAGGAAACGCCCTGGGCATCGGGAGTCGCAAGCCTATTTCCAGCCACCGTAGCCGCGGGCTTGCGGACGGTGAGCGATGGGTGGCTCGCCGTCCGATAAGGACCAGGAATGGGTCGGCGGCCCGTTGTGTTCCACGCGCGCCTCAAAGAGATGTAAGCACCAACTGACGGGGTCCGTTAGGGCAATGCCTGCCAGGGTTGCGAGTTTGTCCGAAAGGGATTACGTGACCCTTGCACACAGGCAACGGAAGGAACACGGGTGGGTTTTAGTCAGTAAAAGTCTGACACGCCCTACCGCTCCGCCCAGAGCGGGAGAAGTTATTTGATAATTTCCCACCCCAAAAAAAATAAAAAAAGGGTTATGAGATGGTTTACCCTCTCCGTAAGATGTCCTTCTTGGTGGCGCAGAGCGCAGTGAAGGCATCTCGCAGCACGCACACCTCGCGCTTCTTGCACACCAGCGACCGACACAGCGAGTCTGCAAATATTTTAATAATAACATAACGGCCTCGTTTCATACTTCCTCTTTATTCCTTAACTTCTCCAATTGACAGGTAGGTGAGTAATGCTCCCTGTGTCCCCATTTGGAAAGAAACTGCTAAAAGACAGGTACTCACTGTGTGGATCGTACACATATCGGCGAGGCCTGCGCGAGTGAGCACCATTCGCCACCGCTGTCACTCCGGACTCCTGTCAAAATAACCAAAACATGATCGTTATTTTAACTACCAAAACTGGTGCAGTAACCAAAGATCTTTAATGCACTGGTTTTTACACGCATGACCAATGTTGGCGCCTGCAAACTTTGTGTTCGCATCACGCACTAGAACAGATTGCCACGCGTAGTTCTTATGCTACAGCTACATTGTCGCGATAACGCGAACTAAACTTCGCGCGCTCTCTCTCGCACACCGCTCGACGTATCGCTGGATAACAGAGAGTGTATGAAGTATAGTTCGCCTTATCACGACAATGTGGCCCCAGCATCAGGTGCTTCATCTGACGGTGCTTCACACACATCATAAAATTAATTTTCACTCCTCTTGCTCAAAAATTTCGTCATTTTAGCGTACGGAGCGGGGCTAAAATAGCATAAATCTTCCTTTATGGGAAAAAGTAATATTTTTTTAATTTTTGTCTGTTACCAACGAGCCTACAAAAATGAAAAAGCCATTATTCTTAAGGTGAATCCGCATCTGTAGCTGCAGCTGTATTAATGCATATAATTATGTAAATACATTGGTATACGCTGAGAGCATACAACGCGCTGCGTGGCCAGTATAACAATGTATTCAGGATGCTGTTGGGTCTACTACGCTTTTGTAGCGCTTCCGGGATGTTTGCCGAGGACTGGGTCGATGGTTTTTATACGGAATCGGTGTGCCTCTATTCTCGGTAGAATACGTGCTAGCTCCCACAGCATCCTGAGTGTATTGTGTGATAGGTGGGACAGCCACATGCTGGCTCACTGGATACGGCTGCACACGTAGGTGTCAGTCGTTTTCAATTTTGTATATAGAGTGTGGTTTTTTACTAACGTTAGGACCTTTACTAACAACTTATGGTTCTTGATCTGCAATAAAATAAATAAATATATATGTCGCATCCGGCATTTAATGTTTACAACAAGACAAGGCGCGCCACCTAGCGGCAACTGTCAAGACTAGAATTGGCGGGCTTTGACAGAGCCGTAGCGTTTCCGGTCGGTTACGAGGTTGAGGAGAACGCGCCAAGTCGGCACAATTCCTTATCTGGTGATCGAGCTGTGAGGACGTTTCGGAACTGTCCTACGTTTTGTTGTGCCCAGTGATTGTGTGAATTTGTGATTTTAATAAACGCTGTGTAACGTATATTCGTACCCAGTGCGTTTTCATTGCCCGAAACCCACCTTATGCCTACATGATGTCTGAATATAACAGAGTAAATCCTGAGCGATCCGACATCAGAACTGGGATCACATCGTGCTAATGATAACGATCACACGCGGGACAGTGACAATAACAATCAGTGGCGGTTACTTTTTGAAATGCAAAACCAACAAATGCACGCGCTGATACAGGCCAGTGACAATAACAATCAGTGGCGGTTACTTTTTGAAATGCAAAACCAACAAATGCACGCGCTGATACAGGCCAGTGACAATAACAATCAGTGGCGGTTACTTTTTGAAATGCAAAACCAACAAATGCACGCGCTGATACAAAACCCAGCCAGTGATTAGCAAGTTGGTGTTGCCGGAATTCGACCCCGACAAACCCGATTTCGATGCGCGATCATGGTGCGCTAACGCTGACTTGTGTTTTGACGGGAGTGCAGTGGAAGGAAGCCAGCTTATTTTGACAATAAGCAAAGCATTGAAGGCGAGCCCTTCATCTCCGCATCTACATGGCTGTCGCAGATAACCTATACAGGGAAGACCGTTTCAGTACCTACACAAATTTAAACGCCCTTTTAAAAATTTCAGTTTATTAACCACGGCGCTTTTTTTGTTATTTCAGCTACAAAAAAAATTACACATTGCAAGCCAGCAGCAGCTCACTGGTGTGCTTCAAGTGTGGCATGCCGAGCCACATCGCCAGCCGCTGCATAGCGGGCGGGTCCAGCGCTGCTGTACCGGTGGAGAAACGAGTCGACCTTTGCATCGTCGAGCCTCCATCAGGAACATTAAAGCATTTTTGTGAGTGTTTCAAATTTGATTTTGCCTCTGGTGCTGAATGTTCTTTAATGAAGTTTACTTGTTAGAGGTAGAAATTAACGATTTCGCGATGGAGATTCTATTCCACGTTTTGCCAGATAAGTACTTGCATAGTAACATCCTATTAGGTCGAGAGATTTTAAATAACGGTTTTTGTGTGAGCATGACTGCAACTGAATTAATTTTGACTAGAGGGAAAACTATAAACGTGTGTTAAGCTATTCAGACTATGGCAATAAAGAATAAATTTGATAAAATTGACACCGATTTACCAGTTAATAGAAGACGTGACCTTGTAAACATCTTAGAATTATACTCTGACTATTTTATTAACGGTTTTCTGACAACGCGTGTTAACACTGCAGCACTGGTGCGTTGGAGGTAGGGATTGCAAATATTCGATAATTTTTAGTATTCAAACGTTCGGATACTTTTTCTGCCTTGTTCGAATTATTCGAATGGTATTCGAATTGTAATGCCTAGTTGGAAGTAAGATTGATAGACCGTAATTGTACTTACAAAAACGCTCATGACCGTGTTCGGAAGATGCCCGATGGCCAAGTACTTATTGAGATTGTAGACGAAATAGATGATGAGTTGGCATCACTTTAGTTTGTGTACACACACGGGTTCTCGATTCGTTGGGTCGGAGACCGTACCAGAGTATCGTAGCCATAGCCCGTTAGAAATCGGCATCTACTTGCTAGACCGTGGGAGCGTGGTAGTGCGGTAGCTCTGGGTAGTAAGGTCGGGTCTAGCCTCGAAGCCAAGACCGTAGAGTCAAGGACGACTCGGCATTCCTGCGGGAAGTGCGTATGTAAAAAATGTGTGGGAGCTATGTTATAGCTGTGCGTGTTGACCGCGAATGAGATACCTGGGCCTCAAGTCTGCTATTACAATAGTGTCAGAATGGTTGATCATTGATTTCATAATTGTTGATTTTGACAAGTTTGGTAATCTACTACTATAATGGCGTCACTGTGACTTTCCAATGGTCGGCCACTGACACTACATTGAAAGAAATTGCATATATTGGTAATCTCGTACATAATGACAAATGAATGACATTTCTACTAATGAGTTTTATAATAATGGCAATATGACAGTGCCATTATAATAACACAATTATATTACGAGAACATTGACCGACCAATGATCGACCATTATGAATTTACCAGATTACGAACTTTTAGCAAAATGACAATGGCATGACAATGGGATCCTGTTGGGATGACTGAATTTATAAAAATAGCAGACTTGGGCCCCTGAGGTTTTGTTTTGTTTGATTAATTCAATATGGAATCGTGCTTGGTCTCGGTTATCTTGAAACTAGATAGTTCTTTTTGTTTTTTTGTTGTATCGTGTTTAAATATAGATACACTTCTATGAAGTTTACACCAAAAAAAAAAAAGATTTTTAAATTGATATTTCAAGTGACAAAACCTATAGGCGATTGATGACCCCAAAAAAAATCATCGAATTAATTTCATTTTGTTTAATCATGTTTTGGTATCAATACCCATCACGTCTGTGGAGTTTCGCTAGCTAATTTAATTTGACCCTGTATATATAAAAAAGCAAAACACACAAACTAGCAAATAGCAAAAAAAAACGACTTTTCGTAGCTCCGATAATCGCAGCGATTTTTTCAACGATTTTGTGAGCGACTCAACGCACACGTCCGCTCCGACTATCGTGGGAAGTGCACGTTATGGATTTACAGAGGAACGATGTTTAACTAAAAAAAATATTTCTTTCTTCGAAGAATAGTGTTCAAACGAAATCAATAGTTCAAATAAGTACTAACACTTGAATTATTATAACAATTAGTATTACCTACCTCTTTAGTAGGTACCTAATACAATATTATACTATTTTATAAACTTATTTTAGTATCCACCTATGTATTTACCTCTATATCACTTTCACAACCAAACGGCATCGGTACTTACAAAAACTTATTACGTAAGTAGGAACATAATTAGGTAGAAGAAATGCAATTACAGAAGTTAGGTATTCAAATTGTAATAAAAAGTATTATATGAATTAGTTAGTAATAATACAATACACAATACTCATGAACGCGCAGTAATAAGCCTGTTGTCTGGCATCGGGCGACCCCAGGCACTAAAAAGCCTTACCTCTACATGCGGGGCTCTGTAGGGTGTCGACAGATATTTCCTCTGCTATTCGTGGGAACTAAATGAGTAATTTAAATAATAATCAACTCGGAGGCGGCGGTGATGCTCGCCACACACCACGTCATTTGTTTTCACGGGGCGAAAAGCGAGCTGCGGAGTGTCGCTTAGCTACGCTGAATGTGCAGGGAGGTATAAAAGATAAGATGGGTGAGGTGTGTGAGGTGGTGGAGGATAAAAGAATAGATGTGTTATGTGTGAATGAGACGAAAAGAAAGGGAGTGGACATATCCAAACACGGTTCTCTGACCGCTATCTGATCCGGTGTTCAAGAGACACATAGGGCCTGTCAGGGTGTGGGGATTGTCCTCTTCGAGCGGTTGATGAAATGTGTGAAAGATTATGTTTGTGTGAGCCCCATGATTCTATGGGTGAGAACCAAGGTGGGCCTAAACCCTATCTTTATAGTGTGCGTGTATGCACCCGATATGGGAAGCTCACCTTCGGAGAGAGAGGAATTTTGGAGCAGTATAAGGGATTTAGTGAATGGATGTAAGTCAAACGAGAAGATTGTTATGCTTGGAGACTTTAATGGTTGGGTTGGTGTGAAGAGGAATGGGTACGAAAAAGTATTAGGTACATTTGGGGATGATAGAGTGAATGAGAATGGGATAAATTTACTAGAGATAGGTATAGAGAAGAATTTGTGTGTTATGAACACTATGTTTAATCATAGAAAGGTTCACAGGTATACGTGGGAAAGGCAAGACTGTAGAAGTATGATTGACTTTGTGATTGTGGATGAAAGATGAAAATGCAAAGTTACAGATACTAGAGCATATCGGGGTGTTAATGTAGGGACTGATCATCATCTGGTTATGTGTCGGATGGATGGTGTGTTCAGGCATTGGCGTCACCGAGTCCGAGTTCCTGTAACTGCTCTAGAAAGAATAAAAGTGGAAAGACTGCAAGAATTGAAAGTAAATGAGGAATATAAGAGGGAAGTAAAAGTGTAGACGGATAAAATATTTGATAATACGTATGATTACAGTCTAGAAGAAGTATGGAATATAGCGAAAAATAGTATGGTGCAAGTAGCCACAAAAGTATGTGGTCTGGCGCAGAGGAAATGTGGTAGTAGAACAAATTATTCTTGGGTAGATGAAGAAGTTAAAGAGGTTGTGAGGAAGAAGAAAGAGGCCTGGCTTAATATGTTAGCCTGTAAGGCCCAAAATAGGATGAATCAGGCAACGAATGTGGCAGATGATTTGGAAAAAGTGAAGAAGAAATACTCTGAAATAAAAGCGAGAGTGAAAAAGATTGTAAAAATGAAGAAGGATGAAAAGGAAGAAAAGTATAACAGGAAGTTCTCTGATAACTTCAGGGCCAATGTTAAGCTGTAAGTACAAGTAAGATTGGCTCGCGGAGTGACAGGAACATCGAGGATGAACGTTATAAGAGCAGAAGATGGATGTTTATTAAGCGAAGAATACAAGGTCTTGGAACGCTGGAAGGGATACTTTGAAAGTTTATTTAGTTGTCAGGATAGTGTACAAGGAGTGGGTAATTGGGCAGAAGCCAGTTTTGAGGACCCAAGCTCACATGCAGATGATTGGAATGAAATAGAAATAGATGAGATTGTAAGAGCGTTGAAAGGGATGAAAATTGGAAAAGCTGCAGGATATGACAGAGTGTCTGCTGAAATGCTGAAGGGTGGTGACGGGGTGGTAGCAAGCCTGTTGTGCCGGATCTTTAATATGTGTTGGAGGTATGGCCGTGAACCAGATGACTGGTGCAAGGCTGTAATCGTACCACTATATAAGGGAAAAGGCTCTCAGCAGGAGTGTAAAAACTACCGCGGCATCAGTCTTTTGAGTGTTGTCGGCAAACTGTATGGAAAAAATCGATTGATTGAAGTGTTAGGCGGGCGTAAGGCTTGATATTTCTCAACAATTGTTACGTATTCCTTGCGAATGACGAAATTGCGGTCTCTTTTTAGGGTTCCGTACCTCAAAAGGAAAAACGGAACACTCGTGTGTCTGTCACAGCTAGTTTTCTCCGAACCTATAACTAGACCGATTAAATTGAAATTTGGTACACATGTGGAATTCTGTGACCCGACCACGGTTGTGTTACATAAATAAATAAGTTTTGAATATGGAGGTCATTTTTGGGGGTGAATTAGAAAATTAAAAAAAAAAGTTTTGTTTACTGTACCGTGTGACATATCAAATGAAAGGACTTGTTTTAAAGATTTCATATACATATATATATATATATTTAATTTTAACATAAATACTTTTGAAATTATTTAATAAAATAGATGAAAAATGACCATTCCCCCCTTATCTCCGTAACTACTGAGTCTAAAATTTTTAAAAAAATACAGAAAATATTTCTTTACTTATACATTACAGGAAAACCTAGAAGAAGTCTGTGATCTTAAAATAACATGGTAAATCACTCAATATTGTGCGTACAAACTTACATTTGCAGTTGGAATGTATCGAGGATCATGTTTTTCAACTAAAATGTTAAGTTTGTTCTTGGGATAAATCCATCCCAACTACGGAACCCTTCATTGTGCGTGGTCCGACACGCACTTGGCCGGTTTTTGTCTTTGTATTAGGTAAATTAATCAATAGTAAGTCATCGGAATGGTTCTCAATGTTTTTGAATTAAGTTGTGTTAGTTCATTAGTTCGACATGCTCCGTTAATTTAGTATTGTAAAATTAATATGCATGCATAATTATGCCTATCAACTTCTACTAAGTACGTATTAGATTATGTTAAGTAGTTGATTAATATAGTAGATACTGAATGTGAAACTGACTTACCTTTGTCACCAAATAGGTGTACGGAATCAGGTGCTTCGTTATGAAACTTTTCAATTTTAGATGCTGTGAAAACCTTCGATTTTTTTTTGTTGATGACCAGCGGGCTAATTGTGTAACACACTATCAGTAGGAATCGGTTTCAATTTGACAGTTCAACATTCATTGCGTTATTTACGTTGTGGAGCAGACAAATTTTTCTAACATATGAAGCAATGGATTAGCAATATACTTCAAAATCATTCCGATTCAAACTGTGTTACGCAATAACGGTACAGATGAGGCTCTTTTTAAAAATGCCACTAATTTAGGATAGGTGTTGATATGTATGTCTTTTTCATTGTTATTGTTCCTTTTAGCATTGAATACGTAGGTGCTTGACTTCTTGGTCTCGGATAATTCAATAAAATATGCCAGCAAAACGTTTTCTGAGAAAGTTTTGGCTCCTTTAGCTAGTCGCCACGTGTTAAACATATCGTAGGTACTGTTTCAAATACTTCTCCCGTGTTTGTTGAGGGAGAAAGCTCATTTGCGCATTATTAACAGTTTCAGTCAATTCTGTTGGCGTCAAATAAACTTCCTCGTCGCTAGAACCACTAATTTCAGGTTTTTCACTTGTTTTCAAGTTTCTTGTTTTTAGGGTTCTGTAGTAAACAAGGAACCCTTATAGTTTCGCCATGTCCGTCTGTCTGTTTGTCTGTCCGTCCGTCCGTCTGTCCCCAGCTTAGCTCGGAGACGCTTAGTCTTAGAAAGCTGTAATTTGGCAAGGGTGTACATATTCATCACGCCGAAAAAGTCGTAAAATAAAACCATGAAAATCATTTTTTTTAGGGTACCTCCCTTGCACGTAAAACGGGGATGATATTTTTTTTTCTCATCTATTACATGGTGTGGGGTATCGTTGAATAGGCCGTTTAAAAATATTGTGGGTCTGTGAAAGCCATTTATCAATTCTGGATCCGTTTGCGTAATATTAAGCTTTAAAGTGCTATTTTTTGTTAGTGTCAATTGTCCCCCCCCCCTGCCAGCTAAATGGTTGGTTTTGGATATGTGAAAAAAAAACATGGCAGCAGTATATATAACGAACTTAAAAGGAAAACTATCACAGCTAAGTAGGGTTTACTAGTTAACGAGTAATAACTCGTTAACTAGTAAACCCTACTTAGCTCCCACCACCAACCCGTCCACCAACTTAAATTTGTAGTTGAAGAATTGACCGTAACGTATATCGATGTATGGGAGAGCATGTTTTTCAACTCCAATGTTAAGTTTGTTTTTGGGATAAATTCATCCTAACTACGGAACCCTTCATTGTGCGTGGTCCGACACGCACTTGGCCGGTGTTAACCTAAGGTTTTAACAATATCGAAGAACAAAAGTACTCTTTCCGAGATGGGGGATGAAAAAGTCATTGGCATTAACGCTATCTAGTGTGTAAAAGCTGTAGTCGGTCGACGGCGCGGCGACGCTACCTCGCCTGCAGCGGCCCGCAGCGACGCTACCTCGCCTGCAGCGGCCCGCAGCGACGCTACCTCGCCTGCAGCGGCCCGCAGCCGTTCATTCATAAAATCAACGAAGTATTATTCGATGCCTAGTAGGTACTATGCGGGAATATTAATTCTGCGTAAGTAGTTATCTACTTATTTATTATTCAATTTTTCTATGGTTGAGGTTAAAATGTATCGATTTTGTGCGGATGTTATAGGCCACACCTCCAAAATTTTTACGGCGTACCGTAAAATGTTTTTGCTTTACGATGTACCTACTTAATAGAAAAAAAATGTTAATAAGTAATTAGGTAAGTAGGTAAGGATATCTACGTACTTTTTTACGACGATGTTTTACCTAAAAGTATATTTCCTTCTGTCAGCGCCGCGAGTCTGAGAAAACCTGATAACGCTAACATGAGGGATGCGGGGAATTTACCATGAAAATGGATAGAACTGCCTAAACAACTCTTTCTAGGCTTTGAAAAGCCTGGAGCGGTGATTCAAAGCTATGAGATTCGGCGGTTTTGTGCACTGTACCTATTATAAACTTTAGGTACCTACATTTGGCAGCATGACATTGATTTTAAAGGACCGGTATGGAGAAACATGAATAAAAAGAAGGACACAGTTCCGTAGTTTTTGACTTTATCGCGTTCAGACAGACAGACGCGGCAGGGGACTGTTCTATAATATGTAAGGATAAATCCGGATAAATAAACTATTATTATCTAATATTTTAACTTTGATAAGTAACCTAGTTGTTAACTTTATTGTGCATGCTCTTATAAGTGAAACAGGTACACCAACGTAATACCTGATGTTGCCCATTATTTATTGTGGACTAGCTTCTGCATGCCGGCGACTCGACACGCGGAAGTCGTAAGAGACCATAATATTCTACAATAGCAGCCACATTTGTTTTCTACCTAATGGCACAACACTGATCCACTGATTGATGCATTCTTACAGATTATTCCTGTCGAACGGCTATCACCATAGATATTTCTATGCCTATTACTAAAGATTGTAAACACGGGAGTTCTCATTAACAGTCACCTTACCATAGATATTTGCGGGAAACCGTAGAAGAATACGAACATAATTATAAGGTTAAACGAACTTACCTGAAGTGAAGTTCTATCTTAATTATACGAAGCTCTTTGTCCGAGACGGTTTAACGAGTAGCTACTACTCGTTAAACCGAGCTTCGTTAAAGAGCTTCGGGTGATATACTCAGCGCAAGTCACAATTTTTAAAGCCTAAAAATAAAAGTAAAACTTCTAGTGTGGCAACTCTGTTTTACATGTCATTACGTTTAAAGTCAGGCTATATGAACAATCCCTGTACTGAGATAAGAAATAATATTGACAAATTATTTCTCACATTCAAGAAACCACACAAGAATGCATCAACTCAGACTTATAAGTCGCTGGATCAAGCTAACATTGAAGGAAGCTGGAATAGATGTCACCATCTTCTCGGCTCATAGTACCAGACATGCATCAACATCTGCTGTAAACAGATCTGGAATTAGCGTTGATGTTATAAGGAAGGCTGCTGGGTGTTCTCAAAATTCTGCCATGTTTGCCAGACATTACAATCTATCTATATAAATAAAAAGACAAGTCCTGACTGACTGACTGACTGACTCATCAACGCCCAGCCCAATTTGGTACACAGATAGTTATTATGACGTAGGCATCCGCTAAGAAGGGGTTTTTGGAAATTCGACCTTTAAGTGGGTAAAAAGAAGGGGTTGTGTGTATGAAAAATCTAATTCCTTGAGTATAAAACTTGAAACTTGGCACGAATACTTACCTAAGTAAATCATAAATATTCACATTTTTTTTAGACTACCCCTTAATGGGGTATTGGGGGATGTCAAAGTTTGTATCGAATAATTTTAACGCGCAGTCCCATTAACTCAAACTCAGTCTATCTATCTATCTGCCTAGCCTTTTCCCAACTATGTTGGGGTCGGCTTCCAGTCTAACCGGATCCAGCTGAATACCAGTATTTTACATAGAGCGACTGCCTATCTGACCTCCACAACCCAGTAAGTGGGTAATACGATACCCCTTGGTAAGACTGGTTGTCAGACTTTCGGGCTTCTGACGAACCGTAACGACTGATTAACTCAAAACTTAGTATTTATGCTTAAAAATCAAAATTAAATATAACATGTATAATATTTTTTCGAAAATTTACCCCTAACGGGGCGAAAAGGGGTAGTCAATTTTACAAGGGAGGATTTTACTGCGTGGCTAACTCGAAAATATGACGTAGGCATCCGCTAAGAACTGGTTTTTGGAAATTCAACCTTTAAGGTGGTGAAAAGGGGGATTTTGTTTGTATGAAAAATCTTATTCCTTGAGTTAATAAACCTGGCACGAATACTTATTGAAGTAAATTATAAAGTTGTCATTGTTTGTTTTTTTTAACTACCCCCTAAAGGGGGGTTGGAGAATGTCAAAGTTTGTATAGACAAATTTTAAAGCGCGGTCCGATTAACTCGAAACTCAGTATTTATACTAATACCAAAAATAAAGAATAAAATGTATCAGGTCCAGGTTTCTTTGCGTTATGTTTACCGCAAATAAACGTATTTTCTTTCTTTCTTTCTTTAGGTTTTTTAAAATTCTGCATTTCACGAGGTGAAACGGCGAAGCCATACATTTTTACTGCTATGTAGAATTTGTGAAGTTAGGTTCGGTAGGTTAGACCGTGTAGATTCAGAAGCTTGGCTCTACATGAGATCTGATATCTTTTTCACAGGGCAAACCTTATGTGGTCGTCTTGGCAACATTTTACATGAAATGTTTTTGGTGGGATAATTATAAGATTAAACGAACTTACCTGAAGTGAAGTTCTATCTTAATTATTCGAAGCTTTTTGTCCGAGGCGGCGACAGTCCCTATAAACCCTCCCACTTATACTTACTAAGTATTAACCATCAAAAGGCTAACACTTGGTAACAATCAATCGGCACTTGGTAACAATCAAATAACGAAGCAGATTAAGTTAAGAACAGATGATTATTTTTACAGGTTTATGAATTGATTATGCCATCAGCAAACCCCCATACACTCCCCCCCCCCCCCGTTTTACAGATTCAATAACAAGTTGGTTATAAAATTTTGCAAAATATATTGTGTTACTAGTCTTTAGTCAGCGGTCTTTTTTATTATTTCCATTGAGACGCCCGATGCATGCCTTGTACTGTAGGCAGTGAACATATTTACATCCATGCTGCTATCACTAAGCATTTCTTTGATTCAGCAGCTGATGGACTGGGAGGTACAATTATTGTGTATTGGTTTTTTACCCGACTGTGTGAAGCAAAGGAGGGTAATGTGTTTGTTATAAGTTTAGATTAAATTATCGCAAGTACGAGTATAAGTGTTTCTAAGTTTTTTTCTTTAAAAGAGACTGTGACCTCTGAGTTTGTTTCGGCCTTTCTTCTCAGAGTAGTCAGATAGGAAACGCCGACCTCATCTAGTTTTAAAAATATGACTGACGTGTAAAAGTGTTTGTACAAACCTACTTACAGAAATAAAAATCATTTATCATTTATCATAAGTGGGCAAAAATTTTCTATATAGGAAGTTAGGGTTTTTGCTGGATATAAGATTGCTTTTTAGTATAGAAAGGTATCAAGCGGGGATTTTTTCTGTTTGGTATTGAAGTTTTAAATTTTTAATCATGTTGTTAATGATGATTACTATTCCTGTTTCAGTTACATGGATACCATTTACTTTGATCAAAGATAAGGTTTGCATCCGTTGTCCTGTGGACAATACAAGCAAAGTTACAAGATTTTTTAGAAATGTATTTAAGGGATAGACCTTCATTAGGATATAACTTAGAAAGGTGATCTAAGACCAAATTAGGATTCCAAGTAGTACAATATTTAGGAAAGGTAGGCTTGATTTTTAAAAACACATTTTAAGAAATCTGTGAACATAGTTATTTTGTGTTTGACAAAATTAATTTCAATAGAGTGAAAAGGCCCTTAACTTTTACATTTGTTAAATTCCTCAGTTAAGAATTTTAAGGTATAGTTATATTATTGAGCTATCAAAATAGTCAATATTACTAGTTATACAAAAGGAATACCAGCGCAGCGTTTAAGAGAAAAATTATACTGGCCCATGGTATTATTAGATAAAAGTTTAACCATAATTTTCTATTTCTTCAATTTGAATTTTTCGCCTTATGTACGTACGATTCCCTGAGAATTTTGCGCACGCCAGGGTAAGCTTTATCCACATGGGATGGAGTTCCCTGGAAGGGGGTAATAAATTATTCTCATTAAGTTTGAAAAACAATATTTCAGAATCAATTAGGTTACTGAACAAGGGGAACCATGGTCGGCTAGGCCAATACGGGACGATAACTATGTCAGTTGCTTTGTTGTTTAGAATTTACTTTAAGCATTTTTTTTTTGTGGGAAGACAGAAGAAGTAATCGTTCAAGGCATTGTAAATGCGTCTATAACATAGACGTCTGGGTCACGTTTCCAGGATAAATATTTTGTGCATTTTTTGTTAAGGCGTGATGCAAACAAATCAATAACAGGTTTACAGGTTTTATTTTTTTCGTAACAGATTTAAATAATTGTGAATCTAACTCCCATTCGGTATCAACATTAGTACCTAGAATCTAGGTCCGCGTCAGTGTTCTCTCTGGATTTTATATACGATGCGTAAATAATTATAATTTATTGTTTTATTGCACCACTGCCACATTTGCCAAGTGATATCATTTAAAAGAGGGAATTGTATTCCGACCATTTTCTTGACATAAGCAATGACAATGGTAAAGAAGAATTGGCCAAAGATCTCTAGTAATTTCACTTGCCTCGTCACTCACAGGCTGCCCCCCATAGTGTGAGTGAAGAGTCGGTGACTATTTCCAATTGGAAAGAGCAATCACGAAGTTTTTTCATATTTCTTTGCGTCATTTGACTCCACCAAGTGAAGTCTTCTTGTAAAAGAGTACAAACAGTCATTTTTGTATCATAGTTGTCATTTGACTTCAAAAGTGCTAAACATTTCTCCCGTTCTAGCCGTTTGGTACATACTGGCTAACCAATGGTTGGACACGCTGCTGATAACCTACCGATTAGTTTTGCAAAATCTTGGATAACTACAGTATCTTTGCGGCGGTATTTATAGATTAGCTCCTTAATTCTTTGAATTGTTTCTTGGGGTAATTGTAAACATATGGACTGTGAGTTGATGAGAAATCCTAAGAATTTGCAAATCTGATTTGGTATGAGAGAACTTTTTTGTAAGTTGATAACTAAAGCTAATTTATCAAATGTTTGTATTACTGAATTTACAGTCCTGAGACATAAGTCGTAAGTATTTCCTACAAATAACGTGATCCAAATAAGATTCTACTGTATGGCCATTGTACCTTTTTTTTTCACGGGGTGGAAAATCCTCATGGCTGTCCTCCGCCCTGGGGCGGGCGGAGGGGTCTGTTAGACTCTTACTGACTAAAAACCACCCCAGTGTTCCCTTTCCACACTTGCGCGGGGGATCTTGGGATCTGTTATTACTTCCGCAATCCCCGGCTATGGCCATTGTACCTCAAACAAGACAGAACGGGTTTGAGTAATTTTGTATTATACTAGTGGCGCCAGGCTGAGGCCATGTGTAGTAGTTGTAGGCAATTGAATAACGGAATCACATCACACTATATATATAATATCATCACACTAATATTATAAAGGCGAAAGATTGTGAGTGTGTGTGTGTGTATGTTTGTTACTTCTTCACGCTCAAATGGCTGGACCAATTTTGAAAAAAAATTGTATGATGGTAGCTGACAGTGCTGACACCTTGGATTAACATAATAGGCTATTTGCTACTTTTGATACGGTACGTACATGATCCATTTTAAATGTTCAGTTTGTCTACTCAGGTCCATTGTTACGTTAACGACGGCAGCGATCCCTGTACCAAGCTGATTTTGCGCTGATTCCAAATGATTTTGGTGCACTCACTAATGTGAAATTTTCAGGAACAAGCATTTTTGCTTTTAATGATTCCTTGTGTTCTTTATCCGATCCATCAAGCAGTATTTTTTCCCAACGTCCAGAAACGTCATTGGGTATTTTTTCTCCGAGTATCTAATTTCTGTTTTTAGATCCGGGGATCTAATTTCTTAGCTTCGTCAAGTAAATTAAGAATTTCTGTGGAAATATCCACAGTTGAAGTTTTGAATTCCGTGAACAAATTTGCCGGATTTTATTGACTGTTTAAGTGAGGTTAGTGCGATTGTTGATGAGAGTAACATCGAATGTGTTTTTGTTTTGGGTGATTTTAATGCGGAGCCAGGTCAGTTATTTTACAATAAACTTATTAATTTGTGTAGCGAGGAGAATTGGTCGTGTATAGATGTAGAAATGTTAGGGAGAAATTCCGGTACGGACTGACTGATACCTACGTCAGTGACGTGCACGGGACGCCCGGCTGGCTCGATCATTGTGTTGTAACTCACGCGGCGAAGCAGTCTGTTACGAATGTTTGTGTTGGGTATGACACTCTGTGGTCGGACCACTATCCTCTCATTGTGGAATGCTATCTATATGTATTAACGCCCAAGATAGTAACACGTACGGTTTGTGATGATAATATGGATATTCTATGGGGAGAAAGAAATGAGAACCGGGTCTTTATGTATAATGAAGTGTGTCATAGGAGATTAAAATTAATAGATTTTCCCTCAGAACGTACACAGTGTGCGGATTATTTATGTAGCAACCATGACCATGAGCGTGTTCTAGATAAACTATACTCCGACATTTTGACTGCCCTACGGGGCGCGGCAATGGTGAATGGGGGAAGCATGCGGAAGTGCGGGCGTGGTGCACGCTTGGCGGGATGGATCAGGCATGTGGGCGAGGCTCGCGGGGTCGCCAGGCTGAGGCTAAACGAGTGGGTATTGTGTGGCAGACCTAAGTCCGGTTGTATGTATGAGGAGATGCGAGAGTAGAAAAGTGTTTAAGTCCAGGTTAAAGTGGTGCCAGAATAATCAGGACCAGATTCGGATGGACGCTCTCGCTGAAAAACACTCGAAAGGTGACTTCCGTGGCTTTTGGCGAAAAACTAGAAAAGTAAACTCTCGGCCTGGCCTTCCAGGGAGCGTCGATGGCATAAGTGATCCTCAGAGTATTGCGAACGTGTTCAGAGAACAGTTTTCGGTCCGAATGCCGCTTGGTCCGGCAAGTAGGATGCTCAATGCTGACATGAACAATAAAATTGTAGGAAAAAGAAAGATGTTGCGAAAGCCATAACACAGATTGCGCGGGGAAAGTTCCCTGGGCATGGCACTCAGCATTGAGCACCTGCAGCACCACAGACCACACCTGGCGAGAGTTCTGGCAATGTTCTTTTCGCTGTGTGTGTGTCACTCCTACCTGCCTGCGGAGTGTATGAGGACAGTTGTAGTGCCGGTGGTTAAAAATAAAACGGGTGACATAGCCGATACAAATCACTACAGGCCTTTAGCGCTTGCAACTGTAGTAGCGAAGGTATTTGGCGGTGTGCTTAACAAGCAGTTAAATAGACATGTAACACTTCATGTGTTCGGGTCAGTAGTTTCGGAGATCCCCCCCTTCCCCCTCCTCCCTCTTATCTGCGAAACTACTGAGCCTAAAATTTTGATGAATGGTCATATTTCATCAATTTTCTTAAATAATATAAAAAGTATTTATTTTAAAATTATAAAAAAAAAATATGTGAAATCCTTAAAACAAGCCCTTTCATTTGATATGTCACACGGTACAGTCAGCAAACCTTTTTTTTTTCTAATTTGCTCCCCAAAAGTGACCTCCGTATTCAAAATTAATTTACTTACGTAACACGCAGCAAACAAATTAAAGCGGTTTGACAAGATTGGAATATTTATGCAGATTATACGTTTGTTTTTAGGGTTCCGTACCTCAAAACGAAAAACGGTACCCTTATAGGATCACTCGTGTGTCTGTCTGTCTGTCTGCCTGTCTGTCTGTCTGTCCGTCTGTCACAGGTGATTTGCTCCAAATCTAGTGGACCGATTAAGTTGAAATTCGGTACATAATTATGAACTTCTGCGACCCAAATACAAACGCAATACAAGCGCAAATACATAACCTAAATAATATCTAGCGATAGCAAGAGAAGAAGTTATGTACTGTTTTGTAAATTCAGGAATAAATATTAATAAGTAGGTACTTAAACAATATTATAATTTTAATTTCAAATATGTTAATACAAAAAAAAAACTTGTTTTATAACCTCAATTTCAGCATCCGAAAAAACAAGATTTCTCATAAACTAGGGCGAAAAATTGAAAATCGATTTCAGGATATGAAAAGGTAATTCTAGGTCTACAAAACCAAGAAACCGGCCAAGTGCGAGTCGGACTCGCGCACGAAGGGTTCCGTACCATTATCTATAAAAACGGCAAAAAAATCACGTTTGTTGTATGGGAGCCCCCCTTAAATATTTGTTTTATTTTAATTAAATTATTGATTTTTAAAGTGAATATATAACTAAATATTCTGTGATTATTTCAAGTGTTGTTGTTACCGTTATCAATCTCGAGCAAAAACGACCAAAAAAATCACGTTTGTTGTATGGGAGCCCCCTTAAATATTTATGTTGTTTTGGTTTTTAGTATTTCTTCTTATAGCGGCAACAGAAATACATCATCTGTGAAAATTTCAACTGTCTAACTATCACGGTTCATGAGATACAGCCTGGTGACAGACGGACAGACACATATAAATAGGGTTCCCGTTTTACCCTTTGGGTACGGAACCCTAAAAACAATAAAAACATATCGAAATTCAAATCATACGCACCCTACTAAATGCGCGGCGAGTAACTATCGGCCGGCTTCAAAGGATAGGATCGCGCTACGAGTTCATTGATAAATTATCCCGCGTTCATTAATATTTTTGTCATGTAATTTTTTTGAGAAAATGGGGAATATCAACAAGGTGCATTTTTAGTACTTTGCATTTGGCATTTAGAAAATGAGGCATTTTTAGAATTAGGCATTTTTAAATGTTACCATTTCGAGAATTAGGCATTTTTAAATGTTACCATTTTGAGACTCGTATGCCATACGTGTTTAAAATTCAATTTATATTGTGGCCCTTTTGAGAATGCGTAATTTTGCGCCTAAGCTCACTTTAGTCATTTTGAAATCTGGTCGGTTATGTTGTTATACATACCTACTGAAGTTGATAATTTACAAATTATTTACAACATGAACAACTTTTACTGTGGCGCCAACCAACAAACTATGGTCATTTTATCGCGGGTGAATAACCTTTTTCTTAGGAGCGGCAGGTTTTGTTTAATGATTTCAGGGTTGAAGTCATAGCCGGGGCGCCCGGCGGACTCTCCCTCCGCTTACCAGCCCATCGTGCTGCTCGACAAGGTGGGCAAGCTCTTTGAAAGAGTTATTGCAGACCGCCTTGTCAGGCGGCTCGTGCGGGTGGGGCCGGATTTGGCGGAGAGCTAGTTTGGTTTCATACGCGTTCGAGACCTCACGACGGGGAATGCTGTTGCCCGGGGTGAAGTCGTCTTGGCGGTGTCACTTGACATCGCCAATGACTTCGATACCCTGCCCTGGAATTGCATTAAGGAGGCACTCTGGTATCACCGTATGCCGACCTACCCCTGTAGCGTGGTCGAGGTCTATCTGACGGATAGGGCCGTCATCTACCCCGGTCACCAAGGAGAGTGGAACCGGCGAGAGATGTCGTGCGGTGTCCCACAGGGATCAGTCCTGGGGCCGCATCTGTGGGACATCGGGTACGACTGGGTGCTACGCGCCGACCTCCCTAGCGGCGTCAGCGTGGTTTGCTACGCTGACGACACGCTGGTCCTGGCGCAGGGGAGGTCGCAGCAGGCGGCGGAAGAACTAGCGACACGTGGGGTTGCGACAATCGTCGATGAGATCCGGCAATTGGGACTCGAGGTGGCTTTGCACAAATCCGAGGCCATGTGTTTTAAGGTCCTAGGAATGCGCCACTGTCGGGTTCCCAGATAACAGCGGGACGGGTTCACATCGGCGTCGAGTCGACGATGAAGTACCTGGGACTCGTCCTCGACAGCCGGTGGAACTTGGTGGAGCATTTTCGACGTTTGGCTCCCGGACTGGAGCGGGCCGGGGCTGCCTTGAAGTGGCTCCTGCCCAATCTAGGGGGTCCAAATGCCTCCTGCCGGAGGTTCTACGCGGAGTCGTGCGGTCCATGGCCCTTTACGGGGCACCGGTGTGGCGCGTTCTTTGAGGCTATGACCAGCCCGCCGCGCCGGTTGTATGCGTCCCAAAGGGTCATGGCCATCAGGCTGCTCTGAGGATACCGCACGGTCTCTGATGAGGCGGCGAGCCTCTTTGCCGGATTGCAGCCGATTGGATATGGAGGCAAGAGTTTCGCACACATATAGGAGTGGCGCGAGGAGGCGAAACGCCGGGGCGTAACTCCGCTGCCGCGAGAAATCATGGCACACCGGACAGAGCTCCAGCGGGATCTCATGGCGACATGGAGAGTGCGATCTAGCGCTGGGCACGCCACAATTGTGGCGATAAGTCCCCTTTTTGAGGAGTGGCTAGAGAGGCGCCACGGCGTCCTCACCTTCCGCCTGACGCAGGTCCTCACCGGACACGGATGTTTCGGGAGGTTCCTGTTCAGGATAAAGCGGGAGGAAACACCCGGGTGTCACCACTGTGTGGAGCGCCCGGAGGACACGGTGGAGGTCTGCCCGGCTTGGGCGGAGCACCGCCGTGTCCTCACGGAGGCGAGCGGCGGCGCGGCTGGGTCGCTATCAACGCCCTGCCGGCCCTGTATGTAGCCCGGATCTGGGCGGCTGACCTGACGGCCGGTAGCATCGCAGTCCTGCGGAAGCCGCAGAGAGCGATGGCCGTCAGAGTAATCAGGGGATATCTCCTACGAGGCGGCTTGTGTACTGGCCGGATCCCCGCCCTGGGACCTCGAGGCGAAAGTACTCGCGTCACTGTAGAGGGATCAAACACAATAGTAGCTCCCAAGATCCCCGTAGCAAGTGTGGGAAGGGAATACTGGGGTGGTTTTTAGTCAGTAAGAATCTGACAGACCCCTTCGCCTGCCCCAGGGCGGAGGACATCCATGAGGACTTTCCACCACGGCAACAAAAAAAAAAGGCAGTTTGTATAACTTAGATAAATAATTACAAACTAACCCACTAAAAACAAAAAAAAAACAAGTCTAAAGTCAATTTTTCAAAGTAAAAAATTACTTTAATTCCGGAAGTCGGTTGCAAAAAACTAACATAGGTACCTACAGATCCAAAGACACGCAGTCGGGTTTTTTTAAATCTCTGTATGGTGCAATATCGATGGCGCGACCGCGACCTGGGTCCCGCTGCTTGTCGCGCCCGGGATATCGCACCAGTCTGTACAAGCCTTAAGTCTTCCATAGTTTCTGATTTGTCCAATCCTACCTACTAGTATCCATCTGAGCGGATCATCCTGTTATGTATAAATAAATGCAAGTACCTACTTCTATCTAAGTAAGTACCTAGGTATGTGTTTTAGATAAAGCTCAGGGCACAACATCCGAGGCAGCCGGATACTTAATTGTCTGATTGGCACAAAATTACACCTTACTTTGGTAAGTACTTATAACACCCCAAATAACAACCTGTCATTATTGTGTAATACATTAAGATGGGTAAAGGAGCCAAATATCGGTAGCCTGCGTACGAGCTCACAGTTGGTAGGTGAAGCTTACTTAGGTACCTGCACGAATCCTTTCAAATGTTCCATGCCTTCCAACAAAAACCTAATAGGACCGATAAACATCACTAAGGACACTGGTTAAATAAAATCAATAAACGTCGCTATTGTAAGTGCATTGAATCAAGTTTGTTCGAGCGTGTCTTAGCTGCGTTGTGATCGCTGTGATCCGCATGCTCTGCATCATCAGCCACGGCTTACGATTGGATAGTGCTTGTCAGGCTCAGGAAGCGGTAAGCATTTTAAAAATATCCCAGGACGGTCGAGCCCTTCTCGTGAAGTAGGGCCGCGTCATGTAAACGTTGTGCGCTAGATACAGTAGTGTGCCCGGAGAGGGGAGATGGGCCTCACCGCGTCGTCGTCAAACTCGAAGTCCTGGTCGGAGCGTCGGGCCCCGGCCGCAGCCACCGCGAGCGCCAGCAGCGCCGCCAGAGTCACCGCCCTCACAAACGAGTGCATCGCGCCAGCACACTCGCGACACTGCCGCGCCACGACGCGCCCCTGCGCCCCCGCGCCCCCGCGCCGCCGGGCCCAGAATCTCCGACCCGCCGCGCGCCGCACTCGTCCCACCGAACTGCTCAAACTGCCTGATCAATGCCTACAGCCACTTGACTTCTAAGATGAAACAAAGATCATGCCCAAACACGAAACAAGGCATCACGTGATCAATGTACCACACGCGTCTTTTGCGCCAGGGTTTTGGTTTCCGAAGAGGGAAATGCATTTACTTAAGAAGCTGACAACAGCTAAAGCGCGGTCACTGTCAGACTGCATACAAAAGAAAGAGAAGCGCGTTGAGAAATCGAAAATAAAAAACAACCAAGTTCTGCCATGGACGTAAATTTATACGTCCATGAGTTGCTGCATTAAATTATGACGTCCTTGTTATTAATTAAATACCAACCGTACGTTAATATGTAATACAGATTTTTTTTATTGGAACTAAAAGTAAAAGGTTAGTTTACCGTTAATTTGTATCGAGATTTTTTTCTAATCGTGTTGTGGTAACAATCAAATTCTGAGAAATATGTTCAAGAATAACTTAATTATATATTTTTTCCGCTACCACAAACTATAGATATAGATTTGAAAATTTTATATAATCTTTATTTATATAAAAAACAGATTGTAGTACCTACATAGTTTTAACAAAGTAAGTAGTATAAAATATCTGGCAATCAAGTGGGTGACGTGCTGTTCTCCTTGCTAGGCTATACAATCAAGTGGGTGACGTGCTGTTCTCCTTGCTAGGCTATACAATCAAGTGGGTGACGTGCTGTTCTCCTTGCTAGGCTATGCAATAGCCTGTATTAAGAAGTAACAGTGCCGATCCCCTCTTATTGTATTACTACAAGTTTTACTGTATTACTACAAGTTATTGTTTTGTTTGCCTATTGTCAGCGCCATATGCAAAGTATTAGTTATACAGTAAGTACATGCATTTATTATATTATGATAAATGGAGCATAAACACGATATTACTTTCAAACTACCTACTTATATTTGCATGATTTTTTTTTGTATGAACAGTCTATTTTATTACATATCTATTATTGTTTTTTTTTTCAAATATTCATATTTTCTATAGTAAAAATAATAGTTTAAAAAAAACTAAAAACACGCTTTTATAGAAAACTAAACTAAAAAAAACCCAGCCAAGTGCGAGTCGGGCTGGCGCACGTAGGGTTCCGTACCATTAACTATAAAAATGGCAAAAAAATCACGTTTGTTGTATGGGAGCCCCCCTTAAATATTTGTTTTATTTTAATTAATTTTTAGAGTGAATATATAACTATAAATATTCTGTGAATATTTCAAGCGTCTACCTGTTGCCGTTATCAATATCGAGCAAAAACGAGCAAAAAAATCACGTTTGTTGTATGGGAGCCCCCTTAAATATTCATTTTATTCCGTTTTTTAGTATTTGTTGTTATAGCGGCAACAGAAATACTTCAACTGTCTAACTATCACGGTTCATGAGATACAGCCTGGTGACAGACGGACAGACAGACAGACACAGACAGACAGACGGCGCGCGCAGCCTTAGTAATAGGGTTCCCGTTTTATCCTTTGGGTACGGAACCCTAAAAATGGAAAATATATAATTTTATAGTAAAAAAAAAAACTTTTTACAAAAAAAAAACCACCGACTTCCAAAAAAAAACACTACAAAGCGAAAAATAACTTTAATTTCGGAAGTCGGTGTCTTTGGATCTGTATTTTAGTTTTTTGCCACCGATTTCCGAAATTAGAGTTATTTTTCGCTTTGTAGTGTTTTTTTGGAAGTCGGTTGTTTTTATTTTTCACTTTTTAGTGAGTCAGTTTGTAATTTATCTAATATACAATAGCCTAATGTCAAATGCTCATCACCTTTTACAAAATATTGCTTTGCCCGATGCAGGGGCGTTAATTGTTGAGGAGTTCTCCTGGTAAGAACCAGGAGAACTGATGGTGACTTCACCATATGCATTTTGATGAGCATAAATTGCTTAGCAACCATATTAAAGTGCTTAATCGAATCGCAACGGTGAAATACTTATTATAAAGAAGTTCCGGTGGCCATCTGTGGTCTTCATCATCAGTTTCACTTCACCGAATGGTGCTTTTCGAGTGCAAATGCACGAGTTACTATAAAAAATACTCAAATCGCTATAGGTATGCCTATAAAATTTGAGCGTGAAAAATAGCTAATACTGATTATCCTAGTAAGGATAACGGGTTCAAAATATTGAATTGTCATCGGTTCTTGATAAGTTATCGTTTCGATATCGTTTGGAAGGGGGTCACGTGGTAACATGGTCAAAGTTTCCGTTACATACATACATACTAACATACGTATGAAGCTAATAAAAGCGTATTCAAAATAAAAGGCGGCGATTACCCGACCCTTAGAGGATAATGACAGACGACGGATGACCAGGGGCCCAAGTCTGCTATTTTTATAAATTCAGTCATTCCAACACGATCCCATGTCATGCCATTGTCATTTTGCTAAAAGTTCGTAATCTGGTAAATTCATAATGGTCGATCATTGGTCGGTCAATGTTCTCGTAATATAATTGTGTTATTATAATGGCATTGTCGTATTGCCATTGTTATAAAACCCATTAGTAGAAATGTCATTAATTTGTCATTATGTACGAGATTACTAATATAAGCAATTTCTTTCAATGTAGTGTCAGTGGCCGACCATTGGAAAGTCATAATGACGCCAATATAATAGTAGATTACCAAACTTGTCAAAATCAACAATTATGAAATCAATGGTCGACCATTCTGACACTATTGTAATAGCAGACTTGAGGCCCAGATTGGGAAAACCGGACGACGACACCACGACACGTTCGGTTCCGCCGAACTAAATCATCATCATCATTTTCTTAGCCTTTTCCCAACTGTGTTGGGGTCGGCTTCCAGTCTAACCGGATGCAGCTGAATACCAGTATTTTACTTGGAGCGACTGCCTATCTGACCTCCACAACCCAGTTACTGGGTAACACTGGTTGTCAGACTTTTGGGCTTTCGCCGAACAAAATGAACGCGAAAATACGGAATAAGTTTTGAACCTTTTTGAAACTTTATGTCATGAGTCATGACCCAAAATATTAACTCTTTTAAACTCTTTACTTACGGAATGGTTAACCTGATCATTAACCTACATAATCGCTATATCAGTTTAAAAAAAGAATCCTGAGATAAAGCGGTTATTCTCATTTTGGTGTTAAAATGGAAATGTTCAAAGCTGCCCCTCGATCGGGGTGGCTTTGAACATGCCTGGGGCAGTTTTTAATAACAGATTTAAATGGTCATAAATCAAGCTATATTAATTTGTTTAAATCACTAAATTAGGAAACTTTATCAAGTCGATGTTTCTCATCGAAACTACTAAATAACATGTTTCTTATGTAAACAAAAACTAAACACAAAGAAACAATAATAAAAAAGTGGATTTTATATAAGTAAAGTTATATTATTATTATTATCTGGATGTTACACCAGATAACAAAAATATACCTTTGTATAAAAGATAATTAGTCATAAATGATATAAATCGAACCTAACCTAAATCTTGAGAAATTGAATTTGAATGCTATGCCATGGGGATGCAGTACGATTAATATAATTTTATAATGTCGTTGCATATTCATACGCTAACAACCTTGCCTGTTTGAAGTCCGCAATTCATTTTAGAACATTTTAATAAAATAATATTCTTTTAGCATACTTTCCTCTTCTCTAGTAGATACTTGTGCGGTAGTGTACTTGGATGAGAATACTTGGTCATTATGAGGTTTGTTCTCTTCGTACTTTTTGATTCTATAAAATAAAGTGTTTGGTTTAACATTATAAACAGCAGCAGCCTTTCTTAGCTTCATATCTCCATCAACTACTGCCAAAACGGCATTATTAATAGTTTCCTCATTAACATCTTTTTTTATAATTGCGCACTATTTTACCTTCAAACAAATCACACATTGAATGACAATATTTGCATTGCTTACATATTTAAACTAACTTAAAGTTAAACGACTAACGCTTGCGTACTTAGAGTACTATGTAAATTAGCATGGGGCAGATTTGAACATGTACCCCGTTCAATTTGTTCAATACCACCCCATACCCTATTGTAAAAATAAAAATGCACCAAAAACACATTTGATGAATAAAAATAAACACTTTTATATAAGCAAAATTAAAAATATATTTATTGTGGGCTCAGATAGACCGAAAAAGAAGAAAGAAAAGAAAGAAGCAGATAGACCGCGCGGAACACAAATGCGGCCAACAAATCAAATACAAATTCAAAAGCTAATACAAAATCTCTAGTCAGTGCAGCACGAAGCGCCACATAGTTACGACGTCACGTGCTCTAACAGATAATTTCAGATTAATGCCGTCTTGTATTTTTAAACATTGTAAAAACTGTACCCAAAAACAAAAGAAAGAAGATGGAGTATCTTTCATAGGTAAAATATTGATTATTTGTCTATTTGGATATTATTGTACGTGTTTATTGTTAGTGACCTCTTGAAACACAAAACCTTGGAAAAATCATTCGGTTTTGCTAGTTTATATTGAAACGTTTATCCCTAATTTAGGAAATAAGTATAGGATACAGGAGTATCGATTAACAAAAATATTTATTTCGTTATTAGTGTTTTATTTATCGCCTTTTCTGGTTGGTATGTATATAAATAAATAAGTATGTACGTGTCTTCTTAACTGTAACTACTTAATGAATTTTCTCTTATAATAATTATTATATGGCAAATCGACTGATGTCAATGACGTCACCATAAAGTAAATATAGCTACGAAAAACAATAAAATGTTGGTGTATCAAAAAAACCGGCTAAGTGCGAGTCGGACTCGCGCACGAAGGGTTCCGTACCATTACCTAAAAAAACGGATTTTGGAAAAAAAACACTTTTATAACGCGTTAGTTATGTGATGTAGTAAATAAAAGGGCTCATTATGAGGAATATGATTATGGTACCACGTTTTTATTAAGTCACATTCTTGTTTGTCTGTCTGTCTGTCGTTCCGGGTGGAGTCTTGCAACTCAAATTTCGAGCACTTGCCAATTAGCTATCCGGCTGAAACTTTTATGGTAGCTCACAACTCGATGACAATGCATTCTAAATCCATTTATTAGCATGCAATTCCGACCTTACCCAAATATCTTGTAAACGTAGCGAAATTAAGCAAAAATAACACGTCTTCGCGGTTTTCTTAAGGGGTTTCACTTAATCTAACACATCGATCGAGAGGTTCGCAAACCTGAAAACATACCCAAAATTTTTAATTTTTTGCTTTGTTTTCGTTTTCATTTGTTTCTATCTCTCTGTCCTTCTTCAAAGACATTCAATTATTAATTTATTGCTGATTTCAAGAAGTTAAGAGAAAAGAAAAATTAAACTTGACCTTAATGGACATTGTATGTTTTAATTTCGATATAGGTATTGTTATAATACTACTAATTTTAGTTCTTTGAAATATTTGTACGCTGGAAACAGCAAAATATTATGGACATCATATTACGTGTAACACCTTTGTAACAACAATATTCTAACAAATAAATACGACTCTATTCTATAATCATGTTTACGTATTGTTTTGCTAGGTAGGTACATACGTTCCTAAGTAAATGGTATGTTTGGATTAGGAAGGGTGTCGCATCTGGAGAGTGTATAATGTTTGCGTGGGGCGAGCCGCCCCCCGCGCCCCCTGTGCCCCGCGCCTCGCGATACAGCCTTCACTCCTTCAGATCGCTCGAGTCGCAGCTTCTTACAACTCACCACCCGCTACATAACTACAACTCAGTTCCTGCCCTTCAACCAAACATTGGCAAAACGTACCAGTAGGTACTTATGACGGAATGTTATTTGTTACATTTTACTTTTAAAATGTAGTGATTTGTTGTGTTTCAAAAAAACTTTTTATTTTTCACTTTTTAGTGCGTCAGTTTGTAATTAATCTAAGTTACAATAGCCTAATGTCAACTGTTCATCACCTTTTACAAAATACTTATTGCTTTACGCGATGCAGGGACTTAACGTCCCTATCGGGAAAACCAATATTTTGTGTTTTGTGTTGTTGAGTTCTCCTAGTAAGACCTACTGACCTATCAGCTCCATTTCACCGTATTGTGACGAGCATAAATTGCTTAGCATCCGTATTAAAGTACCTAATCGAATCGCAACCCGTGAAATACTTATTACCTATGTTGTTCCGGTGGCCATCTGTGGTCTTCATCGTCAGTTCCACTTCACCAACATGACTTATTACGTCCATGTTCACCAAATAGTATTTCCGAGAGCAAATTCACGAGTTACGTACCTACTATAAAAAATTGAATACCCAAATCACTATAGGTGTGCCTATCAAATTTGAGGATTTCCCTCGATTTCCATCAGAATCTGACTTGGTGTCTGTCGAGAGCATATATCCTTTCAAAAAGAACGATCAAAATCGGTCCACAATTGACGGAGAAATCGGTGAACATATAATACATAAAAAACCAAGTGCGTGTCGGACTCGCGCACGAAGGTTCCGTACCATTATCTATAAAAACGGCAAAAAATCACGTTTGTTGTATGAGAGCCCCCCTTAAATATTTGTTTTATTTTAATTTAATTATTTATTTTTAAAGTGAATATATAACTAAATATTCTGTGAATATTTCAATTTAAGCGTCTAGCTGTTGCCGTTATCAATATAGAGCAAAAACGAGCAAAAAAAATCACGTTTGTTGTATGGGAGCCCCCTTAAATATTTATTTTATTCAGTTTTTAGTATTTGTTGTTATAGCGGCAACAGAAATACATCATCTGTGAAAATTTCAACTGTCTAACTATCACGGTTCATGAGATACAGCCTGGTGACAGACGGACAGACAGACAGACGGTGGAGCCTTAGTAATAGGGTGTCCGTTTTACCCTTTGGGTACGGAACCCTAAAAAACAAGACCCGACTGCTAAAAAGTAAATTTAAAAGTATTGCTTTAAAAAGACCGAAACAAGATTGAGAATAGACTCGTTGACTAAACAGATAGCTAAATAAAATTATCATTGCTGTCGGGGGACTGCGGTTCTGTGGAATACTTTTTAATCTAAGAGAAACTCTTAGATTAAAAATATAAATTGTCTTTTTAGCAGTCTGGTTTTTGATTTTTTAAATTATTTATTTTATTTTAGACTTTTGTGGTCCGGCGGCACACTCATAGGAACAAAAACTGTGTTACTTATATAAGTCGGGCAAAACCGACTACACACAACGCAAGACTTATAGGCCTATTAGCATATCTCCAGGGTTTTCAGTAGGAAAGATGTGAGATCGTTCCTACTGAAAACCCTGGAGATACTCTCACTAAACAAACACTTCTACACAATAGGCATAACGACAGCCCTCTGTGCAGGGCTTTCATGGACGCTGAAGAAACCGTTGCGCATGTGCTGTATGAATGCACAGGCGTCACCCAGATCAGATCAGAAACCCTTGGGTAATCCAGATCCGTCACTGATATCCTAAGCAGACCCTGGAGACCTAATCAGCTTCTGGAGGGAGGTGGGCTGGTTGGAATAACCAACTGACGGCCGCCATGGCCCACGCACAATGGTCCACATGAAGGACTAAGTGCGGAAACCAAACCCTCTAACATAGAACATAGTTAAAAGTTGGGCAAAATGTAAAGATGATTGATTTCTTGCCAAACAAAGCAGACAATTGAAAATTACAATTTACGTAAGCGGTTCATTTCTTCGAGAATTTTGATTCGACACACCCACATTTTAATGATAAATAAACAAAACAATTTATTTGTTTCCTTTTAAATGTGATTGGGCTACGGATAATTATAACTACTCTAAATTTCATATGATAGCACGAGGTCCGACATAAACGGACGTAAAAAAAATATTTATTAAAATATGAACAAAATCTTATTATGACACATGATGTAGTTTAAAACACCCTGTTATGAACGCGGTGCGAGCCTTGGACTCAATTCCGCGCCACCCTTGATATGCAAGGCTCGTAACAGGGTGTTTCAAACTACGTCATGCGTCATAATGTTTTTTTTTTTAATTATTCAAATGTTAATAAATATTTTTTTTTCTTTTATGAATGTTTTTTTTTAAAAAAAAAAACGTTGCCCCACACTAGGAATTTCTCCTGTATCGTGGGTGCGTTTACAAACATTTAAACTCACATACACAAACAGCCAGACCCGGAACAACTACTTGTAGGTCATACAAATATTTGTTCCGTGCGGGAATCGAACCCGCGACACGCAGCGCAGCAGTCAATCGCTTAACCACTGCGCCAACCGTGTCGTCGACACGATTAGTATTCATTGGATACATTTTTTTTTGAGTGGGAAATTATCAAGTAACTTCTTCCTCTCTGGGCGGAGCGGGAGGGCCCCCCGCCTGGGCCTGCCCAAGTTTGTCGAAGAACACCTTTCGGAACAGCTATCATCTATTGGATTCCCAAACGCAATAGTTCGCAAAATGAAAGTTGCTGAGGGCAGACATGCGACATATCCGCCTTATCTTTTTCAACTTCAGACCGGTGTCGATGTCTAAGTCGATATATTTAAGCAACTGCGCTGTCCGCATCGTCAGGTTTCGTAATAAAAATATGTATGGAACCCAGTACTATCGATGTCAAGAATTTGGTCACTCTTCTAAAAACTGCAACTTAACACCGCGGTGCGTCAAGTGTCCTGAAGCCCATCCTCCGAATACCCAAAGAGTAATCGCACGAAGCCTGCCAAATGCTGTAATTGTGGCAAAGATCACCCAGCTAACTTTCGGCATTGCAAAGAGCGTCAGAACTATCTACAACTTTTACAAACTCGTCAAGGTAAACTCAAAGCGGCACAAGAACAGCGGCATACAAAAATATACTCCAAAGTCGACGGTCGATCCTGGATTAAAATCGCATCTACAACCGACAAGACAGTTTATAAGGCTCATCCTTTGCACGGTGCTCCCCTTGATCACACTACTCCAGAAATTCTGGATATCCTTAAAACAAGAAAATCAATAAAAGACCAATTTACTCTCTGTGATAACATGATGGACAAAGTTATTCTTATACGTACTCATCTTGGTCAATATGTATAATAATGCAAGTGAGCTTCAAATCTATACATTTAACTTTCGTAGTTTGTAACAGTTGAAAATGTAACGATTTAATTATAATGTACCATTTTTTTAAATTTCATTTTGTTATTTTAAATTGTAAATTGTACTATAATAACATTTTCGTATTATTTCATGTCTAATATCTATCGCAAAAAATATTATCACTACTTTAAAATGCACTAAGTACTGTTAAATGCGGCCCGCGAACGTATTTGTACGCTATTTTTGGCCCTCAACATGTCAAAGGTTGCCCATACCTGCTTTAAACAATACCGATACTCAGAGCCTAATTGGGCAGAGTACAGGTCTTACTTGGATATGAATATTCCCTTAGCGTCAACAACTTATAATTATTTTGCATTGATACTGCAGTTGACCAACTTCAAAATGCCATCATAATGAGTCTTGAAGTAAACGTTCCATCAGGCCCTTCCTCTGCCAAGCGATACACCTTGCCAAGACGCATTAAAGCCCTAATTTCTACTAAAAACAGGCTACGAAAAACGACTTTAAAAGAAAGAAATCCTGCAATTAAGTGTGTCATAAACAAAGATATTAAAAACCTTAAAACTAAAATAAAATACCTTATCCAAATAATGACAAAATATGGAACGACAAACTGGCTAAAATTGATAATCCATCTACTGATATCTGGAGGATTGTTAAATCTCTCACCTATAAGCCTGCAGTAATTGAACCGTTGAGGTGTAAAAATGGTCAATTCACTACGTCCCATCATCCCAAGCTGAACAGTGCGAAGTGCTTGCTGATACTTTTTATTTGTCACAACATGTTTGACTAGAAACTGGACTAGTGATAACTTTACAGAAACTGCCGTCAAAGAGTCATGAAATAACCTCGAAAACGCTGATGACTTTATTCCACTTAATCTCGTGCGACAGGTGAGTGTCGAAATTAATTGGAAATCTCAAATGTCGTAAGTCTCCGGGCGTCGATGGTATTATACAATTGCTAACTAAAGAATCTATCACGTAAATGCATAGTATTCATAACCAAAATTTTTAATGGTTACCTAGGAATTGGCTACTTTCCATCTTCTTGGAATAGAGCCAAAATTAGAACTTTTAAGAAACCAGGAAAAGATGAAATTACACCAACTAGCTATCGGCCTATAAGTAGGTATCCTACCGACCTTGGGAAAATTACTCGAAGGAGTAATTTCATCGCTATTAAGAAAAGCTACAAACCATCGGCTATTGCCTGAGCAGTTCGGATTCAGAAAGGCTCATTCTACAGCCCAGCAACTGGGCAGGGTTGCAGAGCATGTCACGCACCAATTAAACATGGGTGAATCTATACGGGTATGATGTTTCTTGACGTAGAAAAGGCTTTTGATACCGTCTGGCATGCAGGCCTTTTACATAAGTTATTTTTAGGTGATGTACCGATTGGACTTGTAAAAATCATCCAGGTGTTTTTGACGGATAGGTCGTTCTGTGTTCATATTGGCAATAGTGTGTCTAAAACAAGATCTATTCCTGCGGGGGTGCCACAGGGCTACTTGCTCGGGCCGCATTTATTCATACTGTTTATAAATGACATGCCCAAGCAGGCTCTCACTAATCTTGCTTGTGTTGCTGATGACACAGCATCATTTACTTCAAGTAAAGACACCGATTTGATAGTTGAACGGCTTCAATTATCATTACAGCTTCTAGTTTCATATCTTACCCAATGGAAATTAAAATTAAATTCCACAAAAACTGAAGTCATAATGTTCACAAGAAAGCGATCATTCCCTAAAAAATACCGGCCAAGTGCGTGTCGGACCACGCACAATGAAGGGTTCCGTAGTTAGGATGAATTTATCCCAAAAACAAACTTAACATTGTTGTTGAAAAACATGTTCTCCCATACATCGATATACGTTACGGTCAATTCTTCAACTGCAAATTTAAGTTGGTGGACTATTACTCGTTAACTAGTAAATCCTACTTAGCTGTGATAGTTTTCCTTTTAATTTTGTTATATATACTACTGCCATGATATATATATTTATTACAAAAATAACGATATTAAGGAAGCGGGTGACACCAAATTTTTGGGATTACAAATAGATTCCAGCCTAAATTGGAAAGCACACAGAGATGATGTGTAAAAAACTGAGTTCATCTGCATATGTTTTATATAGATTATCCTCCATAGTGGATACCAAAACCCGTCTTACAGCTTACTACGGCATAGTTGAATCTCACCTGCGCTACGGCATCATTTTTTGGGGGAACTCAACTGATAGAGACAGCATTTAACGCCCAAAAAAGATGTCTCCGATCATTATTTAAACTTAAAACTACAGACAGTTGCCGGCCCTTACTTTAAGCAATACAATGTCTTGACGCTTCCGTCCGTGTATTTATACTTTCGAAGTAGCTATGTTTGTAAAGCAGAATCCAAACCGTTTTGAACGCCTTGCTGCAGATGTATTCCCAAGGAATAGGCGTGACAATAGCAAACTCTGTCAAGTATCATGCCATACCACATTGATGCGCAAGAGTGTTTACTGCATGGCCCCAACTATTTTCAATAAATTACCAAGAACTTGGAAGGATTTAAATACGGTGCAATTTAAAAGTAGACTGCGTAATTTTTTAATAGATAAAACATACTACAGTATAACTGAGTTTTTAACAGATTTTTTTTTTTTTACTAATTTTAATGATATTATAATCTACTAATGACATTTTATTATACATAATTATGACATTGAATCACTGAATGCTTTATTTTTCATTTATTGTGTAATTTTATTTTATTGTATGATTTAAACTTATTTGCATTTTAATATTTCAATGTTTTGCTGTTTAGTTAATTTATTGTTATTTTAATTATGAGTTGGACATTATTATTATTATTTCTTTTTTTTAATAGTTTTTAATTGATTTATTAATTTTGAATGTTTGACTATTTTTAACAATTAATAATATACAATTATAATTAGAATATTTGTACGCCGTTGACGGCAGGACATAGCGTTCATTATTAATATTGACATCTGCACTTTGGTTTTACCTATGATCTACAAATAAACAAATTTGAATTTGAATGATTTTTTTCACATATCCGAAACCAACCATTTCGCTGGCAGGGGGGGGACACTTGACTCTAACAAAAAATAGCACTTTAAAGCTTAATATTACGCAAACGGAGCCCGAATTGAAAATGGCCCTAAAAAAAAATGTTTTTCATGATTTTATTTTACGACTTTTTCGGCGTGATGAATATGTACACTTTTGCCAAATTACAGCTTTCTAGGACTAAGCGTCTCCGAGCTAAGCCGGGGATAGACAGACGGACGGACAGACAGACAGACATGGCGAAACTATGAGGGTTCCTTGTTTACTACGGAACCCTAAAAAGCATCAAAGTAGATGATTATACTTTGCCATGGCATGTATCGACCAACTATTGACTATTGCTGGACAATAAAATGAACTGGACCAAAAATACTGAGTACTTCCGCGTTAAAGGAATAAAAACTCTGAACTCCCTACATCCAATCTTAAAACGGCGGTCTAAAATCAGCTCAGTTACCAAATTAAAAATCAACACAACCCTTGTAAGACCCTGCATTACATACGCGGCACCAGTCTGGAGTAGCTTATTTATGCGAAAGTAATTAGGTACACTAAACTACAAATAGTCCAAAACCGAGCAGTAAAAACCTCGTTCAATACACCCTTACGGACAAACCTTAAAACGTTATAGATACACTCAATTTTTTCAAACATTAAAACAATTCATTACAAAACTCTCAAAAAAGGTATATTTGGTAACTAACTCTAAACCTCATAACCTACTTATTTGTACCATTGGCCGAACCCGATCTACAAACTTAAAATATATCGACACATAATTCGCACACCTATATCAAACAACGATTAACTCAAAAAAAACTTTTTTCAGAAAAGGTGAAAAACTGATTACCGTTTCTCTGTGCACTGCAGGTGGTATCTGCACCGTAATTGCGTAACACAGTTTGAATCGCGATCAGAATGATTTTGAAGCATATTACTAATCCATTGCTTCGTATGTTGGAAAAATTTGTCTGCTCAACAACCTAAATAACGCAATTCATTTTGGTGAACTGTCAAATCGAAACCGATTCCTACTGATAGTGTGTTACGCAATTAGCCCGCTGGTCTACCTCAACGATACGGAATAAACTCAAAATAACTCTAATTTGTTTACGACGGACTCGTGCCACATTTAATACTGAGTGCAACTAGCGATGTCCCTATTTTGGTGGAGGTGGAGCGGGGCTCACTCGTTCATCAAAAGGGGCTTTGAGCGTCATCTAGCGTAGAGTAGTGGACCAATTTTTGAATCTGTTTTATTGGTCGCTAGGTAGTGAGTTAAGGAATTCGGTGGTATGCATAACTCAAAAATTGAGATTTTTGAGTTAGCTCTCTTTAGATCTAGGTCTGGGTCTGTCTCCCACATCACTTCCTGCTATACGACCAACGAAGGCGATGCGACTCGATGACCGGACTTTTTTTTACGTTCGCTTTGAATGTAGGTAGATTTACAACACACTCAGTACACGACGTTCGAGACGCATTTGAGATAATATTATAATTCTGCCAAAGTAAAATTTAATTTTATCAACGTTCATCTCTATCTGCCTAGCCTTTTTGGCCGGGTTCGGTTTCCAGTCTAACCGGATGCAGCTGAATACCAGTATTTTACATGCGAGCGACTGCCTATCTGACCTCCACAACCCAGTAACTGGGTAATATGTTATAAAAAATACATCATTTATGTATAAGTAAATGTTTTATACAGGCGCCATAGTCTGCACAAAACACCCAATCATAATGTTTCATGCTTTTAGAATAAGATCTGAATATCGTTTATCTGTTTTGTTTATGTTAAAACATAAAGAAATTTCAATGAATCAATCTTGCAGTTACATACATATAGAATGGCAGTGCCTAGTTAGTGTCGAGTGGGTCATAAATGTGTATTTAGAATGTAGCCATCCAAGCGTAGGTCGCCACAGATGACAGAACAGTTCGCGCGCTGTGCAGGCGTGCCGAGCGACGCAGCGGCAGTCTAGTAGTTAATATTAATTGGTTGCTAAATCTCCTCGGCTTAGGGAATAGAACAAAAAAAAAACAGCACCTAGGTTGAAAATTTTAATATTTTTCGTCTGCAAAATTTTACCAATTTGCAAATGAAGATTCAAGACTCAATTTCAATATTTGCGCAAATGTAACTTTTTGGGACTTGCCTACAAAATGCGAACATGCACCGTACAGCAGAAACCGGTTAACGATCAACTGGTTTTGTTTAGGTACCTACCATACTTAGGTTTTCTATGGCTTTATAATTCCCCTCGAAAGTAGGTAGTAAGGTAATTTTGAAGCGGTTTAGTAAGCGAGCCACCAGCAGTGGATATCTACCTATCGATAACGTTGTAGAAGTACGTAGGTAGAGGTACATCTCTGTATAGTCAATAGTACAGTGGTTACGGTTTTATAGTTATTGGCATTCACACTAGGACTAGATCCGGCTGAATATTAAGCTAATCCGTCCTTAGTTGTTGTTTTCATTTATTGGGGTCAAACCAAGTTGTATGCGACATTAAGAAGCACAATGCGTGTATCGTAACGGCACATCAAATTTTCAGTATGAGCGGCCGCGAACCCTCTGGAGGAGCCGGCGCGGCGGGCGCGCGCCGCGGTCGATACGCGACCCTGCGTCACCGCGCGCCGCCGCCGACCCGCTACAGGCCCACCAAGCTTTGTACTATTATGTATCGTGTGACCAAGCCCAGCGCTGGAGCACATTGTCTAATGAAAGTGGAAAACTCACTAAACGGAATTTGTAGTAGCCCATTCATCTTTATGTAGAAGGTTTCAATCTCAGACCAATACTTTTTTATTGGTGAGGTTTCAACTTAATGTTCACCAGTTTTTTAACCGACTTCCAAAAAGGAGGAGGTTTTAGTATGTTCGTGTGTTTTTTTTAAATATGTATTTCACCGATTTCTCCGTCAATTTATTGTGGACCGATTTTAAAAATTCTTTAAAAA
This sequence comes from Tiliacea citrago, assembly GCA_963921375.1. NCBI lineage: Eukaryota > Metazoa > Arthropoda > Insecta > Lepidoptera > Noctuidae > Tiliacea > Tiliacea citrago. The sequence continues at coordinate 28,523,000 of OY992789.1, forward strand.
AATTGTTTGAAAGGGTATGCTCTCGAGGTGGTTCCATTGTCACAAAGTCAGAATCTGATGAAGGAAAGAGAGGATCCCATGGACATCGAGGGAAATCCTCAAATTTGATAAGCACACAATAGCGATTTGTGTTTTATTTATACAATATATTATTTTTAATTTTATTTTACCACTTTTTCGGAGAAATAAATATGTATACCCATACCTAATTACAGCTTTCTAGTACTAGGAGTCTCTGAGCTAAGCCAGGAACAGACAGACAGACATGGCGAAACTATAAGGGTTCCTTGTTGACTACGGAACCTTAAAAATAACACTTTTAAAACAATCAGTCCGATTCAACTGAAAGTACGTTAACCGGTAGTGATTTTGAAATGGTCACAGAAGTTATCGACTCTGAAAGTGATTTTGGGGTCCAATCAAAAGTACAATAAATGCCGCATCGACCACGTGAGCAAATACAGTTGTTATTCATTTAAATAAATCAGTAGTAAGTAATTTAATCACCGAAATATATCATCATAGAAGTAAAAAAAATTACGTCTTCATTTCTCATACTCTGAAAGTAATGTTTGTTTGATCTGAGGAGCGGGTGGAAAAGGCTACTCTCCACCCTTGGGCAGGAAAGATTCATAGTAATTGCTTCCCTCCTTAGGGCGGGAATGAATTTTAAATATAGAACTAAATTTGGTTAGGTAGTCTGCGGTCTTGAGTGTAACAGCCAGTGTGAATTAAAAAAAAATACCTATTAAGCGAGACGGCCCGCGGCGGTGAAGCGGTGTGTTCCATATCTAAAATTAAAAAAAAAACTATTACAATTTGACGGAATACTAACTCCGTAAGCTGTACCGAAATTCAAAATCTTAGTTTTGACTAATATTTGATTAAAAATGAGTTCAAGCGATTCTGAAATGTTGACCCCCAGATTCGGTTAAAGACGAGGGAAATACAGTAATCCAAAATCTTTTGCCAGAAATTTGAAAGGATAGATATTTGGATACATACAATGATTTTATGAAGTGGCGAGCAAACAATAAAATAAAATATTTAAGAAAAACTATATTTTTTTACTTTCCTTATATTCGAAATAAAAATTAGGGTTTAACACGGGTGAAAGTCACCAATTCCTTTCGACCCTTATATAACAATCTACTATTTCATTTCTCATACTCGGAAAGTAGTAATTAATTAATTTGTTTGATCTGAGTAGCGAGTGGAATAAGCGTTGCTTCCCACTCTAGGGCGGGAAAGACTCATAGTAATTGCTTCCCTCCCTAGGGTGGGAATGAATATTAAACAAAAATACAACTAATTTTGGTTAGGTAGTCGGCTACAATTTTTTTTACATAATTAAAAAAATATCAATTAAAAAAAAAACTGTGGTCTTGTGAGTGTATATACAGCCAGTGCGAATTATAAAAAAAAAAAAACCTATTAAGTCAGACGGCCCGCGGCGGTGAAGCGGTGTATTCCAAATTTAAAATTTAAGAAATTTCTGGCAAATATTTTCGATTACTGTATTTGCCTAGTCTTTAACCGATTCCGGGGTGAACATTTCAGAATCGCTTGAACTCATTTTTAATCCAATATTAGTCTATATAACACCCGCGATTGTATGTTTTATAGTGTATGTGCGTGTGTGTGTACCTAATTGTATTTGTGTGTGTGTGTATTTGTATGTGTGTTAATGTGTGCATGACCCAATTGTTTGTTAGGAAGAGGTACCAACTCGCAATCAGGGTGCCGTCCCATAAAAAAAACCGTGAAACTCCGCACCGCCGACACAGGTAAGCCCCGAAACGACAATAAAAAGAGTTAGTATTATTTAATAATTTGAGTTAATTTGGTATTTTATTGTGTAGGTATACGTACACGCATCACAAGGCAGCTTTTAGCATACTTGGCTGACTTAGGATTATCCTTTAATAAAAGTCTGTGAGGATCCCTTGTTGGTCGAGAGATTACTTCTTATGCTTTTTTGAACAATCCCTTATCACGTACACAAATTTACAGATTTCATAAATGTAAAGTAAGGGAAGTGGTAACAAGCCTAGTTTTAAAAAAAAACGGTTTGCAGGACTCATCAGAACGGAGTGCACAAATGGCCCTGATGCATTTTTTTGTGCAATAAATGATCTGTCCTTATCCGTACTTTTCCCCCATATAATAAGCCCGTAATGTAAAATGGATTCTATATATGCGTGATATGTAGTAATTGCCGTTTTTCTATTTGTCATGTTCTTTACTTGTCTGAGAGCATAAGCAAATTTATTGATCCTGTTGCACAAATTATCTATATGTACTTTCCAATTTAAGTCTTGATCTATGAGTACACCCAAGAATTTGGTTTGTGTAACTTCTTCCAGTCGATCAATGTTAAGTTTAAAGTTGTATTTAGCATGTTTAGATTTATTAAATTGTATAAAATTAGATTTGTCTAAGTTGATTTTTAATTTATTTGTCTGTAGCCATCCTAAAATATTGTCAATAGTGTTATTAATGTCCATTTCATGATCAGATTTTGATTTATAGTTCTTATCAGACGTTACGATAATTGAAATGTCATCTGCAAATAATATAGGTACATTTATGATTAGTCACTAGTGGTATGTCATTTATATATAATATAAATAAAAATGGGTCCTAAGACACTCCCTTGAGGGACGCCGCATTTATTTTCCCTGAAGTCTGAGGAACAGGAAGAATGTAAATTTTCATGTACTTTATCTATGACAACGTATTGTTTCCGATCACTTAAATAAGAAGAAATCCACTGCAGTGCTAGTACTCTTATTTCAATGCTTTCTAACTTTTTTAACAAAATGTCATGTGCTACGAAGTCGAAAGCTTGTGACAAGTCGAGAAAACGTCCCGTTGTTATGTGATTATTATTTAGATTACTCAGAATATTGCTCAAAAAGGAAAATATTGCGTGTGTTGTCGAATTGTGCTTTTGAAATCCTAACTGTTCATTCGCTATAATGTTATATTTAGTACAAAAGTCGACAAGTCTGTTGAGTATACATTTTTCGAATACTTTTGACAAAATAGGAATAAGAGTGATCGGGCGATAGTTTTTGACGTCATTTTTATTGTATTTTTTGTAAAGTGGTTTCACGACTGATAATTTTAAGGCATCACGAAAAGTACCTGATGAAAATGAAAGGTTAATTAGACATGTCAATATATCATTTAATTCAGTGTTGCACATTTTAATTATTTTTGAGCCAATTCCATCATAGCCTTCGGAGTTAATGTTATTTAAAGCCATTATCTCCTTTTTAAATTCATCTTCAGTCATGAAACTAAGAAACATGGAATTAGGAATTGACACCTTATTAGTCATTATGTAAATTATTAAAGGTGTGTGTCGAGTCAATAAAATTATTACGAGTATATAGAGAATTTAATATACAAGGTGATTGGGAGATGGGTGCAAAGCTTTAAGGTGAAGACAGTACAGACAATTTAGAACCATTTAAGCCCGTGGCCATGGTGGCCCGGCAACATTAATTTATTATTCATGACTAGAAATTATAACAAAATAAACAGGTACTTACACTAACGCGCGGATACAGTTTGAGAATTGCAACAACCAATATTGGGGCAGATATTGATAAATTAGTTAACAGTAAACAATGTCAAATATCTAAAAAGCATGCTAGAGCATTGTAAAATTGTTTAATAAATAACTGCAGTGAGTGTTGTTTTTTAATTACTTACCTAAATACAAGTTTAAAAAGGGATATAATCAATTTCCCTTGTGTTGCGGCCCATCGAACCAAATTCAAAGTATTCTCGGCCATTGACTTCAAAAAAGTTGAAGACCCCTGATTTAAGCCATGGTTGTTTTAAACGAAGTCTTACCATTTTTTCTAAATCTAATTTTTATGTTTTTTTTAAAAAATGCCCAAAATTTTAACTAAACTGCTTATTTATGGCCAAATCGTTTGAAAATTAATTTATTTTTATTTTATTTTATTAAAGTAATGTGTAAGCAATTCTAGCAAAACAGGTTTTAGGCCTCTGTGTCGTTAGACATTTTTTTTTACAGACATTTAAAGATCATACAAATTTAAAAAATTAGAGACACTTTCTGTAAACCTTATTAAATTTTTTTTTATCTATTTTTGTTCAAACCTTTTTGTAAACATGCTTGATAATCGCTCTTACCCTTGAAGTATTATTTACGCGGATATCTTACAAATTATTGAAATTAGGACCTACAAACCAATTTGAGGGAGAAATTTTAGGCAGTTTAAATAAAAATAAATAATTTAAATTCAAATGTTATTTACATTTGAATTTAAATTATTTATTTTTCATGTTCAAATGTCTGCCGTGATTCCTAATACCAGCACGGCTCCGTCTTCTCACTTCTGTTGTTGTTATTTTCAACATCATCTCCAGCTTCATTGTTTCAAACGCTAAATTAATTCTGTCCATCAATAATTCTTCTCTCGTGTTTATTTCAACATTCGTATACACAAGTTCCTTAGCCCGGCCCCACACGAAAAAGTCCAGAGGGGTCAGATCTGGTGAGCGAGCGGGCCAAGGGATGGGTCCATCTCTGCCGATCCAGCCGTCAGGGAAGCAATTATTTAAGTGTTCCCTTACATTTAACGTCCAATGCGCTGGACAGCCGTCTTGCTGCCGCCTCGCGTCTTCGATGTCTCTGTTGAGGAGGAAACGGCAGAACTGTATTCTTCTTTGGGGAGCTTGCTCTTCCAGACCTTGCACATCCCTGCCATGGAGCGGATATTTATCATTTTGGTGCATTGTATGCCATACTTTCCATTATGAAATGTTAAGATTTTGAGCTACTGCTCTGGTGCTGGTAGTAGGATCCGCTTGTAATGCTGCCAAAATGTCTTCTTCGACGTCAGCTGCGTGTCTGCCTGGGTTGACTCCAGGTTCCACGCGGTGAAACCCATCTTGGGCAAGTCGACGAAAAGTGTTGTAAAACACTCGCACATTTGGTACCCTTTTTTTTTTTTTTTTGGGTGGGAAATTATCAAATAACTTCTCCCGCTCTGGGCGGAGCGGGAGAAGTTATGCTCTGGGAGGGCGTGTCAGACTTTTACTGACTAAAACCCACCCGTGTTCCTTCCGTTGCCTGTGTGCCAGGGCCACGATATCCCTTTCGGACAAACTCGCAAACCTGGCAGGCATTGGTCCTGTCGGACCCCGTCAATTGGTGCTGACATCTCTTTGAGGCGCGCGTGGAACACAACGCGCCGTCGACCCGGGCCTGGTCCTTATCGGACGGCGAGCTACCCATCGCTCACCGTCCGCAGGCCCGCGCCTACGGTGGCCGGAAATCGGCTTGCGACTCCCGACGCCCGGGGCTTCTCCTGCGGCGACTAGGGGCGCGAGGGCGCGAACCTTGTCTCACCCTCACGCGTTCCGCCTCCTCCTTCGCTAGCATAACTGCTTCGCAGATCGCAGAAGGAGGTGACGGCCTCCCATGCACTCTCGCTCCGAACCATGGCCTGAACCAGGCCCGGACGCGAAAGATCGCCGCTGCCGATCGCCTCCGTGAGGACACGGCGGTGCTCCGCCCAAGCTGGGCAGACCTCCACCGTATGCTCCACCGTGTCCTCCGGGCGATCCACACAGTGGTGACACCCGGGCGTTTCCTCCCGCTTAATCCTAAACAGGAACCTCCCGAAACATCCATGTCCGGTGAGGACCTGCGTCAGGCGGAAGGTGAGGACGCCGTGGCGCCTCTCCAGCCACTCCTCAAAGAGGGGACTTATCGCCACAATTGTGGCGTGCCCAGCGCTGGACCGTGCGGTATCCCCGTACCATCCTGATGGCCATGACCCTTTGGGACGCGTTCAACCGCTGCGCTGGTCGCAGCTTCAGAGAACGCGCCCACACCGGTGCCCCGTAAAGGGCCATGGACCGCACGATCCCCGCGTAGAGCCTCCGGCAGGAGGCGTTTGGACCCCCTAGATTGGGCAGAAGCCGCTTCAAAGCAGCCCCGGCCCGCTCCAGTCTGGGAGCCAAACGTCGAAAATGCTCCACGAAGTTCCACCGGCTGTCGAGGACGAGTCCCAGGTACTTCATCGTCGACTCTACGCCGATGTGAACCCCTCCCGCCTTTATCTGGGAACCCGTCAGTGGCGCGTTCCGAGGACCATAAAAACACATGGCCTCGGACTTGTGCAATGCCACCTCAAGTCCCAATTGCCGGATCCTATCGACGATTGTCGCAACCCCACGTGCCGCCAGTTCGGCCGCCGCCTGATGCGAACTCCCTTGTGCCAGGACTAGCGTGTCGTCAGCGTAGCAGACTACGCTGACGCCACTAGGGAGGTCAGCGCGCAGCACCCAGTCGTACCCGATGTTCCACAGATGCGGCCCCAGGACCGATCCCTGTGGGACACCGCACGACATCTCTCGCCGGTTCCACTCTCCTTGGTGACCGGGGTAGATGACGGCCCTGTCCGTCAAATAGGCCTCGACCACGCGACAGAGGTAGGTCGGCATCCGGTGATACCGAAGTGCCTCCCTAATGCAACTCCAGGGCAGGGTATTAAAGGCATTGGCGATGTCAAGAGACACCGCCAAGACAACCCCACCCCGGGCAACAGCATCCCCCGTCGTGAGGGCTCGAACGCGCACATTTGGTACCCTGCGATTCGGATAGCGTTCTTGATACATCCGTCGCGCCAAGGCTCCATTGCAGTCTGCTCTGCCATACATAAATACGATAGCCGCATATTCCTGATTGGAAAAAGTAGCCATAGCCACTTAACAATTTAAAACAAAAACGGCGTAGGAGCGCACTAAATGTCAACTCAACACAATTAACTCGAAAATAACTTAAGAATTGTACTAATTTATCATTTCGAACATATAAAGTAATTTTTTAAGCAAAAATTTTGTTTTAATTGGTCTGCCTAAAATTTAAAATTTCTCCCTCAAATTGATTTTTAGGTCCTAATTTCAATAATTTGTAAGGTATCCGCGTAAATAATACCTCAAGGGAAAGAGCGATTATCATGCATGTTTTCAAAAAGGTTTGAACAAAAAAGCACCCTTCGTTTTTTTTTTTAATAAGGTTTACAGAAGTATTTCTGAATTTTTAAAATTTGTATGATCTTTAAATGACTGTAAAAAAAATGTCTAACGACACAGAGGCCTAAAACCGTTTTGCTAGATTGCTTACACATTACCTTAAATAAATAAAATAAAAATAAATTAATTTATCATTCAATTTGGCCATAAATAAGCAGTTTAGTTAAAATTTTGGGAATTTTCGAATAAAAACATAAAAATTAGATTAAAAAAAAATGGTAAGACTTCGTCTAAAACAACCATGGCTTAAATGGTTCTAAATTGTCTGTACTGTCTTCACCTTAAACCGTTGCACCCATCTCCCAATCACCTTGTATATTGTATGTATTCGAAATGAAAAGTAGAGAGTTTAACACGGGTGAAAGTCACCGATTTCAAAATTGATTTCTTTCGACCCTTGTATAACAATCTACTATTCATTACTCCTCTCCAGTGTCGGTGTGGTGCCGGACGTAAAGAATAGCACCACCCTATTTCTTCCCGTGGGTGTCGTAAAAGGCGACTAAGGGACTTACTAGTGAATGGGCAGCAGTGTTCTCTATACATTTTAACACCATACTGCGATCGCCAACCCGCCTGCCAAGCGTGGCGATTATGGCAAACCCCTTTGAGGGAGGCCTATCCAAAGTCAAATTATTTATTTCAAATAGGCACATAAGAGGCACTTTTGAACTTCAAAATTTACAAAAAAATAGAATTGATTCCAGTTGCCCCTTCCAAAAGGTAGTTTCGTATAGAGAAGAATGGGCAAGAAACTACACCGTTACTCTTTTTTTTTAAATGTTTTACAATATGTTTTTGAGTACTTTAATTATTATGATTATATGTGAAGACGATGCACCTAGAATAAAATTACTATACCATAATAGGTAAAAAGAAATAAAAACTAAGCAATGAAAAATAACTTAATTATGAGATAGCTCACATATTTACAAACATCGTAAAAGTATATTTAAAAAATATATATATAAGTCAGTGTGTGAGTATAGGTAATCAACTAATCACAGAATGTAAAAACAATATCATAAAAATAACAAATTTTACAATAAAAATAGCAACCAGTTTGATTTTGTGTAGACTCTAAATTGTCCTATGGAGCTGGACCAGCATGTTTCCAAGCATTCCTGTCCTGGATAGAATCCTCTAACTTGTAATATGCTTGTTTACAAAGTGTACTTTTATGTGTTTTAAATTTTCTCTCATTTAATTGCAATATATCATAAGGTATTTTGTTGTAACATTTAACACAGTGCCCCATAAAAGATGTATGTACTTTAGATAATCTGAAAAATGGTTGCTCTATTTTATTTTTATTTCTAGTATTAAAATTATGTCCATCGCTTATCTTATTAAAAATATATTTTTATTTCTAGTATTAAAATTATGTCCATCGCTTATCTTATTAAAAATATGTAGATTTTTCCTTACATACATAATATTTTCATAAATGAATTGGCAAGGTACCGTCATAATATTAATACTTTTAAAGACATTCGCGGCGACGTAGATTATAAATTGCTCTGAGAGCTCTCTTTTGCAAAATAAAGATGGACTCAATGTCAGCAGCCCGACCCCACAGTAAAATGCCATACGACATACTGCTGTGGAAGTAGCTAAAATAAACCAAACGCGCGGCTTTTATATCTGTTAGCTGTCTTATCTTTCTAACAGCATAAGCGGCCGAGCTTAGCCGCCCCGCAAGAGGTTATATAATGTTGGTCCCCATTGCAGTTTCTCGTCTAGAGTGATTTCTATGTCCAACAGTGGACGTCTTTCGGTTGAAATTATGAATGATGACTGCTCTCCAGCGTTAACTATTTATTCAGCAAAATGCAGTAAAATCTTGTATCATGTACCTACTATTTAAATAAAAAAAACATAAGTGCTAGATTTTTACAAATTCCCTGAACCCCACACTAGGATTCCCTGTGTTGTAATTTATTAAGTTTCTTGATGATACTCCCATCATCAAGAAACTTAATGGAGAAGTATCATCAAGAAACTATTCCTTACGACGCACTTTAAAAAAAACGGCCAAGTGCGAGTCGGACTCGCGCAGGAAGGGTTCCGTACAATTATCTATAAAAATGGCAAAAAAATCGCGTTTGTTGTATGGGAGCCCCCTTAAATATTTGTTTTATTTTAATTTAATTATTTATTTTTAAAGTGAATATATAACTTAATATTTTGTGAATATTTCAAGCGTCTACCTATTGACGTTATCAATATCGAGCAAAAACGAGCAAAAAAATCACGTTTGTTGTATGGGAGCCCCCTTAAATATTTATTTTATTCTGTTTTTTTGTATTTGTTGTTATAGCGGCAACAGAAATACATCATCTGTGAAAATTTCGACTGTCTAACTATCACGGTTCACGAGATACAGCCTGGTAACGGACGGACAGACAGACAGACAGACGGCGGAGCCTTAGTAATAGGGTTCCCGATTTACCCTTTGGGTACGGAACCCTAAAAAATATGGCCTGGGTATCACCATAGTATTCAAAGCATTTATTTGTCACTAGCTGTGCCCGTGATTTCGTTCGCGTGCATGTCGGAAATCAATAATGTGTCGCTTAGAGAAAGCGTTGGTACCACTCCTCTATTGGAAATGAAGAATCTTCAGATGTTGCCTGGTGGGAAGCGCTACCTGGGGTTCTCTACTACAGCCCTTTTGAATGCAGTCACTGCGTCTTCATGGTCCATCCATAGTGGCAAAACTAAAGGTCTTCTGCATGCCTGTGATGACCCGTAATTATTGTATTGTACGCGTGTAGTTCACCCACAGACTGCATGTATAGAACGACTCACAGTGCGCTGTAAATAGTGTAGCCTTTACTTCAGTCGTGCATTTTGAAAATCTGCGAGCCAACATATTGCAGCGAACAGCCAACGCCCTGCGCTCACGCTCAATATCCAGAATGTCTTTTAGGTCTTCGGAAACCCAGTGGCCCAGATACTTGTAAGTAGTCACTTGCTTTAAGGAACTTCTGCAAAGTTTTAATTGTGGTTCAATCGAGTAAGTTTTAGAACCTGCCTTAAAGACTAGTACCTCACTTTTCTTAACACTGTATCTGAGCCCATGAGCCTCCGCGTATCGCTCACATGTCGTAAGCAGGTCTTTCATTGCGTTAATCAAATCATACACATACACAGGAATCCCAGAAATCGACGTCATGCCGGAAACGGGTCGTAGGTCGTGCCAATAAACGCATTTTTCTCTCTTTTCTTTTTTCTTTGTCGTGACTGTTATCAGAAAAAATAAAAAAACCCGGCCAAGTGCGAGTCGGACTCGCGCACGAAGGGTCCGTACCAATCTATAAAAACAGCAAACAAATCACGTTTGTTGTATGGGAGCCCCCTTAAATATTTATTTTATTGTTTTTTAGTACCTATTTGTTGTTATAGCGGCAACAGGAAAACATCATCTGTGAAAATTTCAACTGTCTAACTATCACGGTTTATGAGATACACCCTAGTGACAGACGGACAGACATACAGACAGACAGACGGCGCACAGTGGGCTGAAATTCGCGTTTCATAGACATTCAACTTTTTTTTTTAAGTGTCGCTTTTTTTGCTTGGTAACGATTGGGAATACCTACTACATGCCTAATAAAATGAACTTTTAGGTTTATAATCTGAATCAGCGTACTCAGATTTTTTTTCGAAAAAAATTGTATGGAGTCGGCATAATAAATGATGATATCTCCATTATGGCACAATTGCGCCTTACGTTATTAATATATGAATTATTTTGGATTTTTTGATATACTCCATGCCAAATTCAAACACGCGCTTTTTAAAAAAAAAATCTTTAAAAAACAAACAATTTTTTTTTTTGTTTATTGTTTTGTTTTAACTGGTATTAAGCTTAACATGTATGTATATAGACTAGAAATTTACGCAAATTAATTGTGTGCAATTTTAGAAATTGAAATTCATTAAAAATCATAAAAAATTGGCTAATACCTGTATCCTTTATTTGTTACCGGCAATCTGTATAATCCGGTATTCTATACAATACCTAGGCAATGTATAGAATACCTAAAACGTGTAGGTAATGTATGAAATATTATTTATTTTATACTTTGCCTAGGTATTCTATACAATACCTTCTGATAATATTTATATCATAGAAACCTTTTACACATAACGACTTAAATTTGATGAACAACAAAGTAGTACAAATGGTGAGGTGATAAAGTAATTATCTAACGACTCTCAAAATCCCCAATTAAGCAAAATATTATTATTTAACAATACTTGAACTATCTACTGTCTTTTTGAATATCTGTTGGATAATTAGGCTTAAAATTACACGTAATTGGTAATATTTGTCAAATATATAAATTTTAACATCATAAGACACATTTTGTGATTCTTTTGTGGTACTAGAAATACCCTAAAAACTAAATATTAGTAGTTGTGCAATACAAATAATTATAAAAATTAATGACATCTCATTAAACCCAAAAATATAATGAAAAAATTTAATATTAAAATAATTACAATAAAAATATATGATAAAATTAATAAAACAATGAATATATTATTTAAAAATATTGCCTATTCTGAATCACTATCTTCAGAGTCAAACTCAGAGTCAGAATTTATTTGAGCAATATCCCTAAACTCGAATTCAGGTGTTTGAAGATTCAGCAGATCCAATGTTTCATCAAACACAGGTTTCTTTTTTTTGCATCCATCGTTGGTGAAAGACCAACGATGGATGCTGTTGAAATAAGCGGATCGGACGAAAGAAGAAGGAAATTAAAAATATCTTCATTGGAACTCACTCTGCTCTTCTTACGTGAGTGATGTTCTCTGAATCTTCTGAAGTCCTTGTTCCTTGCTTCTGAAGCTTCTTCAGATAAACTTCCAATCGGAACTATTGCGTTAGAAGCAATAAGTTCGGCTCCATGAAGCAGTATCGTGTGCACTGTTGATGACATGTAGTACCAGTTGTACAATTCAACATATTTCTCAACAGTTATGTACGCATATTCTTTAAATTTCGAAATATTGATGGGTTCTCCTGAAGTTATGGCTTGCAAAATTACAGCAAATCTTCGGATCAGATATTTATCTAGTCCTGTGATAGCCGCAGTCTTTTCAGGAAATTCAAAGAATCGTCGTGCAGTGTTGCTGTCACCACCGCGTCGTTAGTCGTGCCATAACCTTGTTTTACGACATCGATTAATAGGTTGAGCTCCATTTTGAACCTGGCTTGGATAGTTTTCTTTCTTGCATCCACTGCAGCTTTCTCACTATCCCCTCTAGCAGACCACTTCTTAATACCTAATTCATATGCGATATGCAAAAGACATTCCATCATGTTTATGCGGGCATGTAGTGAAGAAAGTACGAGTTCCATCAAGTCATCTTCTGTTGATTTCTTTTTAACTTCTTCCAAGTTGTTCATCTCCGAAGGTTTCGCCAAACAAATGTAGCACGCTGCATTCGATCTTACGTTAGGAGAAAGGTATGTTTTTATTTTAGCATCTACCATGGTGAGCATTAGCTTATGACTCACCATATTGCTATCACAATCAGATGGTTGGAGAGCCGATATATCAGCTTAGACTCTTTCATTTTCTCCCTTCACCACTGTTTCACTTTCTTTAACAAAGGTGAACTGTACTGGGCGACAATACGCTGCTGAGCAAGGTTTCGGGTTCTCCCAAACTGTGATGTCTTCACATGTCATCTTCAGTGGTGATAACGAAGTCATGAAGATACTAGAGTTATCTTGTGTAGAATCCATCTTCTGTTTGTATCTGCTTTGGCTGGATGCTCCGTCGAAACCGTATTTTGATATAAAAAGGAGTTCTTTATTTTGTATACTTTCTGGCAAAGATTTAATTATTCTTTTTGCTGTCAGATCTAGCTATTTTTGCTGAGGAATCTGTCACCGTAATTGAATTTTTCGGTTCAGGTGGAAAGTACACATTTTTCTCTTTTTGCATGCAGTAATACGAAGGGTACAAGTGCTTAAGGCCTTCTCGAATTGCTGATTCTCGCAGAGTTATATATTGCCACTTTGATAATTTCAGAGATATCAGTAAACCAAGTGCTTTTTGGGGTGAAAACGTTTCTTTACTGGTTGGTTATTTAATTAAATCTTGAAGTTTTTCGATTGATTCTGGGTGGTTCACTATTCAATCACAGAAGCAATGTTGTTTTGGCCTTCATCTTTAAATTTAGAAATAGTTGCAAATAGGAGCTCACTGGAATCTTTGTCTGTCAAGTCTCCACTCCATCTCTTTTTCTGTTTCGTTCCCAAGTCTTCAAAAGGTTCACGATTTGAGATTTTTCGTTTCGTCATTGTTCCAGTTGATGATGTAGATGGCTCCAAAAGAGAACCAGTAGCGCTTGACGATGATTCCAAAATAGTAATGTTAGAACTTGGTGATGGCTCCGAAATTGGCATTATAGGGCTTCCCTCATTGTGAGTAATCGATTTTATATTTTCTTTTAAGCAACTCGGCCAATGAACATCAGCCTCGAGCCAACTTTCGTAGTCAGTTCGGAACCTCTCATATTTCCGTTGTGTTGATTCATATCGTTTCTGTGCAGCCCTAATGAATCTCCGGCAAAATTCTTTTAAAGTCACACAATCTTCTTCAGATACACTGTTGTTTAAACGAGATAGCACGGTTTGAAACAAAAAAATATAGTCTCTGAGTTTGTGAGCGTTTTTTAAAATAACGAACAAATCTAAGTTTGTTACGATGCTTGCCATGATGTTTGTACTTCCAATGATTGAAGAATACTAAATGATTTTCTTTTAGTACGCTCCTATTTATTGCGATCGACTTTAATGTACGTGCCCGAAAAACTAATTTACTAACTACCCTCTTAATTGCTAACTAATGAGAACCCAATTATTTAATAGATATAGGTATTCAAAAATTCGGTAGATAATTAAAATGTCATTAACAAACAATAATTTCCTGAATTTTTTTGGGAATTTTGAGAATCATTAGATTAGATAATTACTATTTCAGATTTAAGCTAATGAGTTTTTAAGCGAATTTCACTTTCTAATATGGCACTTAATTTTATTAATTTGCGTAAATGTCTAGTCTACCATATACATACATACATAGCTTGATACTAGTTAAAACAAAACAATAAACAAAAATAAATTGTTTGTTCATTAAAGATTTTTTTTTAAAAAAAGCGCGTGTTTGAATTTGGCATGGAGTATGTCAAAAAATCCAAAATAATTCATATATTAATAACCTAAGAGGATATTAGGGCGCAATTGTGCCATAATGGAGATATCATCATTTATTATGCCGACTCCATACAATATTTTTCGAAAAATTCTGAGTGCGCTGTTTCCGATTACAAACCTAAAAGTTCATTTTATTAGGCATGTAGTAGGTATTCCCAATCGTTACCAAGCAAAAAAAGCGACACTTAAAAAAAAAGTTGAATGTCTATGAAACGCGAATTTCAGCCCACTGTGCCTGCCACTGTGCAAAACCGGAACCCTATTACTAAGGCTCCGCCGCCTTAGTAATAGGGTTCCGGTTTTACCCTTTGGTAAACCCTAAAAAACGATGTATCGGAAAAATTTACAACCTGTGATGATCTTTCAAGTCCAGTGACTACAAATATTAACTTTTCTTTAAAAAAATTCTGTAATGTAACCATGAATAAGCCTTCTGTAAATCAAAATAAAAAAAACAATAACAGTTAATATTTGTAGTCGCAGGACTTGAAAGATCATCACAGGGTGTCAGTTTTCCGATACATTTTTTGATATCTACTTATAATGTAAAAAGTACATGACAAAGATCTTTTTTTTTATATTTTTCTGATAAAGCTGAGGGTATGGCCTATCACCCGTATCCGGCTTAACCGTATCCTGTATATCATCAACATGACTAATATTGTTGACGCATACTCCGTCCATATAACAACCCTGATAGGTGTAGCTGAGCTCGACGAGGTCAGGCCGCACTCCAGCCTATACACATCCGATAACGAGCCTGCCCACCTTACACAATTAATCTGGTTGCTATACCAAAGCCGTAGAATCGAAATAACTTCTCTATCCACTGAAGTATCATTTAAAAGTTTCTGCCACAGCATTTCGTACGACACCAGATCAAACGCTTTGGCCACGCACACACGTTATTACAGTTTATTCAGCCCACTCAATCTAACTAAATACAGGCTACACTGTTAGGGCAATCCCACGAAGACTCGTGATCCGTCTACATACTATCTTCCGAGACGACTTGATGCTCCGGAGAACTCTTCCATGATCGATTTAAGAATTATTTGTTTACTACACCGGTAGCGTTGTTAATAAAATTACGTCGTTATGATGTCGGCACTGCACCTGACTATCAAATAGGTTTAGCATTTTAACTCCTGACGGATACAGGAGGGTGTTATTCTAATAAACCCTGAATAAACCTATGAAAGCATGAACTGGGCTAGGATGACAGAAGTAACATGGCACTGTTGTTTTCTTATAGACCTGAATGATGTAAAATAATGAACGTTTAACTGAATACTAAATTTAATTAAATATACATTACACTTAGAATAGATAATTAAATACTTATGGATATGGACAGCGCAATATTATGTATCACACAATATGGCAAACTGACGCACTTGAACAGTGAGGCGGCGTCCAGTCGAGCTGTCGCGCCAGTACCGGACACGAGTCGAGTGCACGACCGGTAGCCGGGACACGGACACGAGTACACGACCGGTAGCCGGGACATGGACACGAGTACACGATCGGTAGCCGGGACACGGACACGAGTACTCGACCGGTACCGGGACACCGACGGCGAGGGCCGCGCTCCTCGTCCGTGTGCTCACGCCACTCACAGGCTGGAGATGAAGTGCCACTTGTCCACTGCGAACAGAAATCACAACTTACTTATAACCCGCCTAATGTTCGCCGACGAGTAGTACCCAGCGAGCAGGTCTGCAGTCATCAATCCGATCGCATCGTCGTTGAATATGGCTATGGTAAATGGTAAATGCAAAGAACCAGCACCTTATTTGCGTAACACACTATCGAATGATAAATGATTTTTATTTCTGTAAGTAGGTTTGTACAAACACTTTTACACGTCAATCATATTTTTAAAACTAGATGATATCGGCGTTTCCTATCTGACTACTCTGAGAAGAAAGGCCGAAACACACTCAGAGGTCACAGTCTCTTTTAAAGTCCAGACACGGCACAAATGCCGAAGTGTTCGTTGAAAAATTGTAAAAATATGACGTCAAGAACGTTAAAAAAGGATGGGATTTCGTACTTTCGGTAAGTATAAAAGTAAATTGATTTGTTTTTGTTGTTTATATGACTAAATATAGGGAGCATTAGGTGATTTTGATTTAATTTGTCTTAAAATTTCAGTCAACGTTCCAAGTATAATACGGCAAATTTTAATGGCCGCTTTTTCAGTGTAAGAACAATGCATTATAACAACCTTTTAATTTAGTCGAATAATACAAATATACCCTGTTTTGACAATGTAGTCGATTTTTTATTATTATGTTGAGTTTGTTAACTTTTGTACTTTTTTTGTATTTAGTTTTTAATTAATATTTTATAGTTTATTTTTATTTGTAGTTTTTAACCGTCTTCCAAAAGGAGAAGGTCTGAATTCGACGATTTAAAAAATATTGAATACTTATCGATTACTTATTTTAGGGCATAATTGAGTAATTCTTTGTATCTCCTTTGTAAGAGTAAGAATAGTCACCGATTTTGCCTTTATGAACATAATCATGATCTGATGATGAACTTTGGAGATACGTACCTAACTAAACTCTTCATAGACCGATAGCAAATCTTTGGTAACAACGAATTTTATTCTGTTTATACGTGTTGTTGATAACCGCATTACTAAGTAGGAGGAAGGGGTTGAAGTATTAGTTTATTATTGATAAGTTTTTTTTTTTTTAATTAAGTATTCAATTTTTTAATGTTAGATGAATGGTGTTTTCGATTGTAGTTGTAGATATATAAATGTTCTACCCATTTACATTTACAATGTTTCGACGACCACATCAGCATTTTTGCCGTGTGTGCAGTCACGCGGTCGACGCGATACTATTATTTTTTTCACTATTTGAAATGAGCGCATAATTCTACTTTGTGCTCTCTATTTTTGCGGACCGTTTTGAGACTCTTGAGTGTGTATCTTGGCTTTTTAGTATATCAATGCTCCCATCATTAGGTAGTGTATAAAAACGGTTGTTGCACAAGCAAACGGGGAGTCGAGGTCAAGTGATTGGACAGTGCGGTCCTCTGAGTCCAAACTAAGGCCCGTATTAATAAACGTTCCCCAACGACGTACTCAAGTGGGCCATTATTACGATATCAGCATCTCAAGATCATTACTAATTAATACAGATGCGCCGAATGTAGGTTCAACCGAATACGAATGTTCGGTCCAAAATATACCGAATCGAATATTCGGCCGAATCATTCGGTTCAATTCTGCGGTAAACAGGTTTGTACACGTCGGTACGGCGGCGGCGCCGGAAGAGCCGGGCGGCGTTTGCAGTGTTCGTAATTGTTAATTTCATAAAGTTTTTAAACAATTGGTACACAGAGTAGTGTTTCTTTCATTTACAAAAAACTATGTACAACTTTCAGAATAAACCACACTTATTTAGTAATTAGTTAGTAAAATGTTTTTTTTTAATATTAACAATAATTTTAATAGTCTGAGTAGGTACTATAACTTATTATTTTATGCAACAATGATTGTTGTTGTGATTTTGAATGTTTTTATTACATAATATAATATAATTTTGTGAAACCAAGTTTCGGCACATTTATTTTGAATGTTTTTATTACATAATATAATATAATTTTGTGAAACCAAGTTTCGGCACATTTATTTTGAATGTTTTTATTACATAATATAATATAATTTTGTGAAACCAAGTTTCGGCACATTTATTTTGAATGTTTTTATTACATAATATAATATAATTTTGTGAAACCAAGTTTCGGCACATTTATTTTGAATGTTTTTATTACATAATATAATATAATTTTGTGAAACCAAGTTTCGGCACATTTATTTTGAATGTTTTTATTACATAATATAATATAATTTTGTGAAACCAAGTTTCGGCACATTTATTTTGAATGTTTTTATTACATAATATAATATAATTTTGTGAAACCAAGTTTCGGCACATTTATTCCACACCCACATTTATATCCTTATAATCTTTATAATCGACACAATTTAAATAAACTAAAATAGATAAAGTAAGATTGTCCTACAAAATGGTACGACGATCTAACACCAGCCCTTTCGCTATCCGACTCATCAGCTTTACACCGAGCTCAAACTTTTAACGGTGAGACAGCTATTTGTGCTTAGAACCACTATCTGGAAACAACAAAGTACCACCCCCAGACTCAAATATACTCGTACGCGGTCAAAGAATAGTTTGCCCAACCCCTAGTCATAGAACTACCTTCGCCAGAAGACAGCTGTATGTATTGAGCTCTCTAGTTTACAAAAATATTAATTACACTCTGCTCTGTCCTCGAGATCAAGAAAACTATATAGTAACGCGCACGTACTGCTATCCAACCACTAAATTTGAAATCAACAAGATAAGCAAAATGAAACAACTAGTGGTGCCCTCTCTCGGTAATTCATTCGCGTTTTAGTGCTTCCGCTGTCCGCCACGTTTTTTCGTTCCTCTCAAATATTAATTAATTTAACTAGTTTCAGGTGTTTTTGGATAAGGTGTGTAAAGGTATTATATCGTAAACAACGTAACGTATAGTATAATTATCATTATGCCGAGAAGACGGTATAGTGATGAAGATAAGTATTGAGGCCTATGTAAATCGAAAAATGAGGAAGATCGAGAAGAAGTTGAAGAAAAGACATCGACAACGCTCAGATTCGTTAAAAATCTTAGGTAAGTACAAATTTAATAACGAACTACAGTGACTGGTTACTACTATTCTTTAGGGAGAAAATCTTTTTTTTTCTGTATGTTTCCCACATTGTTAAATAATATAAATCTACATATATTGGTCGTGAACATTTTAAATGTGGAATGTGTCCGCCAATTGATAACAACAAAGCTATTTACAGTTTATAGGGATTTATCCCAGTGCTATAACATAATCATTGTGAGCATTACGATGGAATGTCCCCAGTCATGATTTCTTTTAAAATTCATTTTTTTCCCGTTGGTCGTGGACATTCTAATGGAATGTGTCCGCCAATTTATAAAACAAGGCTGTGTACAATTTATAGGGATTGATACCAGTGCTATGTTAACTGATTGTGAGCATTACAGAGGAATGCATCCGTCATGATTTATATAGATCTACTTACTTTTGGTAGTAGGTATTTATTACCAACATCTAAATGCGTTAAGGCTCTTACAAACACACGCGATATCGCGGGCGCGACATGCACCGACAAAGAAATTGTCTTTGTCGGTGCCTGCCGCGCCCGCGATATCGCGCGAGTGTGTAAGAGCCTTTACGCGATTTATTATTAAATATGCATTAGGTTGTGGACTTCGATTATGGATACACAAGCGTAACTATAATGTCGCCCGTTCACACCCATTACAGACGAACCACCCAGAAGCAATATTTGTGAAGCACGCTTATCGTCCCCCGAGCTACCGTGACAGTCTATTGAGATCACACAGAACTCGGACCTTCCCAGTGAGGTAGTGGCCCCGCTCAACGACATGGGGAACATATCGTTGGAGTCTACAGATGTGACACCCGCCTTAAATGTGTCTGAACCCATCGCTGCCGATACTGCCATCGCGTATCAGGATGTAAAAATCGTAGGAAACAGCGAAGCTGAAGACATTCTTCCTGATGATATTTTGGAAATATTAGGGGAAGCTCCTATAAGAGACAAAAGGTTCGGTGTAGCCCTTAATTCAAGTCTAGCTATCAGGTGGGAGCATACAGCGACCAATGGCCTTTCTAAGGATATAAAAAAAGACATTTTCATAAAACATGACATTCCAGAAAACTGTATAAACATTGACGCTCCTATACTTAATCAAGAACTGAAAGCAGCGTTATCAGAAGTTCTTAACAAAAAAGATAAGGTGATTGAAAATAAGCAGAATCACATTGCCCTGCTAATTACTTGTTTAGGAGATGCTCTTTCACATGTTTTATCTACCGAAAATACCGATATAAAACTTGTTAAGTCGTTAACTGACGCTGGAAAACTGGCCTGTGACTTGCAACATACGGAATCGATGATTCGCAGAAGTTTTGTTTGTTCGTCAATTAAAAAAGACATAAAAGGTCACCTGTACACAACTCAAATAGATAGCCACCTCTTTGGCGTCAGTTGGGGGATGTTTTAAAAGCTGCCAAAGCAATAAACAAACAGGCGCGGAAATGAAAACTGGAGCCTCTGCACCTGGGCCAGGTGCAGAGGCTCCAGCTTTCATTTTTTTTTCTTCAAGACGATTTGTAAACCAAACGCAAAATTTAAACGCGAGACGCCCCTCGGCAGGCAGACGGGAGCTGGGGCGAGACCCCGAGTACCAGCGCCACTCACAGACCCACGCACCGCGCCGCCGATAGAACCGGTGAGTCATGCAGGACGGTTGTCGCAATTTTACGATAGATGGCGTCGTATCACTAGTGATGCAGTACTTTTATCATGGGTGAAAGGGTATAAATTACCTTTTAATACATGTGTGTTACAAAATCACACGCCATCACCACCAATCCTAAATAAGATAATAATAATTTGAGAGCCTATGGGGCGATCATTAATGATTTATTAAACATTGGAGCAATATCACCCTGTCAACCATGTTATGGCCAATATCGAACACATTTCTTGTACCCAAACCAGATGGAAGACAACGATTTATCTTAAATCTCAAGTCTTTAAATAGATTTATAAATACAAACCATTTCAAACTAGAAGATCTTCGCACTGCGGTGAAATTAATTTCAAAGAATTACCATCTAGCTACACTCGATTTAAAGGACGCATATTTTTTAATTCCAATTGATAAAGATTTCCGAAAAAAAATGCGTTTCCAAATACCTTCCACCCAGGGTTTGGATAACAATCTTTATGAGTTTAACGTGCTTCCATTTGGCTTGTGCACAGCCCCATACGTTTTTACTAAACTGCTTAAGCCTGTAATGGCATTATTAAGAAGTTTAGGCTATTTATCTACTATTTATTTAGATGATGTATGCTGTATAGGAAAAACATACAACGAATGGCTAGAAAATGTTCAAATAACCAAATTAATTTTAGAATCTTTGGGATTTGTTATTAACAATGAAAAAAGTTAATTGACCTCGAAGACCAGTTGTAAATAATATTTACAACTGGTCTTCGAGGTCAATTAACTAGCTTAAAAAATCTAGGCTTTATTATAAACACAGAGTTATTTCATATTAGACAAACAGACACAAAAAAGACCCATAACAAAAATGACATTCATAATTCTATGAGCCTTAAACGTTGCAAGATTAGAAATGAAATGAAATGAAAGTTATATGAATATATCTTTACATGTTCACCAAGATTTAATTTGGTGGCTCAACGCTGTTCAAAATAACGTTAATCCTATTCGTGACGAGAAATATTTGCTTGAAATAATTTCTGATGCGAGCAAAACAGGGTGGGGGGTGGCATGTGGCGAAGAGACTGCAAATTGGCAGTGGGGTGCTGCAGAAAAGGACATGCATATTAACTTATTAGAATTAATGGCAGCCTTATTTGGCCTAAACAGCTTAAGAATTGCCAGATCCTTTTACGCATTGATAATACCTTAGATTTAGATTAGATTTCCGCATTTGAATAAAATTTCCAAAGAACTTTGGCAGTGGTGCGAGGAGAAAAATATACACGTTTTCGCTTCCTATATTAGTTCGGAAAACAATGAAATAGCAGACGCGGAATCTTGGGCCGCACATCCAGACATAGAATGGGAACTAAGTAACAATGCCTTTAGCGAAATCGTCCACACATTCAGTACACCAACTATTGATTTATTTGCATCAAGAATCAATAGACAATGCGAAATGTACGTGTCATGGAAAAGAGACCCTGACGCCTACGCAGTAAACGCCTTTACATTCAATTGGAATAATCTAAACTTTTATGCATTTCCACCATTTTCTGTCATATTAAAAACTTTCCGGAAAATAATTACGGATGAGGCTGAAGGCATCGTTGTTGTGCCATACTGGCCCACGCAACCGTGGTTCCCGTTGTTCGAAAGTCTGTTAGTATCTAAGATTATCCTGTTTGACCCAAGTGACCAAGCTCTTTTCTCTTGTTCCCACAGACCACCACCACCTCGGCTTACCCTGGCTGTAGGCAGGTTGTCAGGACGGCACTACTGAAAAGAGGCGTCCCTCCTTCTTCTATCGATATTATGTATGCTTCACTTTCCAACAATACTATGAAACAGTATGATACGGGTTTAAAAAAGTGGTTCCTTTTTTGTCAGTCTCACAGCGTTGATTTTTAAGATTTTGAGTATTTTCTTACAATGCTTTTTAATGACGGAGTCCAATATGGGACTTTGAATAGCCATCGATCAGCTTTATCTCTAATAATTGGATCAAAAATTGGATCTGATGACAGAATTATCCGTTTATTTAAAGGTTTCTATAAACTAAGACCACCATTACCTAAGTACAATGAAACTTGGGATCCGTCTATTGTGCTAAATTACTCATCTAATTTATATCCTAACGATGAGTTAGACTTGGATTGTCTTACAAAAAAGACCGTAACCCTAATCGCATTAGTCACGGCCCACAGGGTTCAAACAATTTAGAAAATAAATATTCACAATATTTGTATTCATTCAAACCATATCTCTACAGATTCCAGATTTGATTAAAACTTCATGTATTGGTTCAACACAACCTTGTCTACATCTACCGTTTTTTATTAAACAGCCAGAAGTTTGCCCAGCTAACGCACTTAGGTCGTATTTAACAAAAACTGCGTCGATTAGAGGCGGAGAAGAATATCTCTTCATTAGTTATAAAAGCCCTTATAATGCTGTATGTTCGCAAACTTTAAGCCGCTGGATAAAAAATGTTTTATGTGACAGTGGTGTTGATACAAGTAAATTCAAGGCTCACTCCACCAGACATGCGTCTACTTAAGCAGCCCTTAAATCAGGCGTCTCCATAGACCTAATTAGAAAAACTGCTGGCTGGACTGGGTCTTCATCTGTATTTGCTAGGTTTTATCAAAGACCAGTGTTAACAGACAATGCCAATGATTTCGCTGTATCTGTTTAAACGCATAGATTAATCATTTACAATTAGTGGTTATGTAGCGAAGCTTCTTCCTCAATATATTAATTTATTCAAATTAAAATGAACATGTACCTAAAGTAAGTATAAGAAGAGGAAAATGTACTAAATTAAGTATAAGAATAGGGAAATGTACTAAAATATAAGAAATATAAACAAACAAAATAAGTAGTATTTACACTAAATTCATACATTATATAACTATAAAATATACACACCTAAATCTAATATATTAAACTAAAAATGTAAGTTGTACAAATTAGTTATTAAGACAACCGCACAATCAGATACATTTCATATTAGATATTTTTTATGTGGTTTTGTGGAATGCGGACCGGTTACCTGAGCGAGCGCCCGCGCCTTGTCTACCTGCCTCTTTCACTCTCGCGGCGCACGCCGCAGTCGAGAATATTTACCGGTCGCTAGCGCACGTCGCTCTCGCTCATACCGCTTATCATTTGATATTTGATGCATGTTCAATCTAGTGCTTTTAGGACTTGTACCTAGTGCTATTCAGTATAATTGTGCCTATCGTTTCTTTCTGTGCTCTTCATTTCGCCTTCTAATTTTACTATCTGTGTCCTGCGAACTCTTTTCTATCTGTGAACTTTCTTGGACAATACAATACTTCTAAAACGTAAGCTTTTGTGTTTGCTTTATTTATTGCAACCCATTACCGCTTCATTGGTGACCCCGACGAACACGAATGATGACAGAGCCGAAAGACACACAAAATGGCGACGACAACGTGCCACCTAGCACCTCGCATGATATCCAGCGAGTTGGCATACGAGTACCTCCATTTTACCCGGAGAAACCGGCATTGTGGTTTTACCAGCTTGAAAGCCAATTTTTCCTGGCTAACATAACAGCTGACACCACCAAATTCCATCATGCTATGGGGCAGCTGGATCCCATTTACGCATCGGAGGTGGAGGATATCATAGCTGGTCCCCCAGCACCCAATAAGTACGAGCGACTGAAGTCGGAACTCATAAGGCGACTTTCAGCATCCAAGGAGAAGAAGATCCTGCAGCTGGTAACGCGTGAGGAACTGGGCGATCGGAAGCCCTCCCAATTCTTGCGCCATATCCAGCATCTTGCAGGACCCGACGTCCCAGAGGACTTTCTGCGCACCATGTGGTCCAGCCGCCTGCCGAATAATATCCAGACCATTGTAGCCTCGCAGTCGAAGGCTACTCTTGACGAGGTCGCAGAGCTGGCTGACCGCATCCACGACATCGCAGCCCCCACCCCGCACGTAGCGGCAGCTACAGCACCAGGCACTTCTCCAGAATTAAGCCATCAAGTAGCGGAACTCACACGCCAGGTGCAGAAGCTGACGACCAAGTTAGACAGGATGTCAAGGCCGAAGTCACGGAGATCCAAATCAGGAAGTCCGGATCGTAGCAACTCCCGTTCAAGCCGTTCCCAGTCCAACTACCGGAAATACCCTTTGTGTTGGTACCACGCAAAGTTCGGTGAGAGGGCAAGTAGGTGTACAAAACCGTGCGATTACAAGCCAAAGGGAAAAGAATAGGGCAGTCCGTCATGGCGACTGACGCCTGCCCAAAACCAGGTCGCTTGTTTATAACCGACCAGCGGACAAAAGTGCAGTTTTTAATAGATACAGGCAGTGATATATGTGTGTTTCCTCGAACATTAGCGAAAGGTAAACAAAGCCAAACGAACTATCAACTGTTTGCCGCTAATGGGTCTGTTATAAATACGTATGGATATGCTCATTTAGTTATTAATATAAACTTGCGCCGCGACTTCGCTTGGCGATTTATTGTAGCAGACGTAACGCGGGCCATAATAGGTGTAGATTTTTTAGCATTTCATAATTTAATAGTAGATGTACGTAACAAATGTTTAATTGATAATAATACTATGCTCACCACCGCGGCTTCGGTCGCGAGTTTTTCTGACGATGTTTCTTCGGTAAAGGTAACACCGGGTGATAAAAATGATTCCGTGTACCATGCAATACTATCAAAGTACCCTAACATCACTCGTCCCTCAGGTATGCACCGTACACCAAAACATAACATAACGCACCACATACGTACTACACCTGGTCCACCAGTATCTAGCACACCACGCAGATTAGCGCCAGATAGGTTAAAGGTTGCTAAAGCCGAATTTGAGGCCATGTTACAGATAGGTACGTGCCGGCCGTCAGAATCACCATGGGCTGCTCCACTTCACCTCGCGCTTAAGCGGGACAACAGCTGGCGCCCATGTGGTGATTACCGGATGCTTAACGCCAGAACGGTCCCAGACAGGTACCCCATACGCCATATCCAAGACTTTTCCCACAACCTTGCAGGATGCTCCGTCTTCTCGACAATAGACCTCGTAAAGGCATATAATCAGATTCGAGTCAATCCCAGTGACATTGAGAAGACTGCCATCACAACGCCGTTCGGCTTATACGAATTTCCATTCATGACGTTTGGACTTCGTAATGCCGGACAGACGTTTCAACGTTTCGTCGATGAAATGCTGCGTGGCCTAGATTTTGCCTATCCGTACATCGATGACATTTTGGTCTTCTCAAAAGACCAGGCAACCCACACAGCCCACCTGCACCAAATATTCAGCAGGTTGGCGGAATATGGCATGGTCATTAATACGGCAAAGTGCGTGTTTGGAGCCTCGGAGGTAACATTCCTGGGTTACAACGTTTCGGTGAACGGTACCAAGCCCCTGCCAGACAAAGTAGTGGCCATTAACAATTTTCCCGTCCCGAAAACGGTGAGAGAGTTGCGCAGGTTCCTCGGAATGATAAATTTTTACCGTAGGTTCATTCCTGACGCTGCCACACACCAAACACCGCTGAATGCTCTTCTAACAGGTTCCGTGAAGGGTTCCCATCCCGTACATTTCACGCCTCGAGAACAGGAAGCCTTCGAAGCGTGCAAACGTGGACTGTGTCAAGCTGCCATGCTAGCTCACCCAGACTGCGATGCAAAACTTGCTTTGGTTACCGACGCTTCGGACGTAGCTATGGGTGGCGTGCTCCAGCAGTTAAAGGATAACACGTGGCAACCTCTAGCGTTTTTCTCCCGCAAGCTGAGTCCCTCGCAAACCAAATATTCCCCATATGATCGCGAGCTCTTGGCGATCTATGAGGCGGTCAAGCACTTCCGTCATATGATCGAGGCACGTGACTTTGTGATATATACTGACCACAAGCCACTTACATTCGCATTTCATTCCAGGAAAGAGAACTGCTCTCCCAGGCAATTTCGTAACTTGGACTATATTTCGCAGTTTTGTACTGACATTCGGCATATTTCAGGGAAGGATAATGTGGTGGCTGATACTTTATCTCGAATCGATGAGATTATTTTACCTCTCGATCTGCAAAAGCTAGCTACCGCACAAAACACCGACCCTGAACTGAAACAACTCTTGAATGGCATTAACTCCCTACACTTGGAGAAGGTAAAACTACCTGGCACACCTTCAGAGCTGCTTTGCGATGTAAGTGGTACTACACCTCGACCATATGTGACGAAGGAATTACGTCGACAGGTTTTTGAGAGCCTACACTCTCTCAGCCATCCCGGTGCTAACGCCAGTATCCGACTGATCACCGACCGCTATGTATGGCCTGGGATCAGGAAGGATTGTAGGGAATGGGCGCGTTCATGCCTAGCGTGTCAACGCGCAAAGGTACATAGACATGTATCGGCACCGTTGGGCACGTACAAGCTTCCACGCGCTAGGTTCAGGAACCTACATATTGACCTCGTCGGACCCCTACCACTATCGCACGGATACCGGTATTGCCTCACAGCAATCGATCGTTTTACTCGATGGCCTGAGGCAATACCCTTACAGGATATTACAGCCGAGACGGTAGCAAAAGCCCTCCTGAGCGGATGGATATCCCGTTTTGGCTGTCCCACAAACGTCGTTACAGACCGTGGCGGGCAATTTGAATCCACCTTGTTTCGCCACTTATCACAAATAGCTGGTTTCCAACATAAAAGGACGACGGCCTATCATCCAGCCTCCAATGGGCTCGTGGAGAGGTTTCATCGCCAGCTCAAAGCTGCCATAACCTGTCACGCTGATAGCAGCTGGGTTGAGTCCCTTCCCCTTGTACTATTAGGTGTACGTAGTACCTTCAAAGAGGACCTTAAGTCAACGCCAGCCGAACTGGTGTATGGTGAATCACTACGTTTACCAGGAGATCTTCTCAGCCCAGAGGACCACGACGATCCAGACGTCACCAGTTACATCGCGCGCCTACGGAGCTTTGCAAATAAATTGCAACCTACTCCAGCGTCACGTCATAGCGGACGCCGCTCACCCTTCATTTTTAAGGATTTGGCCACATCAACACACGTCTTCCTTCGTGATGACACTGTGGCCGGATCGTTGAAACCTGCCTACACTGGCCCTTATGAGGTCATACAACGAGGAGACAAAGCATTCAAGCTAATGGTGAAAGGTAAGACGGTCACCGTATCGATCGACAGAATAAAACCTGCCTACATACTGCGTGATCCAGACACCACAACACACCTCAGTCAACCCCCACTACCTCATACTACTACCCAAACACATATCCCAACCACACACTCACCACAAAATTCCACTCACACTCCCACTCAGAATACATGTCATGAAGACATACCTGACGCCGGAGAAAGCTCGGCCAGAAAGACTCGTTCGGGCCGCAGAGTGAGATTCCCAGACTATTATCGCCCGTAGGACGGTCTCTGGAGGGGGGTGGTGTAGCGAAGCTTCTTCCTCAATATATTAATTTATTCAAATTAAAATGAACATGTACCTAAAGTAAGTATAAGAAGAGGAAAATGTACTAAATTAAGTATAAGAATAGGGAAATGTACTAAAATATAAGAAATATAAACAAACAAAATAAGTAGTATTTACACTAAATTCATACATTATATAACTATAAAATATACACACCTAAATCTAATATATTAAACTAAAAATGTAAGTTGTACAAATTAGTTATTAAGACAACCGCACAATCAGATACATTTCATATTAGATATTTTTTATGTGGTTTTGTGGAATGCGGACCGGTTACCTGAGCGAGCGCCCGCGCCTTGTCTACCTGCCTCTTTCACTCTCGCGGCGCACGCCGCAGTCGAGAATATTTACCGGTCGCTAGCGCACGTCGCTCTCGCTCATACCGCTTATCATTTGATATTTGATGCATGTTCAATCTAGTGCTTTTAGGACTTGTACCTAGTGCTATTCAGTATAATTGTGCCTATCGTTTCTTTCTGTGCTCTTCATTTCGCCTTCTAATTTTACTATCTGTGTCCTGCGAACTCTTTTCTATCTGTGAACTTTCTTGGACAATACAATACTTCTAAAACGTAAGCTTTTGTGTTTGCTTTATTTATTGCAACCCATTACCGCTTCAGTTATACCTTGTAATGTAATCATGCAATATTTTTGTTCGCGTAAATACCTACTATAAGTTAATAATTTGGTATTGCAAAAACAGCTTAAAATATATTATTTAATATTATAATGATTAGATTTATTTTTATTTTTTATGACATAAAGTATAGATACTTACCATATTATTTCATTACATATTGCATACTCACATACAACGCATTTATGGCTTTCAAAGTCTGCATAGTTTTCTTGATCTCGAGGACAGAGCAGTTTTATGTATGTCAGTATGGTAACCATGGATCCCGTTCCCTTTACTTTAAACTAAATGAGTTACCGAGAGAGGGCACCACTAGTTGTTTCATTTTGCTTTGATTTCAAATTTAGTGGTTGGATAGCAGTACCTGCGCGTTACTACATAGTTTTCTTGATCTCGAGGACAAAGCAGAGTGTAATTGGGATCGAACTTCACTTCAAGTAAGTTTGTTTAATCATCAATAAGACCACACCAATTGCAAGGTTAAGTAAACACGAGGTTAAGGCTAAGCTAAAGACCATGCTGTACCTCCTAGACTACGCTCAAACTGAGGAACTACTAACCACTCTGACATAACTCGCAACACTCCATACAATAACACCTAATACAGTCACCGACATCTTTAGTATAACATAAGTCACCAAGCTCGTAATTATTCAAATACAGTCTTACACTCTAGACACCACCACACTCACATACTTAGGCTCCTCATATCACATTCACACAGCACAAAAGGGACAGTTTCCCAGTCACACATACATAATTAACCACACAGTCATTTTACTTGTTAATTTTAATGTTAATTTAACTTTTAATTTCATTTTCTTTTACTTTCACTATGTATTTTAAAAAAAACCTAAAATCACTACTTAGTAATATATTATTTTTGTATCAGCTTACTAGCTCTTAATTTCCATAAGGGTTTATAGTCCAAGTGGCAGTAGAACACTGACTCCTAAGTCACAGGTGTTCCTAGTTTAGGAGTCAGGGTTTCAACTTTTGTGCGCCTTTAATTATTGTGAACTTTAGCTAGATATTAAGCATATTGTAAGGACTTGTATCAATAAAGTATATATTATTATTATATTACTAGCAAGTTATTAGTGTTTTTTTTTTTTTTAATAGTGTCCATTTACATCAATACATTCCATTCGATGGAACCACTGAGAAAAGCACTTTGCCCACTCGTCCTTAGGGGTCTTTTCAACGGCATTTTGAAAAGCAGCCACTGCTTCCTCGGCGTCCATAAAACGTTTTCCTCGAAGTTTTTCTTTTATTTTCTAAAATAAATAAAAATCGCAAGGTGCGAGGTCGGGGCTATAGGGCGGGTGACCCAGTAATTCCAAGTCTGACGTCGCCAAGTAGTCGATTGTTTGCTTAGCGGTGTGCGACGGGGCGTTGTCGTGGTGAAGGAGGATCCTACTGCGAGGTCGTTTCTCCCGAACTTTTTGCAAGAGAAGTGGCAAACAATTGTTAGTGTACTGCTTTGTTAGTGTAACTGTTTTTCCATCCTCTAACTAAAACAATTGTTGCATAATGACTTGTCCTTCCGAAGAACGAGGCCACCATATTTTTTCCCAAGCTTCGACCTCTCCTCACTTTAGTTGGCAACGCCTTGGAAGGAAACACCCAGACAGCAGACTGTCTCTTAGTTTCAGGATCATAACAATAAATCCAGCTTTCGCCACCCGCTCGGCGCCAGGTGTGCTGGTGGTCGCGAGAGCTGACCGCTTTACGCGAGGCGTGCGTTGTGCGCGAGTTAAGTGTGGTAACCCTACTACAATTAGCTTTGTCAGCAGTATAGCTTCCGCCAAACCTTGAGAGTAAGTAATTGTAATGTAGAACATGGTCGTCACGTAGCGATTGTCATAACTTAGCTATAAGTACCTTGTACCTTTAGGATTAGAACATTATTATCTTCACTGTAACTCTGTCAGTAAAATAAAGTTATTTTTATAAACTCTCCGACTGTCGTTTACTTAATTGGCGCAGCCGGTAGGATCTCTGTAGTCACTCAGCATAGTATAAAATTCTACAAAGCTGCTGTGACGTCTGTTCCAACAGTTTAACAGAGATCGCCGAACAAATAAATTTATTGAGCAACTTCATCGAGAGGCTGACGCTGAGTGTGGTGATAATAGTCCAAGGAGGAGGTGGGAGTAACTTCGGGACTGTGAGTAGAACTTTTTCACTATCCTTTCTGTTTTCCTTTACGTGTACCTCCTTGATTAGATATATGTGTTTGTGTTATTGGGGGTCAGACAATACCTGGGTAACATACATATTTTATTGCGATAAAACTTTTGTGATAGAATAAATACGTAGATATAGTTAGTTTAGTACATTTTTATTACGATACAAGTCTCGTGATAAAGCAATTAGGTAGGCATAATTGTTTAGTACCTACAGTCTATTACGATACAATTTTCGTATTAAACTGTGTCACTAAGTAGGAATTGGAATCCTTAAAAATGAACCAAAATGAAAGTTATTTAGATTTTTGCCATAGGATACAAAACATACGTAGTATTCTTATTGCAAAACCTAATGAAACGATAAGCAATGTCAACGTACGTCAAGCCAAACAGCATATTTATACTAATTCGTCGCTGAATGCTTTCTTATATAATTTACCAGCGTATTTAGTTAGGTTAATACGATTGAGAGATGTAACGACTTTGGAGGATGCCTTAAGGGTTGTTCTAGAAGAGCAAAGCTTCCAAACAGTTTATGAGCTGAAAAATAGCAGAAATAAGCCGTCAAGGAAATTTACGGAAAACCATAATAACAACTTCCAAAGACTACATAACTCACAAACAAGAGAGGCAAATCCGAATGCATCTAGTAGTTCACAAAACGCCGTAAACCAGTCAGGTTCACAAAACGCATCGTTTCAATCAAGGAATTCGCATTTTGCACAAAATCGAATTCCGTTACAGTCTAGGTCAACTGCAAGGACGCCGAGTCAGCATGATCGGCGATGGACGTCGGCACATAATGCACCGGTTGCAAATACAGGTGCCAACACCGATGTTACTATGCGGACTGCGAGTTCTAGACGTGTTAATTACACAAACAATGATTCATACAATAATAATCAGTTTGCGTTTGAAAGGGAACTACAACCAAGTACTTCGGACGAGCCTGTATGTGCGGAAAATTTCCATCATAAAAACAATAGATTTAAATTCTCTAGCCCTACAATTAGAGAATAATATACAAGAATATAATAAGTTAAAAATTATTTGTAATAGTAATAGCGAGATATATAGGGAACTTATAGGATTAACCGTACAGATAGATTCTCTGTTAGAATTAACTAAGGACAGGTTACCGCCAGCCCAAACAGAGGAAATTAGGCGTCAAGTGGATAAGATGTTAAGTGACGATGTAATCCGAGAATCAAACTCTCCTTGGAGTGCACCTGTTCATTTAGTTCCAAAAAAAAAAAAAAAAAAAGGGGTTAGACGCGTCGGGCCAACAGAAATGGAAAATGGTAGTGGATCATAGACGATTAAACGATATAACCATAGACGATAAATACCCTTTGCCAAATATCAATGATATTTGATAAGTTGGGAAAGAGTATGTATTTTTCAACTTTGGACCTCACCTCTGGTTATCATCAATTACAAATTCAAAAAGAGGTATTTTGAATCCATTGGGTTCTCTTGTTAAAGTAATAACAGGTAATTTAGATAACGAGGACGCTAGGAAGTATGATTTAGGAATAAGCAAAACGCACCATACCTTAGTTTATCCGTTAGATATTCATAACCTAGTTAAGTTAGAGGGAAGTATAAAAATTAAGGGGTTTATAGATAGTAGTAAAATAGTTTTTATTTTGGAAGTTCCACTAGTAGACAATAACACATATATCTATTATAAAGTTATCCCTGTTCCAATTTTTAACCCTACCACAAAAAAAACCCTATGTCATTATTCCGAAATATCCTTACCTACTGGTGAAAAAGTCGAAATACAGGCCCGTAGTCGACAGCTGCGAAGAAATAGATGACCTCACATACCTTTGCTCCGAGGACAACGTTCTTCAGTACACAGAGGAAACATGCGTCGAGCAACTTATGTTACTAAAACATAATTTCACGGATTGTCAGCAACACCAGGTAAAAATAGAAGAAACCAAGATACAACCCATATCCGAAAGTCACTGGTTGGTGTATGCAGAAAAAAGTATCCAGACAACGGAACATTGTGACGACGAAACCAGGAAATATACCTTGCAAGGTACATACATCTTAGTACCAAGTCAGCACTGCACACTGCAGATCGCTGACATCTCCATTACAACGCCAACGAATAGTAGCACAGTCTCCTTCAGCCTGCCAACAGCACAGATGCCCGAACTTCGACGTGACGTCAGCCCACCGGCGAAGCAAGTGGATCTTAGAGGGGTGGACTTAGGTGACATCAAGGACTTAGTGAACCGAGCAAAGTATAGTGAAAGTGTTAGTGATTTCGAGTCATATTACGTACGTGTAACAAGTGACAATATCAGTGTATGGACCCTAAGTATTTACGTCATAATCCTAGTTTCTGTTATAGGTTTCATTATATATAGATGGGACTTATGTAAAATTTGTAAAAGAAATTCCCTAAAGACCACACAGTTGCCTTTAGATAATTTCTCTCTTAGGGAGGGAGGAGTTAAGTGTGGTAACCCTACTACAATTAGCTTTGTCAGCAGTATAGCTTCCGCCAAACCTTGAGAGTAAGTAATTGTAATGTAGAACATGGTCGTCACGTAGCGATTGTCATAACTTAGCTATAAGTACCTTGTACCTTTAGGATTAGAACATTATTATCTTCACTGTAACTCTGTCAGTAAAATAAAGTTATTTTTATAAACTCTCCGACTGTCGTTTACTTAATTCGCGCGACCAGTACTCCAGGCACCGCAGGCTCCGTGTCCGCCCTCCGGATACGAAAGCCATTAAGGCGGAGCTATACGAGGGGTACAGAGCGGCGAAAACTGCCCTCCGAGCGGAGATCCAGCGGGCCAGAGGACTGGCCCGCGAGGAGACGCTGGAGACTCTCAACAGAGACCCGTGGGGACGCCCCTACAAATGGGTGCGAGATAAATTCCGCCCATGGGCTCCCCCGCTGACGCAGAGTCTCCGGCCCCAGCTCGTGGAGGACGTGGTGAGCGCTCTGTTCCCTTCGCGAGGGGAACATACTCCCCCGCTCCGCTCCGTCGATAGGATCCAGCAATTGGGACTCGAGGTGGCTTTGCACAAGTCCGAGGACATGTATTTTTTCACGCCACTATTGCGGCGATAAGTCCCCTCTTTGAGGAGTGGCTAGAGAGGCGCCACGGCGTCCTCACCTTCCGCCTGACGCAGGTCCTCACCGGACACGGATGTTTCGGGAGATTCCTGTTCAGGATAAAGCGGGAGGAAACGTCCGGGCGTCACCACTGTGTGGATCGCCCGGAAGACACGGTGGAGCATACGGTGGAGGTCTGCCCAGCTTGGGCGGAGCACCGCCGTGTCCTCACGGAGGCGATCGGCGGCGGCGATCTCTCGCGTCCGGCCCTGGGTCAGGCCATGGTTCGGAGCAAGCGTGCATGGGAGGCCGTCACCTCCTTCTGCGAAGCAGTAATGCTCGCGAAGGAGGAGGCGGAACGCGTGAGGGAGAGGCAGGGTTCGCGCCCTCACGCCCCTAGTCGCCACAGGAGACGCCCTGGGCGTCGGGAGTCACAAGCCGATTTACGGCCACCGTAGGCGCGGGCCTGCGGACGGTGAGCGATGGGTAGCTCGCCGTCCGATAAGGACCAGGCCCGGGTCGACGGCGCGTTGTGTTCCACGCGCGCCTCAAAGAGACGTCAGCACGAATTGACGGGGTCCGGCAGAACCAATGCCTGCCAGGTTTGCGAGTTTGTCCGAAAGGGATATCGTGGCCCTGGCACACAGGCAACGGAAGGAACACGGGTGGGTTTTAGTCAGCAAAAGTCTGACAGGCCCTCCCGCTCCGCCCAGAGCGGGAGAAGTTATTTGATAATTTCCCATCCAAAAAGAAAAAAGCTTTCACCACCCGTAAGCATGTAAAAAAACCGGCCAAGTGCGAGTCGAACTCGAGCACGAAGGGTTCCGTACCATTATCTATAAAAAAAAAAAGCCAAATAATCACGTTTGTTGTATGGGAGCCCCCTTAAATATTAGTTTTATTTTAATTTAATTATTTATTTTTAAAGTAAATATATTATACTACATATTCTGAGAATATTTCAAGCGTCTACCTGTTGCCGTTATCAATATCGAGTAAAAACGAGCAAAAAAAAAAAAACACGTTTGCTGTATAAATATTCTGTATGTAGTAAATATTTGTTTTATTCAGTTTTTTAGTATTCGTTGTTATAGCGGCAACAGAAATACATCATCCGTGAAAATTTCAACTGTCTAACTATCACGGTTCATGAGATACAGCCTGGTGACAGACTGACGGACAGGACAGATAGACAGACTGCGGAGCCTTAGTAATAGGGTTCCCGTTTTATCCTTTGGGTACGGAACCCTAAAACGTAAGGAAAAATAGTGTTACAGCCAAATTAGACCGACTTTAAATTTTCCATAGAAATAGAGATTTCCAGTTATCTGATTTTAAATAAGACATTTCGAAAATGTTCTTAACTAACTTTTTAGACCTTTGTATCTTGCTTACGTGTACTCGTATGAAGTTTCATTAAAATCGGTTCAGTAATTTCGAAAAACAAGGGCTTGAAAGTTTGTATGAAATGCCGTACGGCGTATACGCTCTTAAATGAAATCGAAAGTCATAAAAATCATTGTTGCCGCCAAATCGTAAACAAGTGACAAATGAATAAAGGGCACTGACCGCTGAGCGGGACGGGCTGCGGCAGGCCGCGCGCCGGCGCCTGCGCCAGCGCCGCGGCCGCCAGCTCGCGCCCCACGCGCGTCGGCGCGCCCGCCACGCTCACGTTCAGCGTGTTGATGTCCGTCGCGTCCGCCACCTCGCCCGCCAGCAGCGAGCGCCAGAACTCGTGCACCTGCAAACGTACGGGTACTGTACCACGATGTCAGTCGATCGGGGGCTAGACCGAGAGAGTGGCTCACCTCGTCGATGACTTTGTAGGCGAACTCCGCGTTCTTGCACTCGCCGTCGAAGGCGAAGCGGTTGACGGGCTTGCCGTCGGGCACCTTGTACAGGCGGAACCACTCCACCGTGGCCCGCAGCAGGCCCGGGAAGTGCGCTTCCACGTCGGCCACGTCGCTCAGCTTGTCGGCGAGGGGGTCGCGCGCGTCTATGGCCAGCAGCTTCCAGTCCGTCTCGCCCTCGTCGATGAGCGCCAGCGTGCCGAGGATCTTCACGGCGTACACGTCGCCGCGCGCCGCCACGCGCTCGCCGATCTCGATGACGTCGATGGGGTCGTTGTCGCCGCGCGCCTGCGTGCCCGGGTCTACGTGGTGCGGGTTCTCCCACGTCTGCGGCAGCGCGCCGTAGTTCCAGATGTAGCCGCGGTGCGGGAACACGTTGCACACGAAGCGCAGCGCGCCCTTCTTCACGTCCTGCTTGATGGGGTTGAGCGGCTCGCCGAGGCTGATCTCCATCTTGGCGTTGCTCCAGCGCGGCACTTCCACCACCATGTTGACGAGCCGCCGCGCCTTGTCCGCCCACAGCGGGATGTCGTGCAACGGCGAGATCGGCCCGCTCTCGTCCTCTGCAACACGACTCTCAAATACACACCAGCACACGACATGGTCTGCCAGCTGACCGGCATGAGCATGTTCATGCAGTTCGTTCAAAAGTTTATACCATATTGCTCGCATTAGTAAATATTCAACCACAGTGCGGTCGATCGACGTCCACCAGTCGAAACTGTAAATAAAAAAAACCGGCCAAGTACGCGTCGGACTGTCGCACCACGCACAATGAAGGGTTCCGTAGTTGGGATGAATTTATCCTAAAAACAAAGTTAACATTGTAGTTGAAAAACATGTTCTCCCTACGATATACGTTACGGTCAACTCTCCAACTGCAAATGTAACTTGGTCGACTAATACTCGTCAAATTGTAAAGCCGACTTAGCTGTGATACTTTTCTTTTTAATTTTGTTACATGTACCAATGCCATGATTTTTTTCACATATCCAAAAGCAACCATTTGAACGGCCTATCCAACGATATCCCACATCACGGGATAGACGTGAAAAAAAAAAATATCATCTTCACTTTACGTATAAGGGAGATAGCCTAAAAATGTTTTTTTTTCATATATTTTTTTTAACACATTTTCGGCGTGATTAATATGTATACCCATGCCAAATTACAGCTTTCTGGTACTAAGGACGTCTGAGCTAAGCCTAGGACAGACAGACAGACAAACACTGACATGGCTAAACTATAAGGGTTCCTTGTTGACTACGGAATATTTCATATCAATCAATCGATCGATTTTCGGACGCCCGACCATGGACCTAACTACTATCGTTACTAACGAATCGCCGACTGCCCATAATCCACACCCCGCACCACAATGGATCGTCATGTTGTCGATGTCATTGATCTATGTCGATCAACACCAATCTGACTAAACACAGTAAAGTAGTTCCTTTGTTCAAATCCGGAGATAGTAAAGAACCCAATAATTATAGGCCTGTGTCAATTCTGCCAGTTCTCAGTAAGGTGTTTGAAAAGTTGATGCTCAATCAAATGTTACGTGACTTTAATAAAAATTCCATCTTTCATGAACAGCAGTACGGTTTCACTAAAGGGCGTTGTACCACTGGTGTTACCCTAATAAAGAACATTTTTAACGCCTGGGAGGAAACACAAGATGCCATTGGAATCTTTTGCGACCTCTCTAAAGCGTTTGATTGCGTGAACCATGAGACACTTTTGTTGAAACTAGAGCACTATGGGATTAGGAATGCAGCTCTTGATTTACTAAGATATATAGGATACCTAAAAGATAGAAAGGTTAAAGTTCAAATAAACGGCGTTAACTCATTAGGGTCTGAAATGGCAATGGGCGTTCCTCAAGGTTCGATATTGGGTCCATTCCTCTTTTTAGTTTACATTAATGATTTACCCTAATTACTTCAAAATCAACCGAAGATGGTGTTATTTGCTGATGACACATCATTGATCTTTAAAATAGAACGACGATCACAAAATCTTGACGACGTGAATAACTCTATTCTTCAGGTCCAAGATTGGTTTACGGTAAATAATTTGGTACTAAATGAAAAAAAAACCAAATGTATTAGATTTAAATTACCTAATGTTAGAAGTAGCGAATATGATATCATATTGAACGGAGAAAAACTGGAATTTATTAATCAAACGGTTTTCCTAGGAATCACTATAGACAAGAAACTGCAATGGGGACATATAAACATATAACCTCTCTGGCGGGGCGGCTAAGCTCGGCCGCTTATGTTGTTAGAAAGATAAGGCAGCTCACAGATATAGAAACCGCGCGTTTGCTTTATTTTAGCTACTTCCACAGCATTGTCTTATGGCATTTTACTGTGGGGTCGGGCTGCTGACATTGAGTTTCATTTATGAAAATATTATGTATGTAAGGAAAAATCTACATATTTTTAATAAGATAAGCGATAGACATAATTTTAATACTAGAAATAAAGATAAAATAGATCAACCATTTTTCAGATTATCTAAAGTACATACATCTTTTATGGGGTACTGTGTTAAATGTTACAACAAAATACCTTGTGATATATTGAAATTAAATGAGAGAAAATTTTAAACACATATTAACAGTACACTTTGTAAACAAGCATATTACAAGTTAGAGGATTATATCCAGGACAGGAATGCTTGGAAACATGCTGGTCCAGCTCCATAGGACAATCTAGAGTCTAGACAAAATCAAACTGGTTGCTATTTTTATGGTAAAATCTGTTATTTTTATGATATTGATTTTACATTCTGTGATAACCTATACTCACACACTGACTTATTATTTTTTTATTTTTTTAGAAAAACATACTTTTACGATGTTTGTAAATATGTGAACACCATGTATCTATCTAATAATTAAGTTATGTTTCATTGCTTAGTTTTTAATTCGTTTTACCTATTATGGTATAGTAATTTTATTCTAGGTGCATCGTCTTCACATATAATCATATAATTAATGTAATCAAACAAAATATTGTAAAACATTTTTAAAAGAGTAACGGTGTAGTTTCTTGCCCATTCTTCTCCATACGAAACTACCTTTTGGAAGGGGCAACTAGAATCAATTCTATTTTTTTTTGTAAATTTTGACGTTCAAAAGTGCCTCTTATGTGCCTATTTGAAATAAATGGTTTGACTTTGACTTCACCAGTGTTGATAATAAATAATATTGTACAAACGGGGCCGCTCACGGTGGGCTGAAAATCGGCTTTCATAGACTTAGGGATTTCAATTTGCAAGTGCCGGATTTTTTGCCGGATATAATTTATATTAGTCATTACTATATACAAAAAAAACCGGCAAGGGTGCGAGTCGGACTCGCGCACAACTGGTTCTGTACCATTATCTATAAAAACGGCAAAAAAATCAAGTTTGATGTATGGGAGCCCCCTTAAATATTTGTTTTATTTTGATTTAATTATTTATTTTTAAAGTAAATGTATAACTAAACATTCTGTGAATATTTCAAGCGTCTACCTGTTGCCGTTATCAATATCGAGCAAAAACGAGCAAAAAAATCACGTTTGTTGTATGGGATCCCCCTTAAATATTTATGTTATTCTGGATTTTAGTATTTGTTGCTATAGCGGCAACAGAAATACATCATTTGTGAAAATTTCAACTGTCTAACTATCACGGTTCATGAGATACAGCCTGGTGACAGACGGTCAGACAGACAGACGGCGGAGCCTTAGTAATAGGGTTCCCGTTTTACCCTTTGGGTACGGAACCCTAAAAATGACACCCGAGTTCATTCTGCTCAAAAACGAAGGAATTATATTTTTTTACGAAAAATTTGTATGAAGCTAGTATGAAAAATCTAATTATCTAAAAATAAAGTTAAACACGAATATCCTAATATATATCGTGATTATAGTGCTAATTATCTGTTTTTTTTGTCGCCGTTTGGCCGAAAAATATTATAACCATTTTTTTAAATCGTCAAAATATTTTTATTTATTATAAAAACAACCGCAAATAACACCATTTGTGGTTGGCTTTTAGGGTTCCGTACCTAAAGGGCCGTACTGGAACCCTATTACTAAGGCTCCGCCGTCTGTCTGTCTGTCTGTCCGTCTGTCTGTCTGTCCGTCTGTCACCAGGCTGTATCTCATGAACCGTGATAGTTAGACAGTTGAAATTTTCACAGATGATGTATTTTTGTTGCCACTATAGCAAAAAATACTAAAAACCAGAATAACATAAATATTTAAGGGAGAGCTCCCTTAAATATTTATGTTATTCTGGTTAAAATTCATGGTCTTCCTTTTATTTATGACACTATGTTATTTAGCAAAAAATAATCCTTATGATGAAGCCATTCGATCGGTATGATACAGCTACAGGGTGATTATTTTTCTCGTGGTTCGATTTCCGGTTCAACCATGTAATTATTTAAATATCTATGAATGCAGTTTAAATTGTTTTTTAAATTCAAATTATGTCTTCTTTCAGTAAAATATTCCAATAATTCAAGGTACTTTCCCTTCATGTTGCATATCCATGGGACGCCCTGTATTCTAAAAAGAGGAAATATCGAGCCCTGTGGAACATCCATTTTTACTTTTAAACCGAGTGAAATTACACCATTTATTTGAACTTGCTGTTGTCTATCATTTAAATAAGATTAATTCTTGAGCTACTTCTAGGTTAGAGCTTGTGGCAGCACGTGAAGTCTCCAATGTGTAATCAGTGTTTCGTATTTTTTCCTATTTGTTTCATTATTTATAACTTTCCGAACTGTTTTTATTTTATTTTATGTTGAAGAACACAGACTTTTAACAACACGAAACATAAAATAGCATCACCCCTATATCTCCGAAGGAGTAGGCATAGGTTTATAGTACACCCACACATCGACAAATCTATTTGAGTTAGATATTTATCAACACAAAATGAGTTTGAGAATTTGGTTGGTTGTATGCAAAGTTTTAAAACTTTGCATACAACCAAAATACCAAATTACAAATTGATTAGCCTTCTAATGAGTCTGAACAGAGATAATTAGATTTTTCATACTAGCTTCAGCAAATTTTTCGTAAAAAAAATTATAATTCCTTCGTTTTTGAGCAGAATGAACTCGGGTGTCATTTTGTATATAGTAATGACTACTAGAAGCTATATCCGGCAATAAAATTGGCACTTGCAAATTGAAATCTCTTAGTCTATGAAAGCCGATTTTCAGCCCACCGTGCGGCATCATAAAGGTGTGCGACGCCCGCCTCCACAGCAAGATTATACGGTTCGCCATAATTATTATGCATCATCATTAGTGAGTCTAATTCACTTCGCTGGATCTCATCCAACACGTGACATGCAGGAGAAGGGGCGATAAGCAATCGCGTCAGAAAACATGTTGCTATTGAAACTAAACGACCTTCGTAACCTTGCGTTAAGTCGACGCTTCCTATCTGATCGGAGAGAATGTTCACTGGCTCCCAACATGTTATTGTGATAAATGAAGTATGTGATAAATGAAGCCCGCGCAGGTACACTACGGCCTGGGTTTTTTAAGTGTTTCAAAACGGAGGAAGTTATATGTTCGTATGTATGTTTGTTTTTTATGTTTCCGTACCTCAAAAGGAAAAAACGGAACCCTTATAGGATCACTTAGCTGTCCGTCCGTCTGTAAGTCTGTCAAGACCATTTTTCTCAGGAACGCGTGGAGGCTACCAAGTTGAAATTAATATGAAATACGTAGATTATGGTCCCTTGAAGCTCTAGCTAGAATCAAGAAAAAATCAAGCTTCTAAGTCAACGCAATAGAAAAATACGGCGATTTATGCGACATAATATTTTGATTAATAAAAACCAGCGTTTTTTTTTATTAAAACAAAAAAATAATTAAATTCAAATATCTCGAAAACGGTGCGTACTAGGCAAAAATTACAGAAATTTAACCCACCCCTGTGTCACGCCCATGCAAGCACCATCCCAACATGAATGTAAGGAAAAAATACAGTTTTTTTTTTCGCTGATTTTTTTACGTCATCTTATATTTAGGTTTTCGACTAGAACAACAGCTTTCCCACCATTTTTCCGTTTTTTTTTTTTGTTTTCTTTGCTGCTCATGGTGCCCCTAAACATATACTCCAACTCCTACAACTCCGCCACTAAGACGGCCTACTGACCAGATTGTTCAGTGAGAATCAAGTTTGGATGTTGAAAATATTTGTGTTTTATAAATGACGATGCAGACATTGAAAGGGAACGTAGGGCGCTGTCTGTTCGTGCGAATATAATAGCCCGCAGATTTGCTCGGTGTTCGAGGGGCGTCAAAATAGCCCTATTTAAGGCATTTCGTATGTCCTTCTATACTGGCAGTCTGTGGATGGATTACACGCAGAAGCAGTACCGCGCTCTACGCGTCCATTACAGCAACGCGTTCAGGGTGCTCTTGGGGCTGCCTCGCTTCTGTAGCGCGTCGGTGATGTTTGCCGAAGCGCGTGCGGATTGTTTCCACACAATCATGCGTAAGCGGTGCACATCCCTCGTGTGTAGGGTGCGGGCCAGCCGCAACAGTATCCTGAACGCTTTTGCTGAACGTTTTGACTGTCAGTACGTGAACCACTGCTGCATGGTTCACGTACTGACTAATGTTAAGATATTATTTTAATTTAAATTTTGTTTTTTATATTAATGTATATTTTTTTCATTTTCAATTTAATGTATTTATTTAATTGTATTATTGATTTTTAATTTAGTAATTGTATGATCCAAAGTTGATTGAAATAAATAAAATAATAGCACAAGTAAAGGATCAAGTCCAAAAATTGTTAATTTGTAGGTTTATCACATAAAAAAATACTTTTTTGCGATTACAAACTTACATTTTCAGTTGGAAAATTGACCGTAGCGTATATCGATGTATGGGAGAACATGTTTTTCAACTACAATGTTAAGTTTGTTTTAGGGATAAATTCATCCCAACGGTTTTTTTTATGTATATTCACCGATTTCTCCGTCAATTGTGGACCGATTTTTTTTTTTTTAATACCCATTTAAAAAAAAATCGGTCCACAATTGACAATGGAACCACCTCGGGAGCATACCCATGCTCCCGAGGTGGTCCCATTGTCACCAAGTCAAAATCTGATGTGAAGATCCCATGGAAATCTTGGGAAATTCTCAAATTTCATAGGCACACCAATTTAATAGTGATTTAGATATTTAGTATAGTAACTCATGCACTTGTTTGCTCTCTGAAAGTACCATTTGGTGAAGTGGAGCCGCAACCGAACGCCGTCCTACTCATACCGGCAGTTTACCATGAAATTGTTATCTAGTATCGTTTGAGTCACTTTATCTTTAGGTCTCTGTCTAATCGAAAGATGTTATAATTTGAGGGTATCCATTTTCCGTTTCTTTAAAAGATTAATCCATACCCTCAAGTTATAACTACAACGTTTAATGTATACGTTCATTTAAAACGACGAAGAGTAAACGACGACGATTTACCCATTATTATTTAAAATGATTTCTAATTTTATAAGAACAAAAATAGTTGTTCTGTATCTGTATGAACAAAATGTGAGCATAAAAGGAATTGCGAGACAACTTGGCAGCAGTAAGGTAATTAAAATATTATTAATTTGTTGTCTCCGATTGATTTCGGTTGAACAGTATTCTTCGAAGAAAGAAATACATTTTATCGATAAACATCGTTCGTCTGTAAATCCATGACATGCACCTTCCGTAGCAAAGAGTACGCGGGCGATTGTCGCTGAGCCTTATGCGTAAGGGTGCCCGCCCACGAGCGATTTTTTGTAGCTTACGGCGATATTTGACGCTGGCTATCGAGGGATGTGCACGACATGGATTTACAGAGGAACGATGTATAACGTTAAAATGTATTACTTTTTTCGAAGAATACTGTTCAACCGAAATCAATAGTTCAAATAAGTACTAACGCTTAAATTATTATAAACATTAGAATTTACCTACCGTTTTAGTTGGTACCTAATATAATATTAAACTATTTTATAAACTCATCTTAGTATCTACCTAGGTATGTATTTACCTCTCTATCACTTTCACACCTAAACCGCATAGTTAGATAGTTGGTACTTACAAAAACTTATTACGTAAGTAGGTACTTATCTATGTACATGAAAAGAAATATTCGGAAGTTTTCAAATTGTATCATACTGAGTCTTATTTATTTATT
This sequence comes from Tiliacea citrago, assembly GCA_963921375.1. Taxonomy (NCBI): domain Eukaryota; kingdom Metazoa; phylum Arthropoda; class Insecta; order Lepidoptera; family Noctuidae; genus Tiliacea; species Tiliacea citrago. The sequence goes on from OY992789.1 coordinate 28,567,192, forward strand.
TGGATTACCAACAATTGTTTACACTAATATCATGATAAAAATAAAGTCTGTAAAACTTTGAACGGTGTAACAATTACTTAAAGGTAAACACCACATGAACTAAAATTATCTAATTTGTAAGCCTAAGAAAGTTGTAAGAAATACGTCATCTGTGAAAAATTCAACGGTCTAACTATCACGGCTCATGAGATGCAGCCTGGTGACTGACGGACAGACAGACAGACGGCGGAGCCTTAGTAATAGGGTTCCCGTTTTACCCTTTGGGTACGGATCCCTAAAAACAACAAAATTCTGCGTCCAAAAAAGACGTTCTTGTTATTAATTAAATACCAGCTGTATGTCAATATTTAATACAGATATTTTGGATTGAAACTCAAAGCACAGCGTTAGTTTACAGTTAATTTGTATCAAGATTATTTTTTCTAAACTTGTTTTGGTAACAACAAAGTTCTGAGAAATATGTTCAAGAATAACATATATTTTTTCTGCTACCACAAACTATATAGATTTGGCAATTTTTTTGTTTAAGACAAGCCTACTTTTATCATTTGCCTCTTGTCCTTGTTGTAGGTTTATCACATAAAAAAGTACTTTTTTGCAATTACAAACTTACATTTTCAGTTGGAAAATTGACCGTAGTGTATATCGATGTATGGGAGAACATGTGTTTAGGGTTCCGTACCCAAAGGGTAAAACGGGAACCCTATTACTAAGGCTCCACCGTCTGTCTGTCTGTATGTCCGTCTGTCACCAGGCTGTATCTCATGAACCGTGATAGTTAGACAGTCGAAATTTTCACAGATTATGTATTTCTTTTGCCGCTATAAAAAAACTAAAAAACATAATAATATAAACATTTAGGGGGCTCCCATACAACAAACGTGATTCTTTTGCTTCTTTTTGCTCTATATTGATAACGGCAATAGGTAGACTCTTGAAAAATTCACAGAATATTTAGTTATATTTTCATTTTAAAAATAAATAATTAAATTAGAATAAAACAAATGTTTAAGGGGGGCTCCCATACAACAAACGTGATTTTTTTGCCATTTTTATAGATAATGGTACGGAACCCTTCGTGCGCGAGTCCGACTCGCACTTGGCCGGTTTTCAACTACAATGTTAAGTTTGAGCTTGGGATAAATTCATCCCAACTACGGAACCTTTTATTGTGCATGGTCCGGCATTTCAACACTTGGCCATTTTTTTTAATATATTTTAATAGTTTCAGCATTGTACTTATGTGGTAGCTAATCAGTAGCTTAGCACATTATCCACAATCTTATAAGTGATCTGTAAGTAGGAATGAGAGTGTTGACTACAATCTGTACATGTAGTATTTATCTAACTAACCTCAACAATACCTAATATCAACCTGAGAGTCAGTCATAATACGCTATTAATGTAACAACAATGAACAAAGATTATTTTACTGTTTATTATCACAGCAGGGAACGTAAGTGATATGGTTATTATAATCTTGACCTTATCAGATAATTTAATTTTATGCTCTGAAAGCAAGTCGCAGAACAATGACTAAATGTGAACAAGTGCAAGAGAAAACACAAAAGCTACGTAAAATATACCCGGAAATAGTAATTTCACTCACAGATAGTTACTTATTAAATTACAATAATAATACTACATACATGTTTTAGAATGTTAAAATTTCAAGGTCATAGGTGATAGGTTATACCAACCCAGACCCATTCTAAAACATTTTGCAAACTATATGGAGTGACATTTTAATGGCAACAATAAACATGATAATGACAGAAAAGTTCAAAGTCCGGCTAGTTTCAATAGTATAAATAACTAATGTATCAGGTAAAAGGCAGCAGCCTCCCAACTTGCGCTGGGCCAGACAGCTGGCATCCAGGACGGGACAGTTCATACTGTGGCTCTACTTACTGAAATACACCCGGTAGTCGGGCGAGTAAGCCGATCCTCGTTCCTCTGCGATGTACATTTTGTTGACCCCGAGTGGCTGCGTGGTCGCAGTGTTGATGCCGCTAGCACAGGTCTGCGTGTAACTAACGGACCCTGTCACGAATGTTCTTCTCAATAGCGACAAACAAACCGGAACCGACACAACCGCAATGCAACGTGTTAATGACATTTTGCTGACTGACAAGTGACAACTGTCTGACTTTGACAGCAGAGACAGTTCTGCCCGCTTTTTTTAGCCTGGTAATAACAAAATATAGTGTTCAATTCATAGAATTAGTATGTACCATTTAAATTCCTTGGTTCAATAATTCAACTACGGGCCTAAAAACGCTACATTAAGCAATTCCTGAATCATTTCCTGAATTCCTAGAACCAGCAGAGCATTAGTAATTTCTCTAATGTCTTCTCTTGTGTTCTCATACTCCATTCAATTCATAGCAAAATTATATTTGGTGTAGACACATTGCCGCATGAAAAAAAATATGACCGTAATTTTACCGGTTAATTTTTCTTTACAGTTTTTTGAGTTACTTTATTTTATATTTCTATAGTTTATACGTTATTTCATTATAATACATATTATTATATAGTCACTGTTAAAGGTTTATTAAATGACCACTATGTCGGTTTGCCTTATTTTTTTATTAAAACATAATAATGAATAGAACTTCTGAGAATAGAACACAGACATCTTGCTCCTACAATCACAAAACATAACATAATCTTTATTTTTACCAAAAGATTATCAATTATACAACAAATACACACAACATAAAATTATAGCGGATGTAACTAAACGTCTCCATGAACGAATTGAATGAGGCTAATTGCCAGCACGATATTTACCATAATTTATTTTCGAACGCACTTTCGCGCATGCGCCTTGCGCCGACCTATAATAGCGTAGCAGGCGCGAATACCGGCCACTGATTGGTTGATGTCAGGTTGGAAGAAATGAGTTTTGTTGAACCTCAGAACAATGAAAAGCATAGAATGGGGATTATAATAACAACTCTGTTCCCGTTCTGTCTTATGGCACGAAGACGGATGTGGGAAAAAGATAAATGATTCACTCTTTGTTTTACTTTTTTGGCATGGCACAAGATGAACATGTCATTTGAATTTCGCGGGCTACCTTAGCGCTCTGTGATTGAGGCTTGTCAAAAACATGTAACCAGAGACGAGTCAGAAATAAAGCGCGGGAACCTTGAAACGTACAAGGCGCCAACATTGATATCATTTTATAAATAAATTGATAATATTGTATATTTCTTTGTATATTTTGGGAAAAATTAGAAATAGTATATCAATTAATTAGTGTCAATAGTTGTAAATAGTTATCTGAAGATGGGGGGAAGCAAGAAGCGAAAAAAGGCGGAGCCCCCTGACGATTGAGGAGCATCAGATAACGACACTTCTTCTGACTCTGATGATGACTCCAGCAAGAAGTACTGCATATTTAAAGTTCCAGGGTATTCAAGGAAGTACCCTGAAAATAGTAAAAAATCCGAATACATCGTGTTCTTATCTCATCAGAATGAGAACAAAACATTTACAGACAAGGATAGGCTGGCCATATCCCATGCCAAACGGAAATATTGTGTGACTATATACTACATTTGAGGTCGATAAATAAATATAAAAAACTTTACAAAAAAAAAACAACTGACTTCCAAAAAAAAACACTACAAAGTGAAAGATAACTTTAATTTCGGAAGTCGGTGTCTTTGGATCTGTATTTTAGTTTTTTTGCCACCGACTTCCGAAATTAGTTATTTTTCACTTTGTAGTGTTTTTTTTTGGAAGTCGGTTGTTTTTTTTTTTGTAAAAAGTTTTTTATTTTTCAATTTTTAGTGGGTCAGTTTGTAATTAATCTAATTTACAATAGCCTAATGTCAAATGCTCAACACCTTTACAAAATATTGCTTTTCCCGATGCAGGGGCGTTAATTGTTGAGGAGTTCTCCTGGTAAGAACTGATGGTGACTTCACCATATGCATTTTGACGAGCATAAATTGCTTAGCAACCATATTAAAGTGCCTAATCGCAACAGTGAAATAGGTACTTATTATTAAGTAGCTCCGGTGGCCATCTGTGGTCTTCATCATCAGTTCCACTTCATCAAATGGTGCTTTTACTGTCCAAATGCACGAGTTACTATGAAAAATACTCAAATCGCTATCGATTTCCATGAGATCCCCTCATCAGATTCTGATTTGGTGGCAATGGGACCACCTCGGGAGCATACCCTTCCATCCAAAAAAAGAATTTTCAAAATCCGTCCACAATTAACGGAGTAATCGGTGAACATACATAAAAAAAAAAAAACAAACATACAGCGGAACATATAACCTCCTCCTTTTTGGAAGTCGGTTAAAAATGGGTATCACTTTCGACCTTTCTAATAATGCCAAACCTTGTAACACCTATAATAAGCATCATACCATGTATATTATCTACACATGTTTTTGCAAATAAATGAATCTGAATCTGAATGCCAATGAAAATAAAGATAAAAAAAGAGAAAAAAAGAAATAAAGATAAAATAGATCAGCCATGTTTCAGATTATCTAAAGTACATACATCTTTTATGGGGTACTGTGTTAAATCTTACAACAAAATACTTTGGCATAATATATTGCAATTAAATGAAAGAAAATTTAAAACTCATATTAAAAGTACACTTTCATATTAAAAGTACACTTTGTAATCAAGCTTATTACAAATTAGAGGATTATATCCAAGATAAGAACGTTTGGAAACATGCTGGTCCAGCTCCATAGGAGAGTCTAGACTTCTAGAGTCTAGACAAAATCTAACTGATTTGTATATTTTATTATTCTTATGACATTTATTTTACACTCTGTGATTACCTTAACTCACACACTGATATTAATTATTTTAGGAAAACGTTATAGTAATTTTATTCTAGGTGCATCGTCTTCATATATCATTATATAATTGATGTACCTATACAAAATATTGGAAAACATTTTAAAAGAGTAACGGTGGAGTTTCTTGCCCATTCTTCTCCATACGAAGCTACCTTTTGGAAGGGGCGACTAGAATCAATTCTATTTTATTTGTAAATTTTGACGTTCAAAAGTGCCATCTATGTGCCTATTTGAAATAAATAATTTGACTTTGACTTTGAATCTTTTCTTGCATAATAAAAAACTACAATACCTGCTGTCGACACCGAGGTGACTGGGGTTCTTACCTCAGTCCCTACGGACTTATCTAATAAAAGCATTTTTGCGCTAATTGGGAGATCCAGGAATGTAATACAGGTGAGGCGCTTTATGCGCCGAGTGCATAATCAGAGTGAGGATGGTGCGGTGACTTTTGCTTCAACAGAGTTGCCTCAGTATGATTGTCTATCTTGACTCTTGGAGGCATGAGGTAAGCGTATACGTTCCTCCTGTAAAACAGTGCCTTCAATGCATGAAGCAAAATGTTGCAAAAATGTTTTTTTTATTTTTTTATATATGGCATCTCGCAGTTGACCTTGAGAGGCCGTGACTGCTTAACCGGTCTTTCCTGTGGCTGCCCTAAGGTATTAGCTTAAAGCCTCCAGCCAGGAGCGTAAATAAAAGTATTAAAAACTAAACGACAGCGCTCTAAGGGCACCCCCTGTGGGGTACGAACCTCGGCTTAGGGCGTCGTTGGGGAAAAACAAAGCAAATTGGGGACGGGCTGGATCGAAAGTTTAAATTCATGATTATTAACGGGGATTACTATTAAATGCTACGGCTCACTCAGCCTCGGGGCTGGCGGTTCGACGTGCAAGGGACGGGGGGAACAATTTATTCTTGATCTTCGCGTGGTACCTCGGCGGCGAGGACGGAATGACGGTTTGTGTTTGTGCACTGTACTTGTGGCCCTATTGCTTTCCTGAAGGAGAGTAATGGGGTCATCCGGGTCTAAGAGAGTATGCCTAGGTCGGCGAGTCTTACTAATTTGAGATGGCCTATAGCTAGCTGCCTGCACAACCAAGGGGTTGCGATGTCTATCTGCGGACTCGAAGAACCGCTTTGTCGCGCGTTTCAAAAACTGCTTGATGGTGGGGATTCTAAGATCTACGTGTAGGGTTTCGTTCCGAACGAACCATGGAGCGTCCGTAATTTTACGGAGAAATCGGTTTTGAAGTGCCTGCATTCTGTGAATGAGATGGGGACGGGCGTGTGCGAAAGCGGCACACGCGTACGTCATAATCGGCCGGATGCACGCTGTGTAAATACGCAATTTGCCCTTAAGGGACAACTTGCTGCGTGAGTTCAGAACGCAATGAAGCCTACCGAGAGCGAAAGCAGCGCGCGAACGCACTTGCTTTATGTGCTCAGCGAACGAAATGTGGTGATCTAAGATCACACCGAGATATTTTGCTCGCTTCTCCCAAGGGATAGGCTTGCCGAACATCTTGATCTGTCGTGGTAGGTCCGGTCTACGCCGGGGCCTAGAAAAGAGGACCGCTTGGCTCTTATCAGGATTGACCTCGATCCTCCACTTCCTGAACCAGTCACCGAGTCTGTTGACTTCGGTCTGTAGGATGCGGGAGATCTGGTCTTGACTGCGGCCGGTGTAGTAGATGGCCGTGTCGTCTGCGAACAGAGCTAACTGCGCCTTTCTACTTTTCGGGATGTCACTGGAGAACAGCGTAAAAATGAGCGGAGCCAGCACAGACCCCTGAGGGACGCCTGCGCGGATCGGATGAGGGGAAGAGAGCGCACCCTCGATGCGATAGCGGAAGGTGCGGTTCAACAAATAGTCCCGTAAGATGAGCACGAGACGATCTGGCACACCGAATTTGTATAGCTTATACAATAAGCCGTTGTGCCAGACTTTGTCGAACGCTTTCGCGATATCGAAGAACACAGCACCCGTCATGAACCCGCGCTGGAAACCGGCGCTTATGTGTTCTATGATACGGTGGACCTGTTGTACGCAAGAATGTTGGGTTCTAAAACCGAACTGTTCGTTGGGGATGAGCCCCTTCGTCTCGGCGTAGTCTCTGAGACGCTTATAAATAAGCCTCTCATAGACCTTGCCGAAAACGTCGAGCAAACTGATGGGACGGTAACTGGAAGGCTCGGTCTTAGGCTTGCCGGGCTTCGGGATACCGATGACGGTGGCATTTTTCCACGATTGTGGAAAAATGTTATTACTAAGAGCACCATTGAAAATGGTGGTCATTAGCATGATCAGGTGAGCCGGGAACAACTGGACCACCCTATTGGTGATACCGTCTGATCCAGGGGCTTTACGGGGTTTCAGACCCTTGATTATATCGTGAACCTCGTCCGGGGAGACGGGGTCTAGAGGACAATCAGGGTCTTCGACCGGAGGGAGAGAGGCTCTACGTTCGACTTCGGCATCCACCTCGGCGAGGTGAGCCTGGTCTACTGGTTGAGAGCTGGGCGAGCACTGGGTCTCGAGGCTGTCAGCTAGGCATTCAGCCCTGTCGATGTCGTCGAATGCTATCGTCCTGTCGGGTCGTGTCAGGGGAGGCATAGAGACTACTTGCTGGGACTTGAGTTTCCTCTGAAGTTCCCAGAATGCCAGATGAGTGGGCTCTAGCTCGCTCAACATCTTGTCCCAGTTACCGTCACGCAGCTCGGCCATGCGTGTCTTTACAGATCTCTGCAAATAGCGCATGTGAGCTTTGTTGGCGTCACAGGGGAAGACGTCGTAGGCACGAGTAGCCGCGTTCTTCTCAGTCAGCAGTTCACGCACATCGTCCGGCAGCCTCAAGCGATGTTCGTCCATCGCCGGAGCTTGCCTTGAACAATCGTTCAGGACCGATTGTACGTGTTCCGTGAGTGAGCCGATCGCGGCCGTCGTGTCAGCGATTGAGGTAAACTGATCTGGTATAGAGTCTAGTAGAGGGGAAGTGGTGGATTTCAAGCGATCGCTTACTTTCCTCCAGTCCGTGACTACTTTGTTACGAGAGGGTTCGTCCGGGTCAGGGAGTCCGTCGCGAGGGACCAGTCTCATGACGACTGGTCGGTGGTCGGAAGTCAGTTCGTCCATCGCCTCTATCGAATCCAACCGGAGGTTGATATTCTTTAGGAGCGCTATGTCCAATACGTCAGGGGTATGGTTGGGGTCGTGAGGGTAGTGGGTGGGCGTCATCGGGCCGATGACGTCAAAGTTTAGGACGGGGCAGAGGTCAAACAAGTGTCTGCCTCGGAACGTGGTACTGGTACTATTCCAGGCCGGGTGTTTGGCGTTGAGGTCACCCGCTATGATAACGGATTCGCTCAGGCCAAAAAGAATTGAAAGATCGTCAGAGAGCAGTTTGAGACCGTCTGCTGACGAGGTCGCGGTGGGCGGCATGTAAGCCGAAACTATCGTAATCGGTCTATGACCTGACATGCCTAGTCTACATGCAGACACTTCAAGACACGAGAGAGTTGGAGGATCGAGAGGAATACAGTATAGAGGGGTTCTATAATAGATCAAGGTGCCGCCCTTGTGGCATCGAGACCTGTCGTTGCGAACTATGCGATAGTTCGCAATTGACGGGTTTCGATGACTCGGCTTGAGGAAGGTTTCCTGTACTAGGAGAATGTCTAACTTGTGGACGCGGAGGAACTCGGCGACTTCGTCGCGTTGTCCCCTAATGCCGTTGGCATTGAAGAAGCCTAACTTGAGGGATCTGAGTTTAGTTCTTGCGGGGGCCGTATTATACATATTAGGGCCGTTTCGCGAAGGTGTTGAGGACTTGCGTAATTTCCGGGTACGCATTGAATATGCTCTGGATCTGATAAAAATTGCCAGAGGATTGAGCCTTGACTAATTCCCCGGCCATTTGAATGGCGCGAGAAGACATGAACACGTTGAATGTGCTCGTGATCACATTAAACGCGTCTAGTGCGTTAGCGACGGCGCCAACTGAAGAAGTCGCGGGTTTAGGGGGCGCGCGAGTGGTGGCGACGGGAGCGGCTTTAGGAGCTGGCTCAGGTACACTAGGCGCGAGAGGCGCGCGGGGCGCGGCGGGCGCGGGAGCCGCGCGGGGTGCGAGAGGCGCGCGAGCCGCGGGAAGCGCGGTATTAGCGGCGGGTGCCAGTTGAGCGCGTTGAGCGCGAATATTGGGGTCCATCATCAGAGGTTGAGGATGGAGAGGAGGGGCCATATATTGGCCGAAGGCAGGGAAGGCCTGCTGGTGGTTGAAATAGTTCCACGGACTGGACCTTTGAGGGCTCAGACGCTGCGGAGGTTGAGACAGGGTAGCGGGGTTCCGGCCGGTACTCGAGCCCTGGCTCGGGAGGAGGCACGGCTCCCTGTCGTTTCGGGTGACGCAGGTGCTCTCGGGGCATGGTTGCTTCGGGAAGTACCTGTGTCGCATAAACAGGGAGCCGGACGCCCGGTGTCACCACTGCGTCGACTGCCGGGAGGACACGGCGCGGCATACGCTGGCAGAGTGTGCCGCTTGGGAGGAGCCTCGCCGTGCCCTCATCTCAGGAGTAGGCAGTGACCTATCGCTGCCGGCCGTGGTCGAGTCGATGGCCGGCAGCGAGGAGTCCTGGGACGCGGTGGTATCCTTCTGCGAAACAGTCGTGTCGCAGAAGGAGGCTGCGGAAAGGGAGCGGGAGATCTCGTCCGCTCACCCGGCCCGCAGCAGGCGCACTGGGCGTCGGCAGAGGGCAGACAATGCCCTCTTCCGGCCCCCCTAAATGGGTCCAGGGACGGCGGACTCGGGGACGTCCGCCGCCCCCTATCACACTGGACCCGAGGTGGCGGCGCGTAGTGTTCCACGCGCGCCCCTTTGAGACGTCGCGGGGGGGTCTAACACCTCACCCCCCCCGCAGACTTGAGGTGGCCCGCAGAGGCGGGCCGGCACTAGCCGGGGATCACGGAAGTAATACTAGCTCCCAAGATCCCCGGTGCAAGTGTGGGAAGGGAACACCGGGGTGTTTTTTAGTCAGTAAGAGTCTGACAGACCCCTCCGCCCACCCCAGGGCGGAGGACATCCATGAGGATTTTCCACCCCGGCAACAAAAAAAAAAAAAAAAAAAAAGGGTAGCGGGGTACCCGGGGTGCTCTCGTTGCTGCCTCGCGTCGAAACGCTTGGTCAGCTTCGAGGAAGATGACTTCGGGGCTTTAGGACAGCCACGGTAATTGGCTGGGTGACCCTGTTGGCCGCATAGGACGCAGCTGGGAGGCTCGGTGCAGAGGGCACGGTCCTTTGGACGGGTGCACTCAGAAGTGCCGTGCTCGCCCAGGCACTTGACGCACCTGGGTTTCGCAAAGCAGTTCTTTTGCGCGTGTCCGTATAATTGGCATCTGTGGCATTGGCCTATGATGCTTGATTTGTGGGGCTTCTGGACGTCGAAGCCCTTAAGGTAGCATATCGAGCTGACCTTGAAGATTGGGTGATGCCCTTCAGTTTGTGGGCACACGACAAGAACCATGTCGTATGCGGATCCACCTCTGGATCGGTGCATCCTGTGCACTTCGAGGACAGGGATCCCCTGTCTCTCTAGGTCTGCCTTGATGTCGTCCGTGGCGATCTCACTGGGGATCCTACGGATCACCACGCGTATCTGACGGTCCTCGGGGAGGGTGTAAGAGTGGAATGAGATTCCCCTCGCCCGAAGAAGTTTTGTTAGTTCCCTATAGTCGTTCGACGTTGGAACGGAAACTTTGATGCCTGGCTGTGTGCTGACGGCACTGGTGAAATTGATCCTAAGATCACTGCACCTTTGTGAAACTTCCGTCCACCTGCCCTTATCTTGAATGATAATGGGTGGGGGACGGGATGCCTTCTTGGAGGCAGAAGGAGTCTTGGCGGACGCGGTCGCAGTACCGGAAGTGGTAGCTTGCGACGGCGCGGACGGAGCCGGGGTAGGGGCCCTAGTGGCGACTACCGCGGGGGTAGAGGGAGCGGAGGTCGAGGGAGCCTCGATCGCAACCATTTTACTAGGTTGCGAAGACCTGCTCTTGTTCTTCTTCCTCTTGCCAGGGCCTGAGGTGATGCCCCCTTCCTCTGGTCCAGAAGAGGAAGAACAAGAACCTGACTCCGCATCCGAGGAGTCTGAGTGTTGCAAAAATGAATTAGTATGCTCTATATGTACATACAACCATAGTTTTTTTTTTTTTTTTTTTCGGTTATTGGCAACTGAGCCGATATCGACTATTCTGCCAGCGTCATGTAGTGACGGCCGGGCGTACAGTAAGATGGGCCGTCGAACTTTGCACTTTGTGGTAGTTGTTAGTTGTTAGTAGCTAAGGACAAGACGTTTTGTTAGTTAACATTTTTTTTTTGTTTTTATAGGTATATAAATAGTAATCTACTTTCTAACGAGACACATATAAATGCAGTTATAATTATTATTACACACCAGACTACATTTTAATATCGTTGTCATTTAAAAATTTTGATAGGATTTGGATTAGTTTAGGGGAAAAGTTAGTCAAGACGGAATGGAAGTTAGTAGGAAGGGAGATTTTTAATTTGGGAAGCATATGGTACAATTCAAAAGATTGGCAATTGGAAGGACATGAAAAAAAGATATGGTCCAGAGTACCCTCATCAAGACCGCATTCGCATAAGGAACAGTCACGAACACGAATCTTCTTGAGGAATACTGGACTGCAGCAGTGACCGAGTCTCAGTCTACACAAGGATGAAACAGTTTTCTTTGATAATTTGGTGCATTTAAAAAACCAGGGTTTCCGCTGGATGTCGGGTTGGATACTGGCGTAGTACGCCCCCTTGAGCTTTGAACTTTTTTGCCACACCGTTGACCATGAGTTGTACAATTTAACTTTAGTGTAAGCCCGTAAGTCGTAACTATGGACGGCGTAATGTTTTTGGTCCACAGGGTTGGATGTAGCAAATTTAGCCAGCGAGTCGGCGCACTCGTTGCCGCCTATACCCGAGTGGCTGGGAACCCAAGCTATTTCAATGTTCAAACCGTTGTTGGAGCAAGTGAAGAGTACATTTTGTATGTCTAAAATGATATTACTGTGGATTTTTGATTTTAATTGATTTTGACTTAAGGCCTGAACGCTACTACGAGAATCTGAAAAGATTACCGAATTTTGCATATTATGATTTTTTATGAAATTAATTGCTTCTAAAATGCCAATACATTCCCCAGTGAATACCGAAACCTGTGGAGGGCACTGAAAGAGAAGGCCAATTTTTGAATTCTGGAAGTATGTTGCAATTCCTGTGCATCCTGTTGGAGTTAGCTTAGACGCATCTGTGTAAAATAGATTCCAACCCCTCCAGTACCTCTCAATGGCTCGATCAAAGTCACCTTTTACGTCCTCGGAACTCTTTGAAATACCAAGCTCCAGAACGACTTTTGGTCTAAATTGGACTACCTCGTATGCGGAAGAAAATACAGGTAAGGTGGGATATTGACAAACAGGTGATGAGAGGTTTTTAAGCTATCTGTACCTATTCATCAACGGGGGAATAGATTTATGTTTCCAATAAGGGGATAGTTCTAAGGAGAGGTGGATTTGTTCTAAAATAGGAAGTAAGGGGTGGGACGAAAGGGCGAAAACTTTTGACAAAAAACGATCTGCTAAGTATTGTCTTCGAAGGTTAAGGGGAGGCTCTGCACATTCTACCTGAAGTGCATTTATAGGGGAAGATTTCATTGCTCCTACAACAATTCTAAGGCATTTGGCTTGCATGGCGTCTAATTTACCAAGCGCCTCTTTATTACAGGGCTCAAGTAAGAAGCAGCAATAGTCCATCACACTTCTGACCAGAGCATTGTACACTAATTTTAGAGTGTATGGGTGAGCTCCCCACCAGACTCCAGATAAAGCCTTTAGGACTGATACTGAGCGCTCACATTTTTTAACAATATTGTTAATGTGATCCACACCCGACATTTTGGAGTCTAGGGTAACTCCCAGAAACCTGGCCTTTTCCTTGATCGGGATAACTTGACCATCTATGTTAATGTCTACCTGGGGGACAAGACGTCTGCGGGTAAAAATAACTGCTGTACTCTTAGGAGCGCTCAAGGACAACCCGTGATCGAGTAGCCATTGGTTTAATGAGGATAAAGAGACATTTAAACATAGAGCGGCATCCTCTATGGAACTGCCAGCGACCAATAATGCAATATCGTCAGCATATTGGAGTATTTTACAATTATAGTTTAAACATGAAGGGAGATCTGAAGTATAAATATTATATAGTATGGGGCTAATTACGGATCCCTGAGGTAAGCCTCGCCAGGTCACCCTCTGCTCAGAGTTTTCCCCTGGAATCCTCAGCTGAAGAGTGCGGCTTGAAAGAATGGTGCAAATGATCTGAATAATCCTAGCCGGTATTCTCAGCTCGTGCAGTTTTTGCCTGAGAACTGGGAGGAGGACAGAATCATAGGCAGGTGATATGTCTAGAAAGACGGCTACCACAGACTCATCTCTACTAAGGGCCAGCCGGATCTCTGATGTGAGGATACCCACACTATCAGTTGTACCCAGACTTTTCCTAAAGCCGAATTGAGTCAATGGAAGCAGCCTTCTATTTTCAACTAACCATTCTAGACGGTTTTTAATTAAATGTTCAAGAAGTTTAATAAGGATAGACGATAAAGCAATTGGTCGATAAGAGCAATGATCACTAGGATCTTTGCCGGGTTTTAACAGAGGGATAACCACTTGAACCTTCCATGCTGGAGGAATATACCCAGAGATGAAACAAAAATTGACCAAGTCCAGGTAATATTGGTGGCATTTTACACCCGCTTGTGCAATGAAAGAGTAAGGGAATCCATCCACGCCAGGTGCAGAATCCTTAACATAAGTAAGAACTGTTTTAAGTTCGTTAAGGGAAAATGGCTTATCAAGAGGATCGTTTGATGTTACAGAGCCTACAAAGTTTATTTCGTCTACACCAGGAACATAGACTGGGGCGAATTTAGCGAAAAACTGGTACCCCAATTCTTCAGATAAGATGTTCGTGGGAGATGGATTTATACTGTTTCTAAAACTTTTCACTCTCTGCCATACCACCGACGCTGGGGTGAATGGACTCAGGGAACTACAAAACGATACCCAGCCTGCTCTTTTTTTTCTATTTAATTTCCTGGACTTAGCCAATATTTTATTGAAGGCGAGAAGGTTATCCAGGTTCATTTCAAGGTTAAAAGTCTCTTCCGCCTCATTCCTGGCCCTGATCATGGCAGTGCATTCCCTATCCCACCAAGCCGGAGAAGGGATTTTGCCTGTAGGTGATTTCTTTCGAGGAAAGCAATCATCAGCTGTAGTGGATATGGTGTTGGAAAATGACGCGAAACATTCTTTGCATTCTCAGCATTAATGGATGGGAGGGAAGAGATACGTAGGTCTAAAATTTTTGAATAAAGATCCCAATCCACAGAGTTAAGTTGGTACTTTAGTATGGGAGGGGAGGATTTATCAGGAAGGGATTTAGAGGGAATTTCAACAGTGATGGGATAGTGATCACTTCCATAGGTCATATTCAAACGACTCCAAATAAAAAGGCTGGCTGGGTGATGAGCAAAATGTCAGATCGACACAACTATTACTTTGCCCTAATCCAGACCTGCGTGTGGCACTGCCATCATTAATAATACATAGGTCTAGATCGTCCAACATATCCACTAGGCCTACACCAGTACTATCGCAAGAATCCGATCCCCACCGGTAGTGATGACAATTAAAATCTCCCATGACAAGTAATGGGCCATTTACATTACTTAGTAAATTTTTAATTAAAACAAGATCCTCGAAACGTGGGTGTGCAATATAAAAAGAAAAAATATTTATGCCCTCAACCTTAACAGCAACAACATTTATGTTGTCGCCAACGAAGGGTAGAGGGATCTGGGAGAATGATACTTTGTTATTGATGAACAAAGCACATCCTCCATATCCATCTGATCTGTCATGGCGAACACCACTGAAACTTGGGATCCTGAAATTTCTTTCAGAACGAAGCCACGTCACAGCGATGCTGCAGACCGATGGTTTAAACTTATTAATTAAAAAGAGTAGGTCAGGTTTCCTAGGAGAAATACTCCTCACGTTCCATTGCAGGAATGTCAGGGGATGGAACATTATTGATGTATTGAACTATGAAAGACAGTTTATTGGCAACGTGGTCAGGTAAAGGTTATGTAGGGTTAGCTAATACAGTTATTAGCATATTGGCTATAATGTCTAGTATTTGTTCAGACTTATCAGGAGTACTAGCACCTTCACTACCTACACGGCACAACCGTTTTGGGAAGGAGAGAAGGAGTAATCCTGAATAAGGGCTTGATGAGCCTGCCTATCGTAGCTAGGTGAAAGAGGGGCATGAGATTTAGGTTTGAGAAAGACTGTTTTACGGTATGATTTTGGTGTTTGAGGAGCTGTATTGGGGTATTGAGACGGATTGGTTTTGGGTTGGGTTTTTGTGGTATTCTTGACACTTCTGCATATGATCGTGAGACTGGGGGAAAAACTTGACTTGCTTCCGCATACGAAACAGATTTCTCGGCCTCTTATGCCCTGCTGCCTACCCAATTCAGGACAGGCCTTATCATTGGCATAATGATCGCCAGAACAAGATACGCAAATGGCAAAGTCAGTGGAAACTTGGCATCCATCACCAGGGTGGTCTTGACCACATTTAAAACAGCGGGGCTGCGAGCGACATACCGTACGTGTGTGACCGAAACGACAACAGTTAAAACATTGAATAGTCGGGTACAAATATCTCTCAACCGAGAGGGCAGAATAAAAACAAAAACCCCGCTTAGGTAGGACTTGCCCATCAAATGTCAGAACTACAGTTTGAGTGGGTTTCCACTCAGTGACACCCAGAGAGGTCACCTTTCGGTTCATTCTCCTTGCCTTTTTAACGGGTCCGCATCCAGCAGGAACCTTGATATTTTCTATGACCTCATCTTCAGTCCATTCACTTGGTACGTCTCTAACAAGACCCAAACGTGTAATATTAAATTGAGGAATTGTTGCAATAAAGTTATTTTGGACTAATGTTTGGCTAATTAAGAAGCTATTCGCATCCTGGTGAGACTTAAACTCGACTGACACCCGGTTCCTTCCTAGACGTTTGACACTACCTAGGAGAATGTTGCTGTAGTTGTTTTTTGTTAGAAACATTCCAAATTTAACCGGGTGCAGAACAGTACCTGGGGTTGTCCCTTAATGAGTATGATTGTCTTCCAAATTCTTTTTTGAGTAACTTTGGAGGGTTTGTTATGGTAGTCAACGAAGAGGTTGCTAATCTTTTTATACTTGTCGATTCGGAGTCCATTGCATTTTCGAGCACATTGTCGTCGGGGAGAGAAACCGTTAACACCGGAGTGTATTCGAAGGGATCAGGAGGGTCAGGGGGTTTTTTAGTATCCATGGTGGATACTGGGTAAAATCTTTAAAAAATAAAAGTTACGGGTTAAAACAAACCTTACGCCAACACACAAACACAAAGAATGGTTTCGATTTTAGTTCACACTTGTAAAATACAATAAAATCGAAAAAATTCACAACACAAACAAAAGCACTTGTTATACCTTCACCACTACCCACGAAAGTCCACCACAACCATAGTTATAAGATATGCAAAGAAGACCCTATGTTCATTCCGACTGACAGGTTTCTTATTGCAGCCGGGAGATTGATTTTTGAACATCGGTGGCAAATGAAATAACTGATGAGTTCACTTGATTTAATTGGTATAGTACACTTAACATACACCATTGACAGTAGGTTTGATGAGTAATTCCACTAAAACTTGAATGAATTAAATGACAATGAGCTGTGTTACAATTGTCTTGATGATCCGCCATGATTCTTGTGAGTTCAACCCAACCATAGATTATCACTAAAAACTCTATGGCTAGTGTTATTATAATATTTAAACAAATTACAGATAAAATATGATTAAATCTAGTTAAAAGCTAACACAATCAACCATAATTATTTTGTTACGCGTAGTTTTGAATATTATGTAATATCTTTTAAAGTATTCATTTAAATGATATGATGTCAAGGCATATTTTAATTTTAATTAAATGCCCAATTTAAACAATACATTTTATTGGATATTGAACTTGGATATAATAAAACAAAAAAAAACAAAAAATGATAACGACTTGACACGTGGCTCTCTTACAAAAATAACATTAAAAAAAATCGGCCAAGTGCGTGTCGGACCACGCACAATGAAGGGTTCTGGAGTTGGCATAAATTCATCCCAAAAACAAACTTAGCATTGTAGTTGAAAAACATGTTCTCCCATACATCGATATACGTCACGGTCAATTCTTCAACTGCTTTAAGTTGGTCGACTATTACTCGTTAACTTGTAAGGTCTACTTAGCTGTGATAGTTTTCCTTTAAATTTCGGTATATACAGGGTGGAATTTTGTAATGCCACCTGGAGGGAAAGTACTCTTAATACTGCAGATAGAAAATTTTACTCAAAGGAAACATTCCTTTATTTTTGAATAGAAAGCAAACTGCATTCAAAGATTTTCGAAAATTCTCTTCTCCCACACCCGGGAATCGAACCGGCTAAAATCTGAAAAAATTATACCCTGTACTTTTATTGCATCGATCGTTAGGGTAAATTATAAGGATGAAATCTCTCTAACAAACATGATAAATTAAATGAAAGGAAAACCAGGAAATCTGAAGTTACAAATTCAATGAGTCAAGTTAAAGCTCTTTAACTAACATCCATCTTTTGTAATGCAGACTCCTTTGCGACATACTCGTAGCTGCGTGTATGAGGTAATTTAAATATGGAATGTTAGATTAAAATTTGAAAATTAGATTGTCATAGTTGTTATTCACATTTGATTGTTTTTACAACTCATTTCACATTTTGTCTCATGGTGAAAATGGCTTATCAAGAACAGTTTGATTTAATGGAAGCTTATTTTTTAAATAACAAAAACGTGAAACTAGCTCTGCGGTGGTATGGAGAGAGATATCAGGACCGACAAGCACCAACTCGGTTCGTATTGAAAAGAATGGTAGAAAATTTAAAGAATACGGGTGGTTTCAAGAAGAGACGGCAAACTATTCAGCAAAACTATTTCGATTTTGAACTAGATGTTTTAACATACTTTGAATCATTTCCAAAGGCTTCAAGTAGTGATGCTGCCGATGAATTAGGAACAACCCACACTCGCGTACTTAAAGTGCTGAAAAAGTATAAGTATAAATGCTATCGTGAAGGTCGGTTGGTGCAAAAATTGCATATTGGGGATCGTGACAGACGATTACAATTTTGTGAAAACATGCTTGGAGAAATTGACCGAAACCCTAATTTTTTGAGTAACATTGTATGGTCTGACGAAACCAACTTCAGCAATAATGGCATATACAATCGCCGCAATAACCATTATTGCTCTCAAGTGAACCCTGTTCGTGTTCATGAAACTAACAATCAAGTAAGATTTTCTTTCAACGTTTGGTGCGGAATTATGAGAAATAATGTAGTGTTAGTCCACGTGTACGAAGGTCATTTAAACACTGTCAAGTACATTGAAATACTGGATCTCTTAAGAAACGAGTTAAATGGTTTCCCCGAGGAAGAGCGAAACCAAATAATTCTACAGCAAGATGGTGCTCCAACACATAACAGCAGAATCACTACTGCCTACATTAATAACCATTTTAATACCTGGATTGGTACAAACGGCACAATCAGATGGCCTGCGAGATCGCCAGATCTCACCCCATTAGATTTTTTTTTGTGGGGATATGTAAAAAATCAAATTTACATGAAATCTTATGCGAATGACAACGAGTTGAGAGTTGAAGTTCAGAATACGATTTATAATATTCACTACAACACTTTGTTAAAGGTTACTAGAAATGAATTCGTTAAAAGAATAAATTTGTCTAATATTCCAAGAGAATGGAGCCCATTTCGAGCAACTAATTAGTTAGTTTACCATTCTTTGTAAATAATTAAACTAATTTAACATTTCCTGGTTTTCCTTTCATTTAATTTATCATGTTTGTTAGAGAGATTTCATCCTTATAATTGACTCTAACGATCGATGCAATAAAAGTACATGGTATAGTTTTTTCAGATTTTAGCTGGTTCGATTCCCGGGTGTGGGAGAAGAGAATTTTCGAAAATCTTTGAATGCAGTTACCTTTCTATTCAAAAATAAAGGAATGTTTCCTTTGAGTAAAACTTTCTATCTGCAGTATTAAGAGTACTTTCCCTCCAGGTGGCATTACAAATGGATAATAATTTTTGGGGGGGGGGTGCATATTGAGAAGCCTCCTCGTGGCGCACCCTGGGCAACGTCGGCTCCAACTGCCCACCAGGTTTTGGTGGACACTTGGCGCTGGCGGCGAATTCTCAACAAACGGGGAAGGGTCACGGTTCCAATCACCAATCATCCACGATGGTCGGTGAAGGGAACCGGGCTAGAGTTGGTCGTACGCCTACTCCCCCTCTGCTTACAGAGGGGAGTTGAGTTGGCGTACACTGGGGAGTCCCAATCCCAAGGTCTAGCGTGCCGAGGGGATGAATGGCCGGAGGGTTATCCGGTCGCTAGCGCGAACAGGGACCTCACCCTTAAAAGGAAAACAATGGAAATACAGGCTAATGGTAATATTCCCCAGGCGGGCAACCTCCACAAGGAGGCACAATCCCGCCCTTCCACGGAAGGCAGCCCCACCGTATCTGGGGGGGGCACCCATGGCCTCGTAGGCCGGCAGACCACCGCCGGTCTTCGTAAACAACCTCTTGCGTCGCAAGAAAAGGAGCTCCGGGTTAGCCTGGAGCGACTGTGCGACGCAACAAAGCCGCTTGCCGTCGTTGACGGCAACAACAGCCGAGGAGGCTCATGTCCAGAGCTCATGGACCGACTGTCCAACCAGGACACGCAGCTGGGAGGGAAGCGCTCGCGCAGCGAGCTGTCCTCCGATGAGGAAGACCTGTCGGCACCAAAATGTGGTACCGCGCAGAGGGGGAGGCGTCGGTTACCGGACCGTGACTTACGGGGTCGCTTCTTGCGGCCCGATACGCCGGTACCGATGCAGATGGGGAGCGCAGAGAGTGAGGGGACCCCGGGCGAAGACTCCGCTGCGTCCCCACTGTTACTGCAAAGTAACAAGGCGGAGGCGAGCTCTGCAAAGCGGATGCAGCGGAAGGCGGTGGCGGCTGACGAGGTCGGCGAAATGGCTCGACTGGCCCGAGAGCGACGCTCTGCTCAGGCGGCTACCGGGGAGAGCCTGTCGGCGGTGGCGCTGAGTCGCCAAGTTTTGGACGGCGTGGACGTCGTCATGAAGGTTGCCACAAAGTCTGGCAGCCTGAAGGGGACGTTCACGCGCGCTCTAAAGGAGGCGGCTGGCGACATTAAGGAGGCAGTTGGGGTCCTCCTTAGTCGCACGAGCTCAGACGAGACGGCGAAGCTGTGGGAGGAGAACAGCCGTCTCAGATCTGAGCTGGAGGACCTCAAGCGGGAGCTTGCCGCGCAGAGGGCGGAATGGCAGCAGAGGCGTCCTGCGGCCACCGTTTCCGATCCCGTCGTCGTTGCCCTGACGCCGCCGGCCCCGTCATCGGTTCCGTCATCGGTCCGTACCCCCGCACCTGCGGATGCAGAGATCGAGAAGATCGTTCGCATCTGCATGCTGCAGTGTGGGGCGATGGTGTCAGCCCGGCTGGAGGCCATGGAGGCGAGGCTCCCCCCAGCCGAAATCCTCCGCCCACCGCTCGCTGCAGACAAGCGGAGGAAGGAGGCGGAGGAGAGAGCAGCGGCAGTGGCTGAGCTGAACCAGTCCGGGAAGGGGGCCAAAAAGCCCGCGAAGGGGACACGGATGCCCGCGGAAGCTAAGTCCGCGCCCACTTCCCGAACGGCTGCTCCAACGACGACCGCGCCCGGACCCACCACGGAGGCCTGGACGACGGTCGACAAGAAGCCAAAAAAAAAGAAGACGGCGCTGCCAGCACCCGCTAATGTACCGGCACCGGCACCGAGGAGGACCCAGAAGCCGCCTAAGACGAGAGCCCCACGCTCCGCGGCTGTGGTGGTAACACTGCAGCCCGCAGCCATCGCGAGGGGCGTCACCTATCAGGCGGTTATGGCGGACGTGAGGAGCAGGATCGCGTTCCCCGACCTTGGCACACCGGCTGGCTTTATTTATAAGCAAGCCATTACGGGGGCGCGGCTGTTCGAGGTGTCGGGTGCCTCTAGCAGCGAGAAGGCGGACACGCTGGCAGCCAAGCTGAGAGGGGTCCTCAACCCGGAGGACGTCCGGGTGTCCAGGCCAATGAAGACCTCTGAGCTGCGGGTCGATGGACTGGACGACTCGGCGACCCCGGCTGAGGTCGTGGCGTCCATGCCCCGCGTCCACTCATATCCAGCGAGGCGCCAGGTGTACTGGTGGTCTACCGAGATCGCACAATTACGTGTCGAGTGCGTAGCGGTCAGACGCCGGTACACCCGATACCGGAGGAGACGTCGTCGGGTCCCTGACGAAGAAGCCGCGCTGTATGAGGTGTACCGCGCGGCGAAGCAGGCCCTGTGACTGGCCATCGGCGAAGCGAGGACGCGAGCCAGGGAGGAGATGTTGGAGACCCTCGGGAAACTTCGAGCCGCGGCGCCTCCACTCACGGAGAGTCTCCAACCTGAGCTGCTGGAGGAGGTCGTCGCAGCCCTCTTCCCGGCAAGAGCGGAGCATACTCCGCCGCCGATGGCTTTGCGCACAGCCACAGAGCCTACAGAGGAGAACGCCATCAGCGTCCCAGAGGTGACACAAACAGAGATTGGGGCGGCCGTGACGCGGCTCCGGGCCAAGAACGTGGCTCCGGGGCCCGACGGGATCCACGGCCAAGCGCTAGCCCTCGCTCTGAAGGAGCTAGAGCCCCACTTGAGAGGACTCTACACTGCGTGCCTTGAGCAGGGCCAGTTTCCCACTTTGTGGAAATCTGGTCGTCTGGTCCTGCTCAGGAAGGCGGGGCGCCCTGCGGACTCACCGTCCGGGTACAGGCCCATAGTGCTGCTAGACGAGGTGGGTAAGATGTTAGAGCCAGTTCGGCTTTCGGCACGGGCGCTCCACCATACACGCTATATCGCGGGTGAGAGTCCTGGCGGAGGAAGCAGTGTCCCGGGGCGGGGTGATGTTGGCGGTGTCCTTGGATATCTCCAACGCCTTCAACACCCTGCCCTGGAGCTGCATCCGGGAGGCACTGCGTTACCATCGGGTGCCTTCCTACCTCCGCCGGGGCTTATTTGGCGGAAAGATGTGTCACCTACATGGGACGTGATGGCGGAAACCAGCGCCGCATGTCGTGCGGTGTTCCACAGGGCTCGGTCGTAAGACCGCTCCTGTGGAACATCGGGTACGACTGGGTGCTGCGGGGCGAGCTCCAGCCGGGCGTGGACCTGACGTGTTATGCGGACGACACACTGGTCACGGCCCGGGGGAGCTCGTACAGGGAGGCTGCGTTGCTGGCGACGGCTGCGGTCTCACAGGTGGTGAGCCGCATACGTCGCCTAGGCCTGGAGGTTGCCCTCAACAAGTCGGAGGCCTTGATCATTCATGGCCCCCGGCGGGCGCCGCCGCCGGGGTCACACATCGTGGTTGGGGGGGCTCAAATCGCTGTCGAGTCCACCATGAAGTACCTTGGATTGGTGCTCGACAGCCGGTGGGATTTTGGCCCCCACTTCCGGCGGCTGGCACCCAAGTTGTTGGGTGTGGCTGGAGCGTTATCAACGCTGCTTCCCAATTTGGGGGGCCCGAGCGCCGCCTGTAGGCGGCTCTACGTGGGGATCGTGCGATCGATGGCCCTTTACGGGGCCCCGATCTGGGCGGCTGACGTGACGGCCGAAAGCATCGCAGTACTGCGAAAGCCGCAGAGAGCGATGGCCGTCAGAGTCATAAGGGGATATCGCACGATCTCCTACGAGGTGGCTTGCGTACTGGCCGGATCCCCGCCCTGGGACCTCGAGGCGAAAGTACTCGCGTCACTGTATCGGTGGCGCGAGGAAGCGAGGGCGCGGGGCGAGTGGCTGATGCAGCGACATGTGGAGTTGCGTCGGTCACAGCTTCGCGCTGCCCTGGTGGCGGAATGGCGGGACAGGCTTTCACGCCCTACCGCCGGCCTCGCCACCATCGAGGCGGTCCGGCCGGTACTCAAGCCCTGGCTCGGAAGGAGGCACGGCTCCCTGTCGTTTCGGGTGACGCAGGTGCTCTCGGGGCATGGTTGCTTCGGGAAGTACCTGTGTCGCATAAACAGGGAGCCGGACGCCCGGTGTCATCACTGCGTCGACTGCCGGGAGGACACGGCGCGGCATACGTTGGCAGAGTGTGCCGCATGGGAGGAGCCTCGCCGTGCCCTCATCTCAGGAGTAGGCAGTGACCTGTCGCTGCCGGCCGTGGTCGAGTCGATGGCCGGCAGCGAGGAGTCCTGGGACGCGGTGGTGTCCTTCTGCGAAACAGTCGTGTCGCAGAAGGAGGCTGCGGAAAGGGAGCGGGAGATCTCGTCCGCTCACCCAGTCCGCAGCAGGCGCACCGGGCGTCGGCAGAGGGCAGATAATGCCCTCTTCCGGCCCCCCTAAATGGGTCCAGGGACGGCGGACTTGGGGACGTCCGCCGCCCCCTATCACACTGGACCCGAGGTGGCGGCGCGTAGTGTTCCACGCGCGCCCCTTTCAGACGTCGCGGGGGGGGTCTAACACCTCACCCCCCCCCCAGACTTGAGGTGGCCCGCAGAGGCGGGCCGGCACTAGCCGGGGATTGCGGAAGTAATACTAGCTCCCAAGATCCCCGGTGCAAGTGTGGGTAGGGAACACCGGGGTGGTTTTTAGTCAGTAAGAGTCTGACAGACCCCTCTGCCCACCCCAGGGCGGAGGACATCCATGAGGATTTTCCACCTCGGCAACAAAAAAAAAAAAAAAAGGTTTGGTTAATGGGGTCTCGGCGGCGTGCGCTCTGGCCGGCACCCCTCCTTGGGAGCTCGAGGCGTGGGTGCTGACCAGAGTTTACGAATGGACGGCGCGGCGTAAGGCGCTCGGGGAGCTCCCCGCCGCAGAAGAGCGGGAGGCCGTGCGGCAGGAGGCGAGGGACGCGATCGTCCATTACTGGACACAGGACCTCGCCACTGCCGCTTTTGGCCGCCGAACTTTGGACGCGCTCGGGCCGGTCCTGAAGGACTGGCTCGAGCGGTCACATGGTTTCCTCTCTTTCCGTCTGGTGCAGGTGTTGTCCGGCCATGGGTGTTTCGGATCGCACCTGCACCGGATCCAAAGGGAGGAGACCTCGTCGTGCCACGACTGTGGCGCGGCGGAGGATACGGCACAGCACACCCTTGAGGTGTGCCCGGCCTGGTCCGAGCTGCGCCAGACTCTGATCGCAGCGGCCGGGCCGGACCTCTCGCTTCCCAGCGTCGTCAACTTCATGCTGGAAAGCGAGGGGGCCTGGACAGCAGTCGCCTCCTTCTGCGAGGAAGTAATGTCACAGAAGGAGGCGGCGGAGCGCGCGCGGGAGGACGATCCTCTCGCGGCGCCGCTCCGCAGGCGAAGAGGAGGCGCGAGAAGGTGATTGTACGATCGTCGTCTCCACCTCCTCCCAGGTGGAGGCCAGCAGGCAACGGGTGCGGGGGCACCCTTGCCTGTATTGCACAGGCCTCCACCAGTGCCGGACGGGAATGGCCAGGTGTTCCCTGCCATTCCCGTAGCCCCCCATTGAGAATGGGGGGCATGCACCGAGAGGGTCATGGATGTAAAGGTTGAGCCGGTTTCCCATGGCCCTCCCATCACGGTGATGTGGGAACACCGCTGAGTTTTAGTGGGTATACTGTCACTTATTGACAGGAGTCCCACATACCCCGTCTCGTCCCCCACGAGCGGGCATGCGTAATGCATTTCTCAGCGAAAAAAAAAAAAAAAAAGGTTAGGTTAGGTTAGGTTTTTTTTTTTTTTTTTTTTTCCCTGTCCGGGCGCCAAGGCCCGGCCCGCGAGCTACCTCTTACATGATAAGAGTCCTTAATTATCTATAAGTGGGATATCTACGGGTTCTTTCTTTATTTCGTCGTTTATATCTTTATTATTATAATACTAAGTTTTGCCTGAATACGATACCGCTCTCTTATTCTTTAGTACATGTTTTGATTATTTTACACTATGTATATATTACATCCTTATGGGATCTACAAGGTTTTTTATACTTATACAAAAATTCTTATTTCTACATATTTTATTCTTATACTATCTTTACATATGGGATTACAGTTTCATAACGATATCATAACTTAACATATTAATTTACTTATTCTAATTAAACTACTACTTATACAAGACTTCCTTTTTTCTAAACACCTTATTTTTAATTTGTTTACACATTTATTTCTTATATGCTAATCAATCTATTTAACCAATTATACATGACTTACTTTTAAAACACCTTATTTTTTACATATTTATTTATTACATGCTAATCAATATATTTATAGTAATATATTTATAACATAAATTTATTATTCTTTTTACTTATTTCTATCTATAACCAGCTCAGCGATATCTTTAAATTTATTTAATAAACCTCTCCCTATGTTTTCTACTACCTAACATTAGTTCTGGGAAGTTATCTATTATCATTTCGCATTCCAATTGGTTCTCGACCTCGAGTCTCTTTAGCGCGTAAACCGGGCAGTCGGTTAAAAGGTGCTCGACTGTTTCGGGTGTGCCAGGTTGGCAGATGCACGATGAGCTCTCTTTGCACTTAAAACGGTTCAAGTACTCCGAGAACCCACCGTGCCCTGTCAGCACTTGGGTGATTATTTTCGTTGGAATCATTTGCCGGATCGTTTTATAAGTGTTTGCGACTTCGGGGAAAAATAACTTTGTCACACCTGCAGTTGTACCCGCTTTATACCTTCGGTTCCATTCATTAATCGACCCCTTTCGGATCTGTCGCTTGATAAATGAAACCGGGCAAAGGTCGTAGTTGGTTTTGTCTTCATACACAGAGCTGCATCCTTCGCCAGTTCGTCCGCCCTCTCGTTTCCCGCGAGACCTGCGTGTGCCTTGATCCAGAACAAAGACACAGTTTTGTTCTGGTTTCCAATGGCACTCAGGTTCTCGCGGGTGTCTACTGCCAGAGGGTTTGTTGAGCTGGGGTTTGCTATGGTCTCCAGGGCTGATCTACAGTCGCTGTAGATACCATAGCTAACCTCGCTTCTCCGCAGTATCTCCTCGGTGGCTCTACATACCGCGAGGAGTTCCGCCTGGTATACCGTGCAGTATGGGGCCAGATTGAGTTTAATGGTCTTCACTTCCGCTACACTGTCCCATAGGGTTAGTGCAGCTCCGACCTTACCCTCAATCCGGCTGCCGTCGGTAAATATCCGGATAGCCTGGATGTTGTGGCTATTTACCGACTCCTGGTTTACCAGACTCACGAACCCCATCGCGGTATGCTTCGCCGGGTGAGGTATGCGAGAGTGAGGAGCTCTCCGCTCGACCTCCCTATCTACTAGCTCTGGCCGGGATACGCCTCTCCTCGCCTCATACAGAGCAGCTGCCTCTTGTATGCGGAGGTCTAGTGGCAATATTCCGGCCAGTACCAGCGCAGAGTGAAGAGAGACCGTGCGGTAAGCCCCACACAGTTTTTGGGCAAAATTCCTCTGTACAGCATTTAAGTGGCGTTGGACCCCCAACTTTTTAGAAGCTGAGGACCAGGCGCCGGCCGCGTAAGTTATGATGGGCTCAACCGTTGCAGTATATATAACACGGACTATTTCCGGGTGGAGACCCCAACTGACCCTGGCGGCCCTCGACAGCTGTTTGTAGACTCCAAGTGCCTTCTTACAGACGTTAGCCGTATGGCTATTGAAGGTTAACTTGGAGTCCACTGTGAGTCCCAGGATCTTCATCTCCGAGGACATTCCAATGTCGATCCCCCCCATGGTCAGACGTGGCGTGTCATATTTAAGCTTTTTCGTGACTACCATGGCACAAGTTTTGTGTGGCGCAAACCTGAGCTTATTCATGACACCCCACCTCCGAACATGTTCGAGAGCGGCATTGGCTTGTCCTTCGATTTCCAGGGCTGTCTCCCCCGAAAACACAAGCACCACATCATCCGCGAAAGCCTGGCAATAGTCGCCTCGTTCCGAGAGGCTCTCCAGCAATGGGTTCAGCAGGACATTCCACATTATGGGACCGCCTATTGATCCCTGGACACATCCCTTGTTGGTGCTTTTTATGAACTCATAGCCTGCATACCGTACCCGGACCTTGCGGTCGCTTAGGTAGCTGGCTATTATCCTCCTGAGGGTCGCTGGGCACTTTTCCTCCGCCAGTCTGATCTTAATGGCTGGCCACCAAGCACTGTCGAAGGCTCCCTCTATATCCAGTGAGACCATCGTGATGAGCTTCCTCTCTCGGAGTTTGCCTCTCACGTGGGCTATCAGGTCATAGAGGGAGTCTTCCGTGCTCCGCTGTGGCATGAAGCCATACTGGCGAGGACTTATTCGGGGTGCCAGGTACCAAACCAGCCTTCTGATCACCATCTTCTCCAGGATTTTCCCCATTACTAGCAATAGTCCAATAGGCCTATAGGACTTGGGACTGGTGTAATTGTCCTTCCCAGGCTTCCTCAGCACCACCACGGTGGCCTCTTTCCATGCTGTGGGGAAGTGCGTCAGATGCCAGCACCTATTGAACACTGACAGGTGCAGCTCCATGTCCCGTGATATTAAACGCTGGCAGATGTCGGCTGTGAAACCGTCTACTCCGGGTGCCTTCTTCGGATTGAAGCTCTCCGTCGCGAATCTGAGCTCCTCCGTCGTAAACTCTGGGTTATGGATCTCATGATGGCTCCAGTCATTTACCCGGTCAGCAAGAGCTCTGATCCGACGATGGTCTGAGCTATCCTCCTCCTCTATATCCTCCGGGTAGAATGTTTCTGCCAGTAGTTTCGCAGATCCTTCCTGCCCCACTTCCCTTCCGTTCCATACCAGTGGCAGATCTTCTTGCCTCCGTTCCGTGCTCTTTATAACCCTATAAATCCCCTCCCAAACCCCTTCCCTGGTTTGTTGCTCGCAAAATCCCTTCCAACTCTCAGTGGAACGCTTCTTAACCTCTAATTCGTATTTTTCTTTTTCTTGCAGGTACAACGCTACCACACCTTCTCTACGCGATGGCGCAGCGCACCGGATTCTTCTCTTCCTGGTAGCGACGTCATGCTTCATTACCTCGATTTCTTCGGACTACCACGGCATGGTAAGTGTTTGGTTTTCTGTTTTTATTGGTATAGATGCCTTGCATGCTTCTGTTATTATTTCAGTATATTTGACAATTGTGTGATCTAAATTTTCTTTACTATTAATCTGCTCTATATTTACTTTGTTAATTCCATTTTCTATTTTCAATTGGTCAGTTTTTTCATTAAAAAGTTCCCAATTGGCTTTCTTTGTATTGTATTTCCTAGTCGATCTTTTAATGTTAATACCCTTCCCCTTTTTGAATTTAATTTTAACTAGTATGCCGTTGTGGTCCGAGCTCATCAGGTCTTCAGCCACCGTCAATTCCTCTACCAGGTCGAGCAAGTCCTCCGTACACATGGTCACGTCAACGTGACTCGTGATTCTTCGGCCTCCTCTAATGGTGTCAAAAGTGGGTTTGTTCCCGCAATTCAGTACCTGCAGGTTAAGTTCTCCTATCGTCCCAACCAGTTCGTCCCCTCTGTTGTCTTGGGCACCGCTTCCCCACCACACGCTTTTGGCGTTCGCGTCCCCTCCAACGATGGCTTTGCTAGGCTTTAGCTCTTTCATAGCAGTCGTTAAGTGGTCCAAGTATGGCCCGATGGGTAGGTCAGGCTCGAAGTAGTACGAGACGGCGAGCATCTCCCAGGCGCTCGTTCGCAGCTTCACCACCACGATGTTATTGGTGGTGAATTTGGGGCACTGTATGACATCGATGTCATGATTGAACACGACTATCGCCGCCTTTACAGTGCCTTCTCCACGGTCCGAGTTCTGGTAGACCCTCGCCCCCCCGTAAGACCTCATTGCCTTTATGCTACCCACATACGGCTCCTGGACCAGTGCGAAGGCTATTTTCCGCTTCTTTGCCTCGAGCATAAGCTCGTTAGTCGCCAGTTGTTTTCGTTGGAGGTTAGCTTGCGCTGCGGAGTAAAAGTGAGCAGCTGCCGTCTGTGCAACCCCCGTGGCCACCTTAGCAATATGCTATTGCGGCCCGGGCCAACGCATCCCACCTCCTGGGCACCGGGCAGTCCTGACTGAAGACCATGTGGCCTGTATCATCGTGTTTGTCTCTGGCGCAGTTTTTACAAGTGGGCCTGTCGCCCGCGGCTAGCCCGGTGCATTCGGCTCTGCGATGCGGCCCCCCGCAGTAATTGTAGAGATCGGCAGGCTCTGTACATAACTTTCGGCCATGACCATATGCTAAGCACCTCGTGCACTGTATCAGGGGTGTTTGGTCCAGGACCCTAACAAACTGCAGGTCGATGAAGACCCTACCGGCCGCAGTAAGCCTCTGCCACAGCTTCGGTGACACCTGAAGGACGACATGGTTCTCCAAAGAGTTCCGTGCCCTCCTCCGGTACCTCACTATGGCACTAGCTTCCTCGGCCGTCAAGTCCTCCAGCAGGCGGGCGTTCTGAGTCTTGAGTGCAGCTAAGATGTCCTCGTCACTGTTGTAGGACAAGAGGTCCTTGATAATCACCAGTGGGTCTCTGTTTTTCGCTTCTTCCACTTTAAGGTGTTTGTCATTCTTGAGCTGGACTGTTGTTTTTGCCATCTCTTCCTTGTTTGTGAAGCTAAGTATGACCCTCTTGTCATTGACTTTTCGGACCCTCTCGATCTGCACTCCGCTCTTCTTCGCGTCCAGGACCTCCTTTACTCGCCCCACCACTTCCGTGCTGGTATCCATAATGATGTCTGAGGATACGATGATGGAATGCTTAGGCCTTTGGCCCCAGGTGTTTTGGGGCGTGGTCAGGGCCTCCGCATATGTCGGGGCTCTCTCTTTGATTTCGGAAACCATTCTCCCCATTTCCTTTGTGGTCTCCTCGAGCGCCCTAATTTCATTTAAAATGGCCCTGTTTTCTGCGCCACACGGTTTCTGCGCCGCCCTTTGCTCCCCTATTTCCGCCTGCAGCTGCCTGATCATCTGGTTGCCCTCCTTCACTATCAAAGCTTGCTCTTCTAGTGCGGAGCGCAACCAAACGAGACTCCCCAGGTCTTCCCCTCCCCTCTTAGTCGTATGAGGTTCCAGTTCCTCACGTTTGTCCCCCGCATCTGCATTTTTCCCCCTGTCTGTCAGCTTTACCAATTGATATAGCCTTTCCAGTGCCGCCGTAACTTCGCTCTTTATTTCAGCTTTTAAATTTCTTGAGTTTCTAAGGTGGAGCTTACCCTTTTCCAGGCAAGCTCTCGCCTCTGCCGTGGCGCTAGGGTAGCCTAGATCTGGTCTTTTAGGCGGCACTGCGGTGGCCGCCAGGTCATGGCGCGTCGCCTGATTGCCGGTGGACTGCTGAGAGGTACTGGGAGTCGGGGACTTAGTCTGAGACTGAGACTCAGCATTCCCGGCCTCCCATACCCCGATGCTTCGCCTCACATTGGGAGGCAAGGGGCCAGCCTTCTCAATTGAGCGTGGCGAACCTCCGACAACCGGGAAGCTCGCGTCTTTTTTGGGGGGTGTGCGACGCATTGCGGTGGCTTGCGTGAACGTTAAGTTCATAAATGACGACCGAAAAAACCTAAAGATGCTGAAGATGCTTCTGTATCCCTGTAAAGGGGGGATAGGCACAGAAGTATCCCAGAAACCACAAAAATAAAATAAAATAAAACAATACGAAGCCAAAACAGAAACGACGAGACAAGGCACCCCACAAATTCGGTACCGTCAAACAATACGCAAACAAAATGCAATTGTTCCAACGCAAAAAAAAAAAAAAAAAAAAAAGTAATGCAAAAGAAACCCGAGTTCACGAACGCTAAGGACTCGAGCTCGCGGTAATTGCAATAAAATAAAATATAAGTACAATCGAAAACGGAAAACCGTTTTGTCAGCTTCGACGAAAATTATTTTTAATAGTCTCAGTAGAGATCTGGTTATGGTTTTCCTATCCTAACAGCCAATAGAGCTAGAATAAAATTAAAATTAAAATTAAAACTAGTAAAAATGGGTCCCGGACCCTTAGTCTAGAAGTCTTAACTAAAAACTATGCAGGTGTAACTATGTAAGTTATCTCCTGTCAAGTGAGTGGACACGTCACCCACACTGCTTACACCGCAACACTACACCGATACCAAAAATAGATAAGAATATATAAATAAATACTTTAACAACTTTTATTTTGAAAGGGAGACTTTATTTAGTATTTTTGACGGAGCCAATAGAAAGCTCTTTTCCTCCCGGTTCCGGAGACCCCAAACTTGGTCTGTCTATGACCTCTGGTTCAAAAGTTAAGGCCCGGGGGGGTGGAGTAACCCTGAAGGGGTAGAGGGGCTGGTCAAAAAGAGGGGGTGTAGCAGGGTATCCCGGGGGCAAATATAAGTGGGAGTAACCTGGATATAAATAAATACACTTCAACTTACTATGGGGGTCAAAATTAGGAGGGGGTAAAAAAAGGGGGGTCTAGGGGTCTTATCAGTAAGTATGTCCTAGCTGGCAAGGTGGTTATGGGGGGGGGAAATTTTGGTCAAAATTTTGATATTCCCAGCCGTTTCCGAGATATTGGGTTTTTGGGTTTTTTGACTGGTGATAATTAATGTTGGCCAACTTATTAATTAATTGTTAATTAATTATCAACAATCAATAAATGATCGACCAATAATTAATCTGAATGGTTATGAAATGGTAAATGGTATTGAAATAAATAAGAATTAATGAGAATAAATGAGAATAAGATATTTTGTGCTGTTTGTAGGCGAGGGATTCCGAATAAATAACGATTATAATATGAAATTTCTAAAAAATAAAAATAAAAAGGGGGGCAAGCAACAGGGGGTGGCCGGTGGAGTGTTGCTGCATATACTATACTACGTATAGGATATGCAGGGTTTCGTCAAAACGGGGCTATCTCGTTCCGTTTCCGAGATACGGGCGTTTCCCGTTATTAAGAATCCCGGGTTCGATTCTCGGTTAGTGAACTCAACTTTGTCGGCCAAGTTATCCTTTCAGTTCACGCAAACGCCTTATTTCCCTCCAGGGGATGTAGCCCGTCTCCTATTGATGGCGCGTGGGTTTTATTAGTTTAGGCTGAAAGAGGAGGAGATGTTCTTTCCTTCCACCCAAACTTAAAACTTTTCGGTTAAGGGGTTTGCGTGTGGGGTGGCCGCTAAGATAAGGGTTGCGGTTTCAGAGCCGCAAATCAGGTGGTTTTTAGGTTTCCCCTGCCCCGAAAAATCCAAAATTCGGCTGAAGTGTGGGTCCAGCAAGCTCCTGTGTCTTCCCAATAAAATTTTGGGCATATACTTCCCCCTTCAACCCTTCACTAGGCAAAGATGATCTCAGCGGAGTGTTTCTAGGCTAATATTCCTATTATTATGATAAATACTAAATCTAAAATTAATTTCTATGGATAAGTTTTAGGACCATAGGTTGTTCAATTGTACTGTGATTTTTAATCTAGTTTTTATTTATTTGTTTAGTCGCTGGGGGAGGTTTATTATTTACAGGCCTCGCACTTTGAGCTAATTACGTTATATCTACGTTAATATGCAACTCGCGTGGATTTGCAACAAATCACTGGATAGTGGACAATATTCCCTATCCAGTGGTATCAAAAATATAATTTTATTCAACCCTGAAGGGGCGAATTTAATTATTTAAAAGTATGGATCAAAAAACAAAAAGTTAAAAAGCTGGTTTTAAGACTCAAATATGAGTGTAATACTAATACAACTATAAAATTTCTAAAGATTAGTGCCAAAAGCATATAATAATAAAATAACAGATTTTTAGGGGTTGAAACAACCAACCCTCGATTTTTTAAAAACTTGCACAGCCAATAACTTTATAACGGCTAGTCCGATTTTACTCAAATTTAATTTGGGATTAGATATCCTTATGCCTAATTTTAATAAAACATAAAAGCTATATAATATTTAACCTATATCCCGGAAAAATAAACTTAATGGTTTACAAAAATTTAACCTTGTTTTTCCAGGTGTTTTTCGAAGAATTTCTTCGATATCGTGTTGCCTCCCGGCTCCTCGTCCGCGTAACCTTCGATATACTGCCACCGATCTTGTCGAATTCCTCGGGAACTCTGACCACGTGCCACGTGGTTTTTGGTTTTTCGGAGCTATCTCCGGAACCCTAAGTCGGAAAACTCCAAACTTGGTCTCCAGAGATAGGTCTTCTGATGGCGCACACGGCTGCAGTTGCCGATTTTTCAGTTCCAGCGCTAAATCGCGCGGCGTTCAGCTCCAAAGATTTGGCGTTGTGGTTTTTCACGTATAACTTTTTCAAATTTTCACTTATCACAATAAAACTTTCACTATCGCCTGCGTCTCAGCAGCGCGCTTCTAATGATATATATCACTTATACTTTCTCGCGAAAAAACCTATTTATTCGATTTTTCGACCGCGGAGCGACTTAAAACTGATCTGCTCGCGGCGGAGGGTGCCGCGCGACTGGGTTAGGTTTTTTTTTTGGCAGGTGTGGGAAATCCTCATGGACGCCCAGACTGACCCACTGGTGAGCAAGTCTGGGCAGTGCCGGACTCTTACCGGCTAAAACCACACTCCTGCCTTTCCAGTGTCCCTCTGACATTATCAGAGCCCTTTTTTGCGGATTGGGGATTTTTATACACTTTTCTTAATTTTCTACATTTCTTTTTATGATAAACTGATTTAAAAGCAGTAATATAATACAAATACAAGTATCAAAGACAATCTAACACGATGCTACTACACACTTATTCTAAGGGAGTCGTATCGGGGTTTGCTTTCTTTCTTAGGTCTAACACTTTTTATACACACGCATGCACACCTTACATTATATTTTCTTATTTTTAACTTATTTCAGATTAAATAATAACTATCTCTATTCTATTTTATATCTCTCTTATCAGACATGATATTCATTATATACTACATTATATATTGATATCATGAGTTCTTATACTATTTGTTTCTTTTTACAACTATGTTTCCTATTACTATGCAATAATCTAAAAACTTTTTGATATTATTTTTCTGCATTAATTGTGCCATATTGTCAGCCTCAATCTTTATGCCGATACTCTGCTCCACCTCATATCGCAATCTGGCAAAGATGGGGCATTCTAGTAATATATGTGGAACAGTTTCATCCACGCCCGGTTCACAGGAGCACGATGGATCCTCCTTACACTAGAAACGGTACAGGTATGCAGAGAACCCACCGTGCCCCGTGAGAATTTGTGTCGTAATCTTTGTGTGTTCCATATTTCTTACTGCTTTGTACGCTGCGGTTGCGTCAGGGAAGAACATTTTTGTTACTTTTGCGGTCTCCCCAGATCCATACCTCCTGTCCCATTCATCAAGCGTTTCCAACCGGATTCTGCGTTTGGCGAATGAGACCGGAGCAAGATCATAGTCCGGTCTCTTCTTCAACCGCAATGCCGCCTCCTTTGCCAGTTGGTCGGCCCTCTCATTACCTTCCAATCCTGCGTGTGCTTTAATCCAAAACAGAGAGACGCTCTTGTTTTGGAGGCTACAGCTGCGTATGGCGTCTCTTGTTTCTACTGCTAGGGGATGAAAGGCCTTAGGATTAGTCACCGTCTGGAGGGCCGCCATAGAGTCGCTATATACGGCGAAAGATGTTTCACTACGTCGGAGGGCAACCTTCAGTGCTTCGCGAATAGCCAGCAGCTCGGCTTGGTAGACGGTACAGTAGGTCGGCAAGGCAAGTTTGAGGGCTTTAGTTTCGGCCTGGCTATTCCATATGGATAGCGCAGCACCAACTTTACCCTCAATCTTGCTGCCGTCCGTAAAGATGCGCACTGCATAATCGCTGTGGTTGTGATATTGCTCCTCGTCTACCAAGTGTCCGAGTTTAATTTCATGCTCCTCCGCAGGATGGGGGGCTTCGATTGCCGATGCCATTCGTTCTATCTCTATGGCTGCAGGCTGGGGTACCCCCCGCTTGGCCTCGTACAGTGAGGACACTTCTCGAATTCGAAGATCAAGGGGGAGTATCCCAGCCAGCAAAAGTGCTGAATTCAGGGATACCGTACGGTATGCGCGGCACAGTTTTTGGGCGAAGCTTCTCTGGATAGCATTTAGTTGCTTCTGTACACACACTTTATTGGATGCAGGCGCCCAAGCACATGCCGCATACAGAATAATGGGTTCGACTGCGGCGGTGTATATGCATCTTATGACCTCCGGATGAAGTCCCCAGCTGACTCGAGCAGCCCTCGACAGCTGTTTATATATAGCGACCGCCTTGGAGCATACGTTGGTGACGTGGGTATTAAAAGTGAGCTTATGGTCCAGCGTGAGTCCCAGTATTTTAATCTCACTAGACAGGCCAATGTCGGTGCCACTCATGCTCAGCCGTGGAGTATCGTGGACGGGGTTAGGTTAGGTTAGGTTTTTTTTTTTTTTTTTTTTTTTTTTTTTTATACTTCTACCTCCAACATGATCGGAGCCTATGCCTGTCTGCTGTACGTTCGTTCCAGTTCTCGCATTTTTCCCTCTCGTAATTGCATACTTCATACTTGGTCTTTCTGATATTCATCCTCATTTGTATCTTTTGGGTGGGATTCCCAACTATCATCTTTGTTCTTTCTAACTTCGCTGTGTTTTATTTATTTGTCATTACAGGGTGTTACAAAAAAGTTTGGACGCAATTTTTTATTATGACTTCCATAAATATTACATTTTCGTATCATCAAAACTTATATATCTATTATACAGTTTACATCTATTCTTAACTAAGTTTTATTATTTTACAGTTGCGCATATTCATTTATTATATTTAATCGTTTTACAGAGACGGGGGAGCAGTTTTATTGTTGCTTATATATAAAGACTTAATCCAAACTTACACTTCTATTTTCACATAATTATTTCCTATTTACTTTAACTATTTTACAGCTATTTATTTTTATGCTAGCCACTAATATAATAAACTATATTAAGACAGCATATTTGCTTATGCGGTTTTATTTCGTTTTATAACTACTTTTGCAATATATTTACAGTATTCTAAAAATTGTTTTGCTGGTTTACTCCTTATTATAATCTTTACATTGTTTGGGGTTATATTCATGTCCAATAAATTCTCGGCCTCAAAGCGGTGTCTTGTGAATTGTGGGCAGTCAAACAAAATGTGCAGAACTGATTCGTTTGCATCGGGATCACAGATGCACGATGGACTCTCCTTGCACTTGAAACGGTTCAAGTACTCGGAGAATCCACCGTGCCCCGTCATTATTTGCGTGTATATCGCATGTGTTCCCATCCCGCGTATAACACCATAGGCTATCCGCACATCCGGGAAGAAGAGCTTGGTTACGGATGCGGTGTCACTGCTATTGTATCTACGATCCCATTCATCGAGCGTCTCCACGCGTATGCTTCGCTTGATGAATGAGATCGGACACTGGTCATAGTCCGGTTTTCTTTTGGAGTTTCCAGCGGCCTCTTTTGCTAACTGGTCGGCTCTTTCATTACCCAGTAGCCCTACGTGAGCTTTTATCCAGAAAAAGTTTATTATCTTGTGCTGGCGGGATGCTGTTCTTATATTATCCCTAGCTTCAACAGCAAGAGGGTGGTGCGATCCGGGATTTGTGATTGTTTGGAGAGCCGCCATTGAGTCGCTGAAGACTCCAAAAGAAGATGCCCTGATCTTGAGTATCTCCCTCGTCGCCCTTGCTATTGCCAGAAGTTCAGCCTGGTAGACTGTGCAGTAATTCGATAGGGCAAGTTTGAGGGCTCTGGTTTCAGCCTCACCGTTCCATATGGACAGTGAAGCGCCAACCCCTCCTCCGATCTTACTCCCGTCCGTAAATATACGGATGTCAAAATTTGAGTTGTTCTCCATTTGCTCTTGGTCTACCAGGCTGCCAAATCGCAAGATG
This sequence comes from Tiliacea citrago, assembly GCA_963921375.1. NCBI lineage: Eukaryota > Metazoa > Arthropoda > Insecta > Lepidoptera > Noctuidae > Tiliacea > Tiliacea citrago. The sequence continues at coordinate 28,604,165 of OY992789.1, forward strand.
TCACGTGCTGCGGGATGGGGATCCCTGATTGCAGCGGCCATTTGCTCGACCTCCCTGTCCCGCAGTGACGCCTGGGGTACTCCCCTCTTGGCCTCAAACAGGGATGCAGCCTCACGAACTCGGAGGTCAAGGGGGAGTATACCAGACAGCACCAATGCTGAGTTCAGAGAGACCGTGCGATATGCCCTGCACATTTTCTGGGCGATTCCACGCTGGACGGTCCCGAGTTGCTTCATTATGCCCAACTTCTTGGCAGCCGGTGCCCAGACGCTAGCGGCGTAAAGTATTACGGGCTCTATGGTAGCCAAATAAATCACCCGTATAACCTCGGGGTGAAGCCCCCAGCTGACCTTTGCAGCTCTACACAGCTGTTTGTAGATCGCAATTGCCTTCCTGCAAACGAGTGAGACGTGGGTGTTGAAGGTCAGCTTTTCATCAATCGTTACGCCCAGAAGCTTTATTTCTTTCGACATGCCAATGTCAATCCCCCCCATGCTAAGCCGTGGTGTGTCGTATTTCATTCTTCTAGTAATCACCATAGCTGTTGTTTTGTGCGGAGCAAATTTGAGTTTATTTTCGACACCCCACGCCAGAATATGGTTGAGAGCGGCATTGGCATAATCCTCCACCTCTTGTGCGGTCTCTCCGTCAAAGACCAAGAGAACGTCATCCGCAAACGCCTGAATATAAGTTCCCCTATTCTTTGCTGCTTTTAGGAGGGGGTCTAGCACCAAGTTCCACAAGATTGGGCCCCCAATCGAGCCCTGAACACAGCCCTTGTTTGTGCCCTTGCGATATACCTCCCCACCGTACCTGATTGAGACCTTTCGGTCTCTAAGGTAGCTGTCTATGACCCGCCTAAGATTAATCGGACACTTTTCCTCCGCCAGACGGATCCTAATCGCTGGCCACCAAGCGCTATCAAATGCTCCCTCTATGTCTAAGGACACGAGAGTAACTATACGTTTTTGTGCAAGTTTTTTATAAACATGCTGCATGAGGTCATAGAGGGAGTCTTCGGTGCTCCTTTGCGGCATGAATCCGTACTGACGGGTACTCATCCTTGGTAAAAGGTGGAACTTAAGGCGGGCCACCAGCATCTTTTCGTATATTTTACCCAATATAGGCAAAAGTCCAATCGGCCTATATGATTTGGGAGTGGAGTAGTTCTCTTTTCCAGGCTTTCTCAATATAACGACTGTTGCCTCCTTCCAGGCTGTGGGGAAGTGATGGCATTCTAGGCACTTGTTTAAAAAGTTTAAAAATATTTCCGGGTCATTACCCACGACATGACAGCAGATGTCGGCGGTAAAACCATCCGAACCCGGTGCCTTCTTTGGATTGAAGGAGTCCACTGAATTTTTCAATTCTGCCATCGTAAACGGTGGGTCGCAAAGATCATTTTGTTCGCCACAGTTTATGTTTTCGGCCTTTATTCGAATGGATCGGTGATGAGCATTGTCAAATTCTAGAAGGTCGTCCGGATAAAACGTTTCCGCTAATAACTTCACGGAGCCTTGCGCATCCAGCACATCACCATTCCTTTCCAGTGGCAGGTCCTCCTCTCGACGCCGTGTCCTACCTATCACTCTATATATGCCCTCCCAGACCCCCTCCCTGTCTTGTTTCCCACAGAACTCCTTCCAACTCTCGGTCTGAGCTTTAGCTGCTTCTAACTCATATTCTTCTTTCTGTTTTAGGTACTCTCCTATGACCTTCGACCTCCGGATTTGGGCGGCACAGCGAATCCTGCGCTTCATGGTAGCGACGGTGTTCTTCATCTCCTCGAGTCTCTCGGACCACCACGGCAAGGTAAGTTCCTCTTTCACTGTTTTGGTGGGTATTGATAGCTTGCATGCTTCGTCTATTGATTTTATGAGGTTATATGTTGCTATGTCAATTTGTTCTATATCTTTAAAGTTTTCTATTTCGTTTGTTGTGAATTTGTAGTCTATTTTCAATTGGCCAAACTTCTCATGAAATTTGGACCAATTGGCTTTTTTGGTGTTAAATTTCCTAGTGGTCCTTTCGATTGTAATGGCCTTTGATTTTTGCAAGAGGATCTTAAACATAATGCCGTTGTGATCCGAGCTCGTGAGTCCTTCGTCAACTTTCCAGTCATCTATTAAGTTCAAGATGTCATTGGAACAAGCGGTAATGTCCACGTGACTGCTATACCGTTTCCCTCCTCGGATAGTGTCGAAGGTCGGAATTTCCCCCCGGTTCAGAATATTCAGATTTAGCTCACCGAGAGTTCCTACCACCTCTTCCCCTCTGTGGTCGCCCTTCGGGCTGCCCCACCATGTGCTCTTGGCATTGGCGTCCCCTCCAACGATCAGTTTTTTGGAACCTACTACGAGCTCTATTTGTTTTAAGTGTTCTAAATAGTGCTCGATGGGCTGGTCTGGCTCAAAGTAAAAAGAGACAAGCGTGATTTCCCAGGCACTGGTCTGGATTCCCACCACTACGATGTTGTTTGTGGTGAGTTTTGGGTACTGTTTGACTGTGAGGTCGCTATTAAAGACAGCTATTGCCGCCTTAACAGTCCCATCTCCTGTGCCAGTGTTCTGGAAAATCCTAACGCCCCTGTGACTCCTCATTACTTTCGCTCCGGCCACGTACGGTTCCTGGATAAGTGCCACCGCTAATCCGCGCTTTGTGGCTTCTGTTAAAAGCTCGTTGGTCGCTAGCTTCTTTCGTTGAAGGTTGGCCTGTACTACTCCATAGGGGGTTTTTTCTGTCTGGGTGCCCTTAGCAATATGCTACGGTCGATCTGGCCACGTCATCCCATTTTCTTCGTACTGGGCACTCTTGGCTAAACGCATTGTGTTGCGTACCATACTCGATTTTCCCCTTAGCGCAATTTCGACAAGCGGGTGGTGAGCCCGAAAGCCAGTCTGGACACTCTTGTCGCAAGTGGGGACCGCCGCAGTGACCACACAGATCTGCGGGCTCTTTACAGAACCGCTTACCATGTCCAAAGCCTAGGCAGCGAGTGCATTGGACCAATGGGGTCTGATCTTCGACCCTAATACGCTGGAGATCGATATGGACGGTCCCAATTTCCACCGCTCGTCGCCAGATGGTAGGCGAGACGCTGATGATGACGTGGCCAATATGAGGGTTCCGTGTCCTTCTTCTATATTTAATTTCCGCTCTATTTTCCTCACTGTCGAGGCCACCGAAAACACTCCGGTTCTGATTTCTTAGTGCATTTAGGACGTCATCATCGGTATTTACCACTAAGACATTCCTTAAAATCAGAATCCTTGTTTTTGACTTCCTCAACAGTGAGGTCAACTCCTTCTTTTTGAAGACGATCTTTTATCAAGGACCTTTCTTCTCTGGTTTCCAGACCTATGATTATCTTCCTGTCCTTGGCTTTCCTCACCTTTTCCACCTTTATCCACCCTTCTTTAGCGTTTATGGCTTTCCTCACTCTATTGAGGACCTCGTCACCTGTTTCTGTCTCATCCTTAGACGTGACGACAACGGAATGCAAGGTACTGCACTTTGACAGTGATCTTGCACCCTGAGTTGCAGCCACACTTGCATAGGTGTTACCCTTCTCCAAGAATTCATTGTGGATGTCCATTTTCCCTTTTAACTCCTCTATTTTTTTATTGTTTTCTGATAGGAGCTTTGTATGTTGCTCCATTGCAGCCATAATCTTATTTGTGTCGAGACTATTTCCTGGAGAGGTTGGATTTGTGGCAACCACTACGGGCTCTGTCGCCACTCCTGGCCCTTTACTGGTCATTTTTAACCTCAACGCTTTTAACTCCAACTCGGCCACCTTTACCAAACAGTATAGCCGTTCCGTGGCAACAATGACGCCATTTTTAATCTCCGTCTTCGTGTTTCTGGAGCTTTCGAGGTGGTTTTTAGCCTTTAGAAGGCAAGCTTTGGCTTCTGCTGTTCGGTCCGCGTATTTAGGCGGAGAGTTTCCGTCGATGGACTTCCTTAGTTTTGCTTTGCTCTCCTGCGTGAAAGCTAGTTTAGTTTTAGCTTTTGCAGGGCCAGCCTGCGACGTCTTTTCAGATACAGAGAGGGTGGGGCTGCTGTTTGCGGCTTCCCACTCCCCTATACTGCGTCTAACATCAGGGGGGGCAACTACCCCAGGTTGAGACGGTGACTTTTCACTTGCCTTTGCCGGTGTTCTAAAACCGAACATGTTGCGAGGTATGCGTCAATAAAAAGTAAATAAAAAATATAAAATAAAAACGTCAATAGGGACGATAATTAAAATAAACAATAAACAAAAGCAAGTGTACGAGATAAAACCGCACAAGGTCTTAAAAACTATAGTAAAATACAACAAAAGTTGTAAATTTGTCTCTACATAGAGCTGAAAGATGCCAGGCAGTTCTCAAGAGCTTTATATAAATCTATAAATTTTATAAAATATTAATGTCGGTTGTCAAAAAACAAAAACTTTCACTTTTTGTAAGAATGGCTCTATGTAGAGTCCACCCAATGCACTCACTAGATAGAGCCCGTCGAGCCCGTTCCAATGACTCCAAACACGGGGAACCCAGCCTTAAGGGTTTCGGAGCAATCAAAGCCTAAAAATTCTGGTTACCATCCAAGATGGCGGCCAGAATGTGGTAAAAACTCGACAGCTCCGCAACCACAAGTCCGAATTGCGTCGTGCTTGGGCTTATCCCACTGTGCTCGACGAAATCTATCCAGCGATATACTTTTCAGGCTGAAAAAACTTATAGTCCTGAAAACTCCTGAAAACCAACCCACCCGCAAGACGAGCAATTGCCAATACCCGCAAAGCAAACCCAGCCGCTCTACGACCCCCCGTTTCGGAGATATGGGTGTTTTAATTTGCACAAAATGGCGGAACAACTGTCAAAGTCAATCTTTGACACGTGATATCTCCGCTCCGGAAGATGGCAGGACAACCGAGCTTGGACTTTTCTGGCCTGCCCCGACCCGCCCTTTCGTGTAAGGTAGCTTTCAGGATCCTGAAAATTTTCAGCCCTGAAAACGCCTGAAAACCAATGTGCCAGAAAGAGAAACTTCTCCCAAGCAACAATATAAAAACAGCAACTCTCTACGACCACTGAGTCCGGAGCTACGCGGGGTTAAAGAATTCCAAGATGGCCGCCGAGCTGTCAAATGCCAACTTTAAATGGCTGTTACTCCGCAACCATTTGTCGGAGAGAGTTGCGGTTTTCAATCTAGGGCCTGGCCTGACTCTTTCTATGTACCCAGATTAGTTTCAGCGCTAAAAACTTTCAGGTCCGAAAAACGCCTGAAAACATATACAAAGTGTTTCTGCAGATATCCCGCAGAGAATCGCGAAAATCCGGGTCTTCTGCGATCATTAACCTCAGAGATATTTGCAGTTATATGTTACAACCAATGAAAACCAAAATGGCTGAAAAAGCTATTTCTGTCAATTCCAAAGTTATAAGAAGCAACTTTGGGCTCAAACTATTAGCAATACACATGTAAAAGTCAATTCTATCGTCAAATTTCAATTATTACTATTTCTTTCGATTTAAAATGAAAAAATAACTAAAAATTCTATAACTCTAAAACCAATGATCGGATAATTTTGGAAAAAATTTCTAAATCATTGAAAAATAACACGCTATACAAAATGTTTATAAAAAAGAAATAATAATAAATTTTTCCTATATAAATTTATGTTTATGCAGTTTTTTCAGTTTTTTAATTACTACATTAAAATTAAGATAACAAATAATCTGGTTTTTTCAGGACATCTTCTTCTAACGAGCGCGCAAAAGATAGCAATTGCAGATTTTAAAATTTTTGAATTTTTCAAGAGATACAGGTGTCCAAAATTTCAATTTTCATAAATTTTTAATAATTTCTTCAACAGAAAGTACATAACATAAAAATCTGTTACTTGCGAAAATAGTTCTGTCCCAGGGGCCCCTTGCGTGCTGAAAAGTTTCAGCCAGCTGCTGTGTCGGGTTTGGGTTTTTCAGTCCACGTGCTTTTTCGTTTTTTCAAAATAATGCTGAAAATCCTGATCCGATGTGTATTCGGAGTATGCCAAAACAAAGGTCTAAGTTTTCTTCAGTGTGTTTTAAAAGAAAAACATGAAGTCATTCATCTCGTTCCACGGCAAAAGCACTAAATAAGTTCACTTAACCTCAAAATTGAGGGTTTTTCAGGTTTTTCACTGCACAACACTGCATTTCGGTTTAGATTTCAACTCGATAGTATGAGGGCAACTTTTCTGCATGCACCAACACTTAAATTTTTAAAATCCGAGCACTTTACACCACTTTTTGGATTTTTTATGTGCGGAGCGACTATAAAAACGATCCGACCACCATGAGGGCTGGGGGGGAACTGGTTAGGTTAGGTTAGGTTAGGTTGGGGTCTGGTGGCGGAATGGCGGGACAGGCTTTCACGCCCTACCGCCGGCCTCGCCACCATCGAGGCGGTCCGGCCGGTACTCGAGCCCTGGCTCGGGAGGAGGCACGGCTCCTTGTCGTTTCGGGTGACGCAGGTGCTCTCGGGGCATGGTTGCTTCGGGAAGTACCTGTGTCGCATAAACAGGGAGCCGGACGCCCGGTGTCATCACTGCGTCGACTGCCGGGAGGACACGGCGCGGCATACGTTGGCAGAGTGTGCCGCATGGGAGGAGCCTCGCCGTGCCCTCATCTCAGGAGTAGGCAGTGACCTGTCGCTGCCGGCCGTGGTCGAGTCAATGGCCGGCAGCGAGGAGTCCTGGGACGCGGTGGTGTCCTTCTGCGAAACAGTCGTGTCGCAGAAGGAGGCTGCGGAAAGGGAGCGGGAGATCTCGTCCGCTCACCCAGCCCGCAGCAGGCGCACCGGGCGTCGGCAGAGGGCAGATAATGCCCTCTTCCGGCCCCCCTAAATGGGTCCAGGGACGGCGGACTTGGGGACGTCCGCCGCCCCCTATCACACTGGACCCGAGGTGGCGGCGCGTAGTGTTCCACGCGCGCCCCTTTCAGACGTCGCGGGGGGGGTCTAACACCTCACCCCCCCCAGACTTGAGGTGGCCCGCAGAGGCGGGCCGGCACTAGCCGGGGATTGCGGAAGTAATAACAGATCCCAAGATCCCCGGCCCAAGTGTGGGAAGGGAACACTGGGGTGGTTTTTAGTCAGTAAGAGTCTGACAGACCCCTCCGCCCGCCCCAGGGCGGAGGACATCCATGAGGATTTTCCACCCCGTGAACAAAAAAAAAAAAAAAAAAAAAAAGGTTAGGTTGGGGTCCCCCGGCGGGCGCCGCCGCCGCCGGGATCACACATCGTGGTCGGGGGGGCTCAAATCGCTGTCGAGTCCACCATGAAGTACCTAGGATTGGTGCTCGACAGCCGGTGGGATTTTGGCCCCCACTTCCGGCGGCTGGCGCCCAAATTGTTGGGCGCGGCTGGGGCGTTGTCAACGCTGCTTCCCAATCTGGGGGGCCCGAGCGCCGCCTGTAGGCGGCTCTACGTGGGGATCGTGCGATCGATGGCCCTTTACGGGGCCCCGATCTGGGCGGCTGACCTGACGGCCGGAAGCATCGCAGTCCTGCGGAAGCCGCAGAGAGCGATGGCCGTCAGAGTCATCAGGGGATATCGCACGATCTCCTACGAGGCGGCTTGCGTACTGGCCGGATCCCCGCCCTGGGACCTCGAGGCGAAAGTACTCGCGTCACTGTATCGGTGGCGCGAGGAAGCGAGGGCGCGGGGCGAGTGGCTGATGCAGCGACATGTGGAGTTGCGTCGGTCACAGCTTCGCGCAGCCCTGGTGGCGGAATGGCGGGACAGGCTTTCACGCCCTTCCGCCGGCCTCGCCACCATCGAGGCGGTCCGGCCGGTACTCGAGCCCTGGCTCGGGAGGAGGCACGGCTCCCTGTCGTTTCGGGTGACGCAGGTGCTCTCGGGGCATGGTTGCTTCGGGAAGTACCTGTGTCGCATAAACAGGGAGCCGGACGCCCGGTGTCACCACTGCGTCGACTGCCGGGAGGACACGGCGCGGCATACGCTGGCAGAGTGTGCCGCTTGGGAGGAGCCTCGCCGTGCCCTCATCTCAGGAGTAGGCAGTGACCTATCGCTGCCGGCCGTGGTCGAGTCGATGGCCGGCAGCGAGGAGTCCTGGGACGCGGTGGTATCCTTCTGCGAAACAGTCGTGTCGCAGAAGGAGGCTGCGGAAAGGGAGCGGGAGATCTCGTCCGCTCACCCGGCCCGCAGCAGGCGCACCGGGCGTCGGCAGAGGGCAGATAATGCCCTCTTCCGGCCCCCCTAAATGGGTCCAGGGACGGCGGACTCGGGGACGTCCGCCGCCCCCTATCACACTGGACCCGAGGTGGCGGCGCGTAGTGTTCCACGCGCGCCCCTTTGAGACGTCGCGGGGGGGTCTAACACCTCACCCCCCCGCAGACTTGAGGTGGCCCGCAGAGGCGGGCCGGCACTAGCCGGGGATCACGGAAGTAATACTAGCTCCCAAGATCCCCGGTGCAAGTTTGGGAAGGGAACACCGGGGTGGTTTTTAGTCAGTAAGAGTCTGACAGACCCCTCCGCCCACCCCAGGGCGGAGGACATCCATGAGGATTTTCCACCCCGGCAACAAAAAAAAAAAAAAAAAAAAGGTTAGGTTGGGGTGCGTGCAGAAAACCTCCTCGTGTGCCTGACTGCTGCTCGTTCTTTACGAATACGTTCGGGGGAAAGAGCAGTCGTCTGGCCGGTGCACCCTGGGCGCGGTCAATAGTCTCTCCATGTCGGAGGGGGTATTGACTGCGGCGGATTTCTGCGGGGGGGGAGAGCCTAGGCTCGTCGGTCGTCCACTCCCCCCTCTGCTTACAGAGGGAGGTCGAGTGGACGCAGATTGGGGAGGCGGACCAATGGTCCGCTGTTGAGGGGCCCATGTGGTAGGTTAGGTTAGAATAGGATAGGTTAGGTATTATTATTATTAAAAAAAAAAAAAAAAAAAAAAAAAAAAAAAAAAAAATTAGGTTAGGTTAGGTGGGCATGGGTTTTTCCGTGGAGGGGGCCCACTATGGGCCAAAGAAGCCGCTGAGGTGCAGGCGCACCAAAGCAGCACGTGTTTCTCTCCTTGAGGAGTAGTCTTCGAGGGGAGAACTTTCGGCGGGTTCGCTGAGTCGGGTTGGCCGGACAGCGAATAGAGGCATGTGTAATGCCGCCGTCGGGGGCTTGGCTTAATAGCCTGGCCCAGAGGAAGGTACCTCTAAGATAAAAAACCACCCAATCCTAAGTTCTGAAGCGCGGCGAGAGGATGAATGGCTGGAGGGAGTCCAGTCGTGAGCGTTTCACCTGCAGATACCTGCCGACCTCTGCAGTATATAGGCTTACCGGGCATCTAGACTCTGCCCGGTGGACGTCAAAACCTATATCAACTCGTGGGAACTGATATGAATAAAACTAATAAAACTTATAATAATAAAAAGACGGAGAAGGTGCCGATCGTTCTGGTCGAGCAGATGGGTGTGGGTGCGTTGTCAGATTCTGACACCGCGTCCGAAAGGATGAGTTTGGCGAGCGTGGCGAGCTGCGGCTCAAAGCGCTTGCAAACTGAAGAAGAGGTGGGTGGGCGATTCTGGAAGAATTGCTCACAAAAAAAGAAGCGCGGGGAGCTGTCAGGCTCTTCTAGCGAAGAGAGCCTGCCAGCCGCTAAAGTGCCAACAGCATCAGGCAGGAGAGGGCGAGGTCGCGCAGGGGCGAGTGTAGCTCGTGTGGAGCGTGACGTGCGGGGTCGGTTCGCGTCGGTTTCCCGACCCGATACGCCGGTTCCGAAGGAGGATGTCGAGGGCGCGGGGAGCGACCCCGGGCCCACAACCGCGGACTCCAGCGAGTGCATCTTGCTGGGGTCAAACAAGGCGGAGGCGAACGCCGCAAAGCGGGCGCAGCGCAAGGCGGTGGCGGCTGATGAAATCAGTGAGTTGGCCCGTTAAGCGCGAGAGCGGCGCTCGGCCCGGATGACTGCCGGGGGGAGCCCATCGGCGGTGGCGCTCAGTCGCCAAGTTCTGGACGGCGTGGATGTTGTCTTGAAGGTTGCCACCAAATCGGGCAACCTGAAGGGCACATTCACCCGTGCTCTGAAGGAGGCGGCTGATGACATTAGGGAGGCAGTTGAGGTCCTCCTCAGTCGCACGAGCACGGAGGAGACGGCGAAGTTGTGGGAGGAGAACAGCCGTCTCCGGTCCGAGCTGGAGGATCTCAAACGGGAGTTTGTCGCTCAGAAGAATGACTGGCAGCGGCAAGCACCTCCTGCATCCACCGGCCACACTCCTGCCGTGCCTTCGTCGGCCCCTGCACCTGTGCCACCGCCTGCCTGGTCGGACCAAGACATGGAGAGGGTGACCAGAATATGTATGGTGCAGTGTGGGGGCATGGTGGATGCCCGATTGGATGCCCGATTGGATGCCCGATTGGATGCCCGATTGGAGGCCATAGAGTCGCGACTCCCCCCAGCCGAAATCCTCCGGCCGCCGCTTGCGGCAGATAAGCGGCGGAAGGATGAGGCCGCCAGGACGAAGCCCGTGCAGGTTGCCAAGAAATATGCGAAGGTGGCCAAAAAGCCCACGGAGAGGCCCAAAGAGACCGCGGTGGGTGCGTCTGCGCCCTCTTCACAGTCAACCGTGCCCCCGGTGACCGCGCCTCCCCCCCAGGAGGCCTGGACGACGGTTGTAAAAAAGGGCTGCAAGAAGAAGAGGGCGCTGCCGGCACTCCCCAAAGCCCCGGCTCCGAAAAAGAGCACAAAGCCGCCCAAGGCCAAGACTCCACGCTCCGAGGCTGTAGTTATAACGCTGCAGCCCGAAGCCTCAAAAAGGGGAGTCACCTACATGTCGGTCCTGGCGGCAATTAAGGACAAGCTGAAATTCAGCGAGCTCGGCACCCCAGCTGGGTTTGATTTTAGAACGGCAGCTACGGGTGCCAAGGTGTTTGAGTTGTCGGGTGCTCTGAGGCAGGAGAGGGCAGACGCTCTGGCCGCCAAACTGCGAGCTGTCATCAAACCGGAGGATGCTCGGGTGTCCAGACCCACTAAAACGGCTGAATTGCGCATAGAAGGGCTGGACGACTCCGCGACCCCGGAGGAAGTAGTGGCGGCCATCGCCAAAAACGGCGAGTGTCTGCCCGAAACTGTAAAAGCAGGAGAAATCCGCAGCAGTGCGGCCGGGCTGGGCACGATCTGGGTGCAGTGCCCAGTAGCTGCTGCAAACAAGGTCGCTGACGGTAGAAGGTTGCTGGTGGGATGGGTGTCTGCCAGGGTAAAACTCCTGGCAACAAGGGCTGTGCAGTGCTTCAGGTGCCTGGAAAAGGGGCATGTTCGGGCACAATGCACTGCACAAATAGATCGCAGTGATTTGTGTTATCGCTGCGGTCAGCCCGGCCACAAGGCGGCCCAGTGCTCCGCGGCACCAAACTGCAGTCTTTGCGCAGCTGCAGGAAAGCCTACGGAGCACAGACTTGGTGGAAAAGCCTGCAAGGTACCCAAAAAAGTTGCCAAGAGGACTAGGGCCTTCGGAGGCCCTGTGCCTCTACCACTGCCTGGCAGCCCAGCTGCTGACTCCCGAACCAGAGAAGGAGGAGATACCGAGGAAATGCAATGCCAGTGACGGCCCAATTGCATTTCCTCCAGACAAATATCAACCACGCTGCCAGAGCTCAGGATCTATTGCTCCAGAGCATGGCGGAGTGGTCGATCCATGTGGCTGTGGTCGCTGAGCCGTATTTTGTCCCCCCCCGCGACAACTGGGCAGGGGACCTAGACGGTTTGGTGGCCATCATCGGCGGGACTCTTGGGACTCCCTCCCGAGGACACGGCTGGGTGGCCGCCCTCATGGATGGAATTGTCACGGTCGGGGCGTATTTCTCGCCCAACAAGAGTCTCGCTGACTTCGAGGGGTTCCTTGTCGAGTTGGGTGCCGTCGTGGGCCAGTTCCACCCTCGCCCGGTGCTGTTGCTCGGGGATCTCAACGCCAAGTCTGCGGCGTGGGGATCTCCGGTGACCGATGCTAGGGGTGAGGTGCTGGAGGAGTGGGCAGTCACGACAGGCTTGACCATCCTAAATCGGGGCTCGATCTACACGTGCGTGCGGCAGCGGGGCGGGTCCATAGTGGACGTCTCGTTCGCTAGCCCTGCTGTCGCGAGCCGTGTCCGCGACTGGCGTGTCGCCGTGGAGGTGGAGACGTTGTCGGATCACCGATACATCCGATTCGACGTCTCCGCCCAGACCACCGGCGGCCGTAGTCCATCGACCCCGCAAAGGGATGGTCCGCGCTGGGCGCGTAAGCGCATCGACAGGGAGCTTCTCGAGGAGGCCGCTATTGTGCAGGCCTGGATTCGGGAGTCGGCAACGAACGGACCCGTCGACGTCGAAGAGGAGGCGCTGTGGTTCCGCGGGGCGATGACGCAAATCTGCGACACGTCCATGCCCCGCGTCCACTCATATCCAGCGAGGCGCCAGGTGTACTGGTGGTCTACCGAGATCGCACAATTACGTGTCGAGTGCGTAGCGGTCAGACGCCGGTACACCCGATACCGGAGGAGACGTCGTCGGGTCCCTGACGAAGAAGCCGCGCTGTATGAGGTGTACCGCGCGGCGAAGCAGGCCCTGTGGCTGGCCATCGGCGAAGCGAGGACGCGAGCCAGGGAGGAGATGTTGGAGACTCTAGACGGAGATCCGTGGGGGCGCCCCTATCGTGCGGTTCGAGGGAAACTTCGAGCCGCGGCGCCTCCACTCACGGAGAGTCTCCAACCTGAGCTGCTGGAGGAGGTCGTCGCAGCCCTCTTCCCGGCAAGAGCGGAGCATACTCCGCCGCCGATGGCTTTGCGCACAGCCACAGAGCCTACAGAGGAGAACGCCATCAGCGTCCCAGAGGTGACACAAACAGAGATGGGGGCGGCCGTGACGCGGCTCCGGGCCAAGAACGTGGCTCCGGGGCCCGACGGGATCCACGGCCAAGCGCTAGCCCTCGCTCTGAAGGAGCTAGAGCCCCACTTGAGAGGACTCTACACTGCGTGCCTTGAGCAGGGCCAGTTTCCTACTTTGTGGAAATCTGGTCGTCTGGTCCTGCTCAGGAAGGCGGGGCGCCCTGCGAACTCACCGTCCGGGTACAGGCCCATAGTGCTGCTAGACGAGGTGGGTAAGATGTTTGAGCGGATAATCGCTGCCCGCCTCGTCGGCCACTTGTGCGGAGAGGGGCCTGACCTGGCCGAGAGCCAGTTCGGCTTTCGGCACGGGCGCTCCACCATACACGCTATATCGCGGGTGAGAGTCCTGGCGGAGGAAGCAGTGTCCCGGGGCGGGGTGATGTTGGCGGTGTCCTTGGATATCTCCAACGCCTTCAACACCCTGCCCTGGAGCTGCATCCGGGAGGCACTGCGTTACCATCGGGTGCCTTCCTACCTCCGCCGCATCGTCGGGGCTTATTTGGCGGAAAGATGTGTCACCTACATGGGACGTGATGGCGGAAACCAGCGCCGCATGTCGTGCGGTGTTCCACAGGGCTCGGTCGTAGGACCGCTCCTGTGGAACATCGGGTACGACTGGGTGCTGCGGGGCGAGCTCCAGCCGGGCGTGGACCTGACGTGTTATGCGGACGACACACTGGTCACGGCCCGGGGGAGCTCGTACAGGGAGGCAGCGTTGCTGGCGACGGCTGCGGTCTCACAGGTGGTGAGCCGCATACGTCGCCTAGGCCTGGAGGTTGCCCTCAACAAGTCGGAGGCCTTGATCTTTCATGGCCCCCGGCGGGCGCCGCCGCCGGGATCACACATCGTGGTTGGGGGGGCTCAAATCGCTGTCGAGTCCACCATGAAGTACCTTGGATTGGTGCTCGACAGCCGGTGGGATTTTGGCCCCCACTTCCGGCGGCTGGCACCCAAGTTGTTGGGTGCGGCTGGAGCGTTATCAACGCTGCTTCCCAATTTGGGGGGCCCGAGCGCCGCCTGTAGGCGGCTCTACGTGGGGATCGTGCGATCGATGGCCCTTTACGGGGCCCCGATCTGGGCGGCTGACCTGACGGCCGGAAGCATCGCAGTACTGCGAAAGCCGCAGAGAGCGATGGCCGTCAGAGTCATAAGGGGATATCGCACGATCTCCTACGAGGCGGCTTGCGTACTGGCCGGATCCCCGCCCTGGGACCTCGAGGCGAAAGTACTCGCGTCACTGTATCGGTGCAGTGGTGGCAGAGTGGTCGATCGACGTGGCTGTGGTCGCCGAGCCGTATTTTGTCCCCTCCAGGGATAACTGGGTGGGAGACCTGGACGGCTTGGTGGCCATCATTGGCGGGGCTCTCGTCAACCCGTCCCGAGGACACGGCTGGGTAGCCGCCCTCGCGGACGGCATTGGCACGGTTGGGGCGTATTTCTCGCCCAACAAGAGTCTCGCCGACTTCGAGAACTTCCTTGTCGAGTTAGGTGCCGTCGTAGGCCGACTCCACCCTCACCCGGTGCTGTTGCTCGGGGATCTCAACGCCAAGTCTGCGGCGTGGGGATCTCCGGTGACCGATGCTAGGGGTGAGGCGCTAGAGGAGTGGGCGGTCACGACTGGGCTGGTCGTCCTTAATCGGGGCTCGGTCCACACGTGCGTGCGGCAGCGGGGCGGGTCTGTAGTGGACGTCTCGTTCGCTAGCCCTGCTGTCGCGAGCCGTGTCCGCGACTGGCGTGTCGCCGTGGATGTGGAGACGTTGTCGGATCACCGATACATCCGATTCGACGTCTCCACCCAGACCACCGGCGGCCGTAGTCCATCGGCCCCGCGAAGGGACGGTCCGCGCTGGGCGCGTAAGCGCATCGACAGGGAGGTTCTCGAGGAGGCCGCTATTGTTCAGGCCTGGATCCGGGAGTCGGCGACGAACGGACCCGTCGACGTCGAAGAGGAGGCGCTGTGGTTCCGCGGGGCAATGACGCAAATCTGTGACGCGTCCATGCCCCGCGTCCACTCATATCCAGCGAGGCGCCAGGTGTACTGGTGGTCTACCGAGATCGCACAATTACGTGTCGAGTGCGTAGCGGTTAGACGCCGGTACACCCGATACCGGAGAAGACGTCGTCGGGTCCCTGACGAAGAAGCCGCGCTGTATGAGGTGTACCGCGCGGCGAAGCAGGCCCTGTGGCTGGCCAACGGCGAAGCGAGGACGCGAGCCAGGGAGGAGATGTTGGAGACTCTAGACGGAGATCCGTGGGGGCGCCCCTATCATGCGGTTCGAGGGAAACTTCGAGCCGCGGCGCCTCCACTCACGGAGAGTTTCCAACCTGAGCTGCTGGAGGAGGTAGTTGCAGCCCTCTTCCCGGCAAGAGCGGAGCATACTCCGCCGCCGATGGCTTTGCCCACAGCCGCAGAGTCTGCATATGAAGAGAACGCTATCAGCGTCCCAGAGGTGACACAAGCAGAGATGGGGGCAGCCGTGACGCGGCTCCGGGCCAAGAACGTGGCTCCGGGGCCCGACGGGATCCACGGCCAAGCGCTAGCCCTCGCTCTGAAGGAGCTAGAGCCCCACTTGAGAGGACTCTACACAGCGTGCCTTGAGCAGGGCCAGTTTCCCACTTTGTGGAAATCTGGTCGTCTGGTCCTGCTCAGGAAGGCGGGGCGCCCTGCGGACTCACCGTCCGGGTACAGGCCCATAGTGTTGCTAGACGAGGTGGGTAAGATGTTTGAGCGGATAATCGCTGCCCGCCTCGTCGGCCACTTGTGCGGAGAGGGGCCTGACCTGGCCGAGAGCCAGTTCGGCTTTCGGCACGGGCGCTCCACCATCCACGCGATATCGCGGGTGAGAGTCCTGGCGGAGGAAGCGGTATCCCGGGGCGGGGTGATGTTGGCGGTGTCCTTGGACATCTCCAACGCCTTCAACACCCTGCCCTGGAGCTGTATTCGGGAGGCACTATGTTACCATCGGGTGCCTTCCTACCTCCGCCGCATCGTCGGGGCTTATTTGGCGGAGAGGTGTGTCACCTATACGGGACGTGATGGCGGAAACCAGCGCCGCATGTCGTGCGGTGTTCCACAGGGCTCGGTCGTGGGACCGCTCCTGTGGAACATCGGGTACGACTGGGTGCTGCGGGGCGAGCTCCAGCCGGGCGTGGACCTAACGTGTTATGCGGACGACACACTGGTCACGGCCCGGGGGAGCTCGTACAGGGAGGCAGCGTTGCTGGCGACGGCTGCGGTCTCACAGGTGGTGAGCCGCATACGTCGCCTAGGGCTGGAGGTTGCCCTCAACAAGTCGGAGGCCTTGATCTTTCATGGCCCCCGGCGGGCGCCGCCGCCGGGATCACACATCGTGGTCGGGGGGGCTCAAATCGCTGTCGAGTCCACCATGAAGTACCTAGGATTGGTGCTCGACAGCCGGTGGGATTGTGGCCCCCACTTCCGGCGGCTGGCGCCCAAATTGTTGGGCGCGGCTGGGGCGTTGTCAACGCTGCTTCCCAATCTGGGGGGCCCGAGCGCCGCCTGTAGGCGGCTCTACGTAAGGATCGTGCGATCGATGGCCCTTTATGGGGCCCCGATCTGGGCGGCTGACCTGACGGCCGGAAGCATCGCAGTCCTGCGGAAGCCGCAGAGAGCGATGGCCGTCAGAGTCATCAGGGGATATCGCACGATCTCCTACGAGGCGGCTTGCGTACTGGCCGGATCCCCGCCCTGGGACCTCGAGGCGAAAGTACTCGCGTCACTGTATCGGTGGCGCGAGGAAGCGAGGGTGCGGGGCGAGTGGCTGATGCAGCGACATGTGGAGTTGCGTCGGTCACAGCTTCGCGCAGCCCTGGTGGCGGAATGGCGGGACAGGCTTTCACGCCCTACCGCCGGCCTCGCCACCATCGAGGCGGTCCGGCCGGTACTCGAGCCCTGGCTCGGGAGGAGGCACGGCTCCCTGTCGTTTCGGGTGACGCAGGTGCTCTCGGGGCATGGTTGCTTCGGGAAGTACCTGTGTCGCATAAACAGGGAGCCGGACGCCCGGTGTCACCACTGCGTCGACTGTCGGGAGGACACGGCGCGGCATACGCTGGCAGAGTGTGCCGCTTGGGAGGAGCCACGCCGTGCCCTCATCTCAGAAGTAGGCAGTGACCTGTCGCTGCC
This sequence comes from Tiliacea citrago, assembly GCA_963921375.1. NCBI lineage: Eukaryota > Metazoa > Arthropoda > Insecta > Lepidoptera > Noctuidae > Tiliacea > Tiliacea citrago. Next base: position 28,621,203 of record OY992789.1, read on the forward strand.
GGCCGTGTTCGAGTCGATGGCCGGCAGCGAGGAGTCCTGGGACGCGGTGGTATCCTTCTGCGAAACAGTCGTGTCGCAGAAGGAGGCTGCGGAAAGGGAGCGGGAGGTCTCGTCCGCTCACCCGGCCCGCAGCAGGCGCACCGGGCGTCGGCAGAGGGCAGATAATGCCCTCTTCCGGCCCCCCTAAATGGGTCCAGGGACGGCGGACTTGGGGACGTCCGCCGCCCCCTATCACACTGGACCCGAGGTGGCGGCGCGTAGTGTTCCACGCGCGCCCCTTTGAGACGTCGCGGGGGGGTCTAACACCTCACCCCCCCGCAGACTTGAGGTGGCCCGCAGAGGCGGGCCGGCACTAGCCGGGGATCACGGAAGTAATACTAGCTCCCAAGATCCCCGGTGCAAGTGTGGGAAGGGAACACCGGGGTGGTTTTTAGTCAGTAAGAGTCTGACAGACCCTTCCGCCCACCCCAGGGCGGAGGACATCCATGAGGATTTTCCACCCCGGCAACAAAAAAAAAAAAATAAAAAAAAAACAAAATAAAAAAAAAAAGGTTAGGTTAGGTTATTGCTGGATCCCTGGTGGCGGAATGGCGGGACAGGCTTTCACGCCCTACCGCCGGCCTCGCCACCATCGAGGCGGTCCGGCCGGTACTCGAGCCCTGGCTCGGGAGGAGGCACGGCTCCCTGTCGTTTCGGGTGACGCAGGTGCTCTCGGGGCATGGTTGCTTCGGGAAGTACCTGTGTCGCATAAACAGGGAGCCGGACGCCCGGTGTCACCACTGCGTCGACTGCCGGGAGGACACGGCGCGGCATACGCTGGCAGAGTGTGCCGCTTGGGAGGAGCCACGCCGTGCCCTCATCTCAGAAGTAGGCAGTGACCTGTCGCTGCCGGCCGTGGTCGAGTCGATGGCCGGCAGCGAGGAGTCCTGGGACGCGGTGGTATCCTTCTGCGAAACAGTCGTGTCGCAGAAGGAGGCTGCGGAAAGGGAGCGGGAGGTCTCGTCCGCTCACCCGGCCCGCAGCAGGCGCACCGGGCGTCGGCAGAGGGCAGATAATGCCCTCTTCCGGCCCCCCTAAATGGGTCCAGGGACGGCGGACTCGGGGACGTCCGCCGCCCCCTATCACACTGGACCCGAGGTGGCGGCGCGTAGTGTTCCACGCGCGCCCCTTTGAGACGTCGCGGGGGGGTCTAACACCTCACCCCCCCCGCAGACTTGAGGTGGCCCGCAGAGGCGGGCCGGCACTAGCCGGGGATCACGGAAGTAATACTAGCTCCCAAGATCCCCGGTGCAAGTGTGGGAAGGGAACACCGGGGTGGTTTTTAGTCAGTAAGAGTCTGACAGACCCCTCCGCCCACCCCAGGGCGGAGGACATCCATGAGGATTTTCCACCCCGGCAACAAAAAAAAAAAAAAAAAAAGGTTATTGCTGGATGACCTGGAGGCGAAAGTACTCGCGTCATCGTATCGGTGGCGCGAGGAAGCGCGGGCGCGGGTCGAGCGACCGATGCAGCGACACGTGGAGCTGCATCGGTCTCAGCTTCGCGAGGTCCTGGTGGCGGAATGGCGGGACAGGCTTTCGCGCCCTACCGCCGGCCTCGACGTCGTCGAGGCGGTCCGGCCGGTGCTCGAGCGCTGGCTCGGGAGGAGGCACGGCTCCCTGTCGTTTCGGGTGACGCAGGTGCTCTCGGGGCACGGTTGCTTCGGGAAGTACCTGTGTCGCATAAACAGGGAGCGGGAGGTCTCGTCCGCTCACCCGGCCCGCAGCAGGCGCACCGGGCGTCGGCAGAGGGCAGATAATGCCCTCTTCCGGCCCCCCTAAATGGGTCCAGGGACGGCGGACTCGGGGACGTCCGCCGCCCCCTATCACACTGGACCCGAGGTGGCGGCGCGTAGTGTTCCACGCGCGCCCCTTTGAGACGTCGCGGGGGGGTCTAACACCTCACCCCCCCCGCAGACTTGAGGTGGCCCGCAGAGGCGGGCCGGCACTAGCCGGGGATCACGGAAGTAATACTAGCTCCCAAGATCCCCGGTGCAAGTGTGGGAAGGGAACACCGGGGTGGTTTTTAGTCAGTAAGAGTCTGACAGACCCCTCCGCCCACCCCAGGGCGGAGGACATCCATGAGGATTTTCCACCCCGGCAACAAAAAAAAAAAAAAAAAAAGGTTATTGCTGGATGACCTGGAGGCGAAAGTACTCGCGTCATCGTATCGGTGGCGCGAGGAAGCGCGGGCGCGGGTCGAGCGACCGATGCAGCGACACGTGGAGCTGCATCGGTCTCAGCTTCGCGAGGTCCTGGTGGCGGAATGGCGCGACAGGCTTTCACGCCCTACCGCCGGCCTCGCCACCATCGAGGCGGTCCGGCCGGTGCTCGAGCGCTGGCTCGGGAGGAGGCACGGCTCCCTGTCGTTTCGGGTGACGCAGGTGCTCTCGGGGCACGGTTGCTTCGGGAAGTACCTGTGTCGCATAAACAGGGAGCCGGACGCCCGGTGTCATCACTGCGTCGACTGCCGGGAGGACACGGCGCGGCATACGCTGGCAGAGTGTGCCGCTTGGGAGGAGCCACGCCGTGCCCTCATCTCAGAAGTAGGCAGTGACTTGTCGCTGCCGGCCGTAGTGAACGCTATGGTCGGCGGCGCCGAGTCCTGGGACGCGGTGGTCGCCTTCTGCGAGACGGTCGTCTCGCAGAAGGAAGCTGCGGAAAGGGAGAGGGAGATCTCGTCCACTCACCCGGCCCGCAGCAGGCGCACCGGGCGTCGGCGGAGGGCGGATAACGCCCTCTTCCAGCCCCCCTAAATGGGTCCAGGGGTGACGGACTCGGGGACGTCCGTCGCCCCCCACACATCAGGACCCGAGGTGGTGGCGCGTAGTGTTCCACGCGCGCCCCTCTGAGACGTCGCGGGGGGAGTCAAACACCTCACTCCCCCCCCTGACCCGCGAGGAGGCCCGCAGTGGCGGGCCGGCACCAGCCGGGGGTTGCGGAAGATTTCAAGTTCCCGCGACCCCCGGCGTAGGTGTGAGTCGGAACACCGGAGTGGTTTTTAGTCAGTAAGAGTCTGACAGACCCCTCCGCCCGCCCCAGGGTGGAGGACATCCATGAGGATTTTCCACCCCGGAAAAAAAAAAAAAAAAAAAAAAAAAAGGTTATTGCTGGATGGGGTGGTCCAGTCTCTGTTTCCGTCAAGGACCGGCTTCACCCCGCCAGTGATGGACCCCCCGCGGGAAGCGGTTCCGCCGGAGGAGGAGGTCCCCGCGGTTACGGCGTCGGAACTGCGTGCAGGGACTCTTCGTCTCCGCGCGAAGAACACGGCCCCAGGGCCGGACGGCGTTCCCGCACGGGTGGTGGCCATCGCCGCCTCTCAGATGGAGGAGAGGCTTCGGGACCTTTTTAGCGCGTGTTTCACGACTGGGAGGTTCCCGAAACCCTGGAAGGAGGGGCGGCTATGCCTCCTCCGAAAGGAGGGACGCCCGGCGGACTCCCCCTCGGCTTACCGGCCCATCGTTTTGCTCGATGAGGTCGGTAAGTTGTTCGAGGGGATAATCGCCGACCGGCTGAATAGCCTGCTGGGGACGATGGGGCCGGACCTGTCGGACGCCCAATTCGGTTTCAGACGGGGTCGTTCGACAGTGGATGCGTTGGCCCTACTGAAGAGCCAGGTGAGGGAGGCCGTGGAGGCGGGTGACGGAGTGTTGGCGGTGTCATTCGACATAGCCAACGCCTTCAACTCTGTCCCCCACTCGACAATCTTGGAGGCACTTCGGTACCACGGAGCGCCCCAGTACCTGCGCCAACTCTTGGCCAGCTACTTGGAGGACCGGGTGGTCCTCCTTGAGGACAAGACGGCCAGAGTTAGGCGATACGGCGCAGAGTCCGGTGTTCCGCAGGGGTCGGTCCTAGGGCCACCGCTGTGGAACATTGGATTCGACTGGCTCCTGCGGGGAACCCTCCTCCGTGGCACGAGCATCATCTGTTACGCAGATGATACTCTACTCATTGCCCGGGGGAGGAACTTCGGCGAGGCGGCCAGTCTGGCCTCTGCTGGCGGATCCGATACCGGAGGAGACGTCGTCGGGTCCCTGACGAAGAAGCCGCGCTGTATGAGGTGTACCGCGCGGCGAAGCAGGCCCTGTGGCTGGCCATCGGCGAAGCGAGGACGCGAGCCAGGGAGGAGATGTTGGAGACTCTAGACGGAGATCCGTGGGGGCGCCCCTATCGTGCGGTTCGAGGGAAACTTCGAGCCGCGGCGCCTCTACTCACGGAGAGTCTCCAACCTGAGCTGCTGGAGGAGGTAGTTGCAGCCCTCTTCCCGGCAAGAGCGGAGCATACTCCGCCGCCGATGGCTTTGCCCATAGCCGCAGAGTCTGCATATGAAGATAACGCCATCAGCGTCCCAGAGGTGACACAAGCAGAGATGGGGGCAGCCGTGACGCGGCTCCGGGCCAAGAACGTGGCTCCGGGGCCCGACGGGATCCACGGCCAAGCGCTAGCCCTCGCTCTGAAGGAGCTAGAGCCCCACTTGAGAGGACTCTACACAGCGTGCCTTGAGCAGGGCCAGTTTCCCACTTTGTGGAAATCTGGTCGTCTGGTCCTGCTCAGGAAGGCGGGGCGCCCTGCGGACTCACCGTCCGGGTACAGGCCCATAGTGTTGCTAGACGAGGTGGGTAAGATGTTTGAGCGGATAATCGCTGCCCGCCTCGTCGGCCACTTGTGCGGAGAGGGGCCTGACCTGGCCGAGAGCCAGTTCGGCTTTCGGCACGGGCGCTCCACCATCCACGCGATATCGCGGGTGAGAGTCCTGGCGGAGGAAGCAGTATCCCGGGGCGGGGTGATGTTGGCGGTGTCCTTGGACATCTCCAACGCCTTCAACACCCTGCCCTGGAGCTGTATTCGGGAGGCACTATGTTACCATCGGGTGCCTTCCTACCTCCGCCGCATCGTCGGGGCTTATTTGGCGGAGAGGTGTGTCACCTATACGGGACGTGATGGCGGAAACCAGCGCCGCATGTCGTGCGGTGTTCCACAGGGCTCGGTCGTGGGACCGCTCCTGTGGAACATCGGGTACGACTGGGTGCTGCGGGGCGAGCTCCAGCCGGGCGTGGACCTAACGTGTTATGCGGACGACACACTGGTCACGGCCCGGGGGAGCTCGTACAGGGAGGCAGCGTTGCTGGCGACGGCTGCGGTCTCACAGGTGGTGAGCCGCATACGTCGCCTAGGGCTGGAGGTTGCCCTCAACAAGTCGGAGGCCTTGATCTTTCATGGCCCCCGGCGGGCGCCGCCGCCGGGATCACACATCGTGGTCGGGGGGGCTCAAATCGCTGTCGAGTCCACCATGAAGTACCTAGGATTGGTGCTCGACAGCCGGTGGGATTTTGGCCCCCACTTCCGGCGGCTGGCGCCCAAGTTGTTGGGCGCGGCTGGGGCGTTGTCAACGCTGCTTCCCAATCTGGGGGGCCCGAGCGCCGCCTGTAGGCGAATCTACGTGGGGATCGTGCGATCGATGGCCCTTTACGGGGCCCCGATCTGGGCGGCTGACCTGACGGCCGGAAGCATCGCAGTCCTGCGAAAACCGCAGAGAGCGATGGCCGTCAGAGTCATCAGGGGATATCGCACGATCTCCTACGAGGCGGCTTGTGTACTGGCCGGATCCCCGCCCTGGGACCTCGAGGCGAAAGTACTCGCGTCACTGTATCGGTGGCGTGAGGAAGCGAGGGCGCGGGGCGAGTGGCTGATGCAGCGACATGTGGAGTTGCGTCGGTCACAGCTTCGCGCAGCCCTGGTGGCGGAATGGCGGGACAGGCTTTCACGCCCTACCGCCGGCCTCGCCACCATCGAGGCGGTCCGGCCGGTACTCGAGCCTTGGCTCGGGAGGCGACACGGCTCCCTGTCGTTTCGGGTGACGCAGGTGCTCTCGGGGCATGGTTGCTTCGGGAAGTACCCCAGTCTGGGCAGTGCCGGACTCTTACCGGCTAAAACCACACTCCTGCCTTTCCAGTGTCCCTCTGACATTATCAGAGCCCTTTTTTGCGGATTGGGGATTTTTATACACTTTTCTTAATTTTCTACATTTCTTTTTATGATAAACTGATTTAATATAATAAAACATTAATATAATACAAATACATGTATCAAAGACAATCTAACACGATGCTACTACACACTTATTCTAAGGGAGTCGTATACTTTGCTTTCTTTCTTAGGTCTAACACTTTTTATACACACGCATGCACACCTTACATTATATTTTCTTATTTTTAACTTATTTCAGATTACATAATAACTATCTCTTTTCTATTTTATATCTCTCTTATCAGACATGATATTCATTATATACTACATTATATATTGATATCATGAATTCTTACCCTATTTATTTCTTTTTATAACTATGTTTCCTATTACTATGCAATATTCTGGTTAGGTTAGGTTAGGTTAGGTTGGGGCGATCGTGCGATCGATGGCCCTTTACGGGGCCCCGATCTGGGCGGCTGACCTGACGGCCGGAAGCATCGCAGTACTGCGAAAGCCGCAGAGAGCGATGGCCGTCAGAGTCATAAGGGGATATCGCACGATCTCCTACGAGGCGGCTTGCGTACTGGCCGGATCCCCGCCCTGGGACCTCGAGGCGAAAGTACTCGCGTCACTGTATCGGTGGCGCGAGGAAGCGAGGGCGCGGGGCGAGTGGCTGATGCAGCGACATGTGGAGTTGCGTCGGTCACAGCTTCGCGCAGCCCTGGTGGCGGAATGGCGGGACAGGCTTTCACGCCCTACCGCCGGCCTCGCCACCATCGAGGCGGTCCGGCCGGTACTCGAGCCCTGGCTCGGGAGGAGGCACGGCTCCCTGTCGTTTCGGGTGACGCAGGTGCTCTCGGGGCATGGTTGCTTCGGGAAGTACCTGTGTCGCATAAACAGGGAGCCGGACGCCCGGTGTCATCACTGCGTCGACTGCCGGGAGGACACGGCGCGGCATACGTTGGCAGAGTGTGCCGCATGGGAGGAGCCTCGCCGTGCCCTCATCTCAGGAGTAGGCAGTGACCTGTCGGTGCCGGCCGTGGTCGAGTCGATGGCCGGCAGCGAGGAGTCCTGGGACGCGGTGGTGTCCTTCTGCGAAACAGTCGTGTCGCAGAAGGAGGCTGCGGAAAGGGAGCGGGAGATCTCGTCCGCTCACCCAGCCCGCAGCAGGCGCACCGGGCGTCGGCAGAGGGCAGATAATGCCCTCTTCCGGCCCCCCTAAATGGGTCCAGGGACGGCGGACTTGGGGACGTCCGCCGCCCCCTATCACACTGGACCCGAGGTGGCGGTGCGTAGTGTTCCACGCGCGCCCCTTTCAGACGTCGCGGGGGGGGTCTAACACCTCACCCCCCCCAGACTTGAGGTGGCCCGCAGAGGCGGGCTGGCACTAGCCGGGGATTGCGGAAGTAATAACAGATCCCAAGATCCCCGGCCCAAGTGTGGGAAGGGAACACTGGGGTGGTTTTTAGTCAGTAAGAGTCTGACAGACCCCTCCGCCCAACCCAGGGCGGAGGACATCCATGAGGATTTTCCACCCCGTGAACAAAAAAAAAAAAAAAAAAAAAAAAAAAAAAAAAAAAAAAAAGGTTAGGTTGGGGCCCGAGCGCCGCCTGTAGGCGGCTCTACGTGGGGATCGTGCGATCGATGGCCCTTTATGGGGCCCCGATCTGGGCGGCTGACCTGACGGCCGGAAGCATCGCAGTCCTGCGGAAGCCGCAGAGAGCGATGGCCGTCAGAGTCATCAGGGGATATCGCACGATCTCCTACGAGGCGGCTTGCGTACTGGCCGGATCCCCACCCTGGGACCTCGAGGCGAAAGTACTCGCGTCACTGTATCGGTGGCGCGAGGAAGCGAGGGCGCGGGGCGAGTGGCTGATGCAGCGACATGTTGAGTTGCGTCGGTCACAGCTTCGCGCAGCCCTGGTGGCGGAATGGCGGGAAAGGCTTTCACGCCCTACCACCGGCCTCGCCACCATCGAGGCGATCCGGCCGGTACTCGAGCCCTGGCTCGGGAGGAGGCACGGCTCCCTGTCGTTTCGGGTGACGCAGGTGCTCTCGGGGCATGGTTGCTTCGGGAAGTACCTGTGTCGCATAAACAGGGAGCCGGACGCCCGGTGTCACCACTGCGTCGACTGCCGGGAGGACACGGCGCGGCATACGCTGGCAGAGTGTGCCGCTTGGGAGGAGCCTCGCCGTGCCCTCATCTCAGGAGTAGGCAGTGACCTATCGCTGCCGGCCGTGGTCGAGTCGATGGCCGGCAGCGAGGAGTCCTGGGACGCGGTGGTATCCTTCTGCGAAACAGTCGTGTCGCAGAAGGAGGCTGCGGAAAGGGAGCGGGAGATCTCGTCCGCTCACCCGGCCCGCAGCAGACACACCGGGCGTCGGCAGAGGGCAGATAATGCCCTCTTCCGGCCCCCCTAAATGGGTCCAGGGACGGCGGACTCGGGTACGTCCGCCGCCCCCCATCACACTGGACCCGAGGTGGCGGCGCGTAGTGTTCCACGCGCGCCCCTTTGAGACGTCGCGGGGGGGTCTAACACCTCACCCCCCCCGCAGACTTGAGGTGGCCCGCAGAGGCGGGCCGGCACTAGCCGGGGATCACGGAAGTAATACTAGCTCCCAAGATCCCCGGTGCAAGTGTGGGTAGGGAACACCGGGGTGGTTTTTAGTCAGTAAGAGTCTGACAGACCCCTCCGCCCACCCCAGGGCGGAGGACATCCATGAGGATTTTCCACCCCGGCAACAAAAAAAAAAAAAAAAAGGTTAGGTTAGGTTAGGTTAGGTTTAAATGGGTCCAGGGACGGCGGACTTGGGGACGTCCGCCGCCCCCTATCACACTGGACCCGAGGTGGCGGCGCGTAGTGTTCCACGCGCGCCCCTTTCAGACGTCGCGGGGGGGGTCTAACACCTCACCCCCCCCAGACTTGAGGTGGCCCGCAGAGGCGGGCCGGCACTAGCCGGGGATTGCGGAAGTAATAACAGATCCCAAGATCCCCGGCCCAAGTGTGGGAAGGGAACACTGGGGTGGTTTTTAGTCAGTAAGAGTCTGACAGACCCCTCCGCCCGCCCCAGGGCGGAGGACATCCATGAGGATTTTCCACCCCGTGAACAAAAAAAAAAAAAGGTTAGGTTAGGTTTGGGGTGGGTGTCTGCCAGGGTAAAACTCCTGGCAACAAGGGCTGTGCAGTGCTTCAGGTGCCTGGAAAAGGGGCATGTTCGGGCACAATGCACTGCACGAATAGATCGCAGTGATTTGTGTTATCGCTGCGGTCAGCCCGGCCACAAGGCGGCCCAGTGCTCCGCGGCACCAAACTGCAGTCTTTGCGCAGCTGCAGGAAAGCCTACGGAGCACAGACTTGGTGGAAAAGCCTGCAAGGCACCCAAAAAAGTTGCCAAGAGGACTAGGGCCTTCGGAGGCCCTGTGCCTCTACCACTGCCTGGCAGCCCAGCTGCTGACTCCCGAACCAGAGAAGGAGGAGATACCGAGGAAATGCAATGCCAGTGACGGCCCAATTGCATTTCCTCCAGGCAAATATCAACCACGCTGCCAGAGCTCAGGATCTATTGCTCCAGAGCATGGCGGAGTGGTCGATCCATGTGGCTGTGGTCGCTGAGCCGTATTTTGTCCCCCCCCGCGACAACTGGGCAGGGGACCTAGACGGTTTGGTGGCCATCATCGGCGGGACTCTTGGGACTCCCTCCCGAGGACACGGCTGGGTGGCCGCCCTCGTGGATGGAATTGTCACGGTCGGGGCGTATTTCTCGCCCAACAAGAGTCTCGCTGACTTCGAGGGGTTCCTTGTCGAGTTGGGTGCCGTCGTGGGCCAGTTCCACCCTCGCCCGGTGCTGTTGCTCGGGGATCTCAACGCCAAGTCTGCGGCGTGGGGATCTCCGGTGACCGATGCTAGGGGTGAGGTGCTGGAGGAGTGGGCAGTCACGACAGGCTTGACCATCCTAAATCGGGGCTCGATCTACACGTGCGTGCGGCAGCGGGGCGGGTCCATAGTGGACGTCTCGTTCGCTAGCCCTGCTGTCGCGAGCCGTGTCCACGACTGGCGTGTCGCCGTGGAGGTGGAGACGTTGTCGGATCACCGATACATCCGATTCGACGTCTCCGCCCAGACCACCGGCGGCCGTAGTCCATCGACCCCGCAAAGGGATGGTCCGCGCTGGGCGCGTAAGCGCATCGACAGGGAGCTTCTCGAGGAGGCCGCTATTGTGCAGGCCTGGATTCGGGAGTCGGCAACGAACGGACCCGTCGACGTCGAAGAGGAGGCGCTGTGGTTCCGCGGGGCGATGACGCAAATCTGCGACGCGTCCATGCCCCGCGTCCACACATATTCAGCTAGGCGCCAGGTGTACTGGTGGTCTTCCGAAATCGCACAATTACGTGTCGAGTGCGTAGCGGTCAGACGCCAGTACACCCGATACCGGAGGAGACGTCGTCGGGTCCCTGACGAAGAAGCCGCGCTGTATGAGGTGTACCGCGCGGCGAAGCAGGCCCTGTGGCTGGCCATCGGCGAAGCGAGGACGCGAGCCAGGGAGGAGATGTTGGAGACTCTAGACGGAGATCCGTGGGGGCGCCCCTATCGTGCGGTTCGAGGGAAACTTCGAGCCGCGGCGCCTCCACTCACGGAGAGTCTCCAACCTGAGCTGCTGGAGGAAGTGGTCGCAGCCCTCTTCCCGGCAAGAGCGGAGCATACTCCGCCGCCGATGGCTTTGCCCACAGCCGCAGAGTCTGCATATGAAGAGAACGCCATCAGCGTCCCAGAGGTGACACAAGCAGAGATGGGGGCAGCCGTGACGCGGCTCCGGGCCAAGAACGTGGCTCCGGGGCCCGACGGAATCCACGGCCAAGCGCTAGCCCTCGCTCTGAAGGAGCTAGAGCCCCACTTGAGAGGACTCTACACTGCGTGCCTTGAGCAGGGCCAGTTTCCCACTTTGTGGAAATCTGGTCGTCTGGTCCTGCTCAGGAAGGCGGGGCGCCCTGCGGACTCACCGTCCGGGTACAGGCCCATAGTGTTGCTAGACGAGGTGGGTAAGATGTTTGAGCGGATAATCGCTGCCCGCCTCGTCGGCCACTTGTGCGGAGAGGGGCCTGACCTGGCCGAGAGCCAGTTCGGCTTTCGGCACGGGCGCTCCACCATCCACGCGATATCGCGGGTGAGAGTCCTGGCGGAGGAAGCGGTATCCCGGGGCGGGGTGATGTTGGCGGTGTCCTTGGACATCTCCAACGCCTTCAACACCCTGCCCTGGAGCTGTATTCGGGAGGCACTATCTTACCATCGGGTGCCTTCCTACCTCCGCCGCATCGTCGGGGCTTATTTGGCGGAGAGGTGTGTCACCTATACGGGACGTGATGGCGGAAACCAGCACCGCATGTCGTGCGGTGTTCCACAGGGCTCGGTCGTGGGACCGCTCCTGTGGAACATCGGGTACGACTGGGTGCTGCGGGGCGAGCTCCAGCCGGGCGTGGACCTGACGTGTTATGCGGACGACACACTGGTCACGGCCCGGGGGAGCTCGTACAGGGAGGCAGCGTTGCTGGCGACGGCTGCGGTCTCACAGGTGGTGAGCCGCATACGTCGCCTAGGGCTGGAGGTTGCCCTCAACAAGTCGGAGGCCTTGATCTTTCATGGCCCCCGGCGGGCGCCGCCGCCGGGATCACACATCGTGGTCGGGGGGGCTCAAATCGCTGTCGAGTCCACCATGAAGTACCTAGGATTGGTGCTCGACAGCCGGTGGGATTTTGGCCCCCACTTCCGGCGGCTGGCGCCCAAGTTGTTGGGCGCGGCTGGGGCGTTGTCAACGCTGCTTCCCAATCTGGGGGGCCCGAGCGCCGCCTGTAGGCGGCTCTACGTGGGGATCGTGCGATCGATGGCCCTTTATGGGGCCCCGATCTGGGCGGCTGACCTGACGGCCGGAAGCATCGCAGTCCTGCGAAAACCGCAGAGAGCGATGGCCGTCAGAGTCATCAGGGGATATCGCACGATCTCCTACGAGGCGGCTTGTGTACTGGCCGGATCCCCGCCCTGGGACCTCGAGGCGAAAGTACTCGCGTCACTGTATCGGTGGCGCGAGGAAGCGAGGGCGCGGGGCGAGTGGCTGATGCAGCGACATGTGGAGTTGCGTCGGTCACAGCTTCGCGCAGCCCTGGTGGCGGAATGGCGGGACAGGCTTTCACGCCCTACCGCCGGCCTCGCCACCATCGAGGCGGTCCGGCCGGTACTCGAGCCCTGGCTCGGGAGGAGGCACGGCTCCCTGTCGTTTCGGGTGACGCAGGTGCTCTCGGGGCATGGTTGCTTCGGGAAGTACCTGTGTCGCATAAACAGGGAGCCGGACGCCCGGTGTCACCACTGCGTCAACTGCCGGGAGGACACGGCGCGGCATACGCTGGCAGAGTGTGCCGCTTGGGAGGAGCCACGCCGTGCCCTCATCTCAGAAGTAGGCAGTGACCTGTCGCTGCCGGCCGTGGTCGAGTCGATGGCCGGCAGCGAGGAGTCCTGGGACGCGGTGGTATCCTTCTGCGAAACAGTCGTGTCGCAGAAGGAGGCTGCGGAAAGGGAGCGGGAGGTCTCGTCCGCTCACCCGGCCCGCAGCAGGCGCACCGGGCGTCGGCAGAGGGCAGATAATGCCCTCTTCCGGCCCCCCTAAATGGGTCCAGGGACGGCGGACTTGGGGACGTCCGCCGCCCCCTATCACACTGGACCCGAGGTGGCGGCGCGTAGTGTTCCACGCGCGCCCCTTTGAGACGTCGCGGGGGGGTCTAATACCTCACCCCCCCGCAGACTTGAGGTGGCCCGCAGAGGCGGGCCGGCACTAGCCGGGGATCACGGAAGTAATACTAGCTCCCAAGATCCCCGGTGCAAGTGTGGGAAGGGAACACCGGGGTGGTTTTTAGTCAGTAAGAGTCTGACAGACCCCTCCGCCCACCCCAGGGCGGAGGACATCCATGAGGATTTTCCACCCCGGCAACAAAAAAAAAAAAAAAAAAAAAGGTTAGGTTAGGTTAGGTTAGGTTCGAAGAGGAGGCGCTGTGGTTCCGCGGGGCAATGACGCAAATCTGTGACGCGTCCATGCCCCGCGTCCACTCATATCCAGCGAGGCGCCAGGTGTACTGGTGGTCTACCGAGATCGCACAATTACGTGTCGAGTGCGTAGCGGTCAGACGCCGGTACACCCGATACCGGAGGAGACGTCGTCGGGTCCCTGACGAAAAAAGCCGCGCTGTATGAGGTGTACCGCGCGGCGAAGCAGGCCCTGTGGCTGGCCATCGGCGAAGCGAGGACGCGAGCCAGGGAGGGGATGTTGGAGACTCTAGACGGAGATCCGTGGGGGCGCCCCTATCGTGCGGTTCGAGGGAAACTTCGAGCCGCGGCGCCTCCACTCACGGAGAGTCTCCAACCTGAGCTGCTGGAGGAAGTGGTCGCAGCTCTCTTCCCGGCAAGAGCGGAGCATACTCCGCCGCCGATGGCTTTGCCCACAGCCGCAGAGTCTGCATATGAAGAGAACGCCATCAGCGTCCCAGAGGTGACACAAGCAGAGATGGGGGCCGACGCTTCCGGGCTTGGCACGATTTGGGTGCGGTGCCCGGTGGCGGCGGCGAGCAAGGTCGCTAACGGTGGGCGTCTGTTGGTGGGATGGGTTGCAGCAAGAGTCAAGCTGCTGCAACCCAGGGCATTGCGGTGTTACCGATGCCTGGACATGGGGCATGTCCGGGCACGATGCACCGCTGCAATAGACCGCAGCGAGCAGTGCTATCGCTGCGGTCAGCCCGGCCACAAGGCAGCCCAGTGCTCCGCGGCACCAAACTGCAGCCTCTGTACAGCTGCAGGGAGGTCCGCGGGGCACAGGGCTGGCGGAAAGGCCTGTCGCGCGCCAGCAGCGAAGAAGAAGAGGGGAGTCATGGCTGCCGGGGGCTCTTTACCCCCCCCTCAGCCTGACTGCCCTACGGCCGACTCCCGGCCTGTGAATGGTGCGGAGGGGATGGACTGCGTCTAATGGCGCTGTACCATTTCCTCCAGGGCAATATCAACCACGCTGCCAGAGCTCAGGATCTCTTGCTCCAGAGCATGGCAGAGTGGTCGATCGACGTGGCTGTGGTCGCCGAGCCGTACTTTGTCCCCCCCAGGGATAACTGGGTGGGAGACCTGGACGGCTTGGTGGCCATCATTGGCGGGGCTCTCGTCAACCCGTCCCGAGGACACGGCTGGGTAGCCGCCCTCGCGGACGGCATTGGCACGGTTGGGGCGTATTTCTCGCCCAACAAGAGTCTCGCCGACTTCGAGAACTTCCTTGTCGAGTTGGGTGCCGTCGTGGGCCGACTCCACCCTCACCCGGTGCTGTTGCTCGGGGATCTCAACGCCAAGTCTGCGGCGTGGGGATCTCCGGTGACCGATGCTAGGGGTGAGGCGCTAGAGGAGTGGGCGGTCACGACTGGCCTGGTCGTCCTGAATCGGGGCTCGGTCCACACGTGCGTGCGGCAGCGGGGCGGGTCTGTAGTGGACGTCTCGTTCGCTAGCCCTGCTGTCGCGAGCCGTGTCCACGACTGGCGTGTCGCCGTGGAGGTGGAGACGTTGTCGGATCACCGATACATCCGATTCGACGTCTCCACCCAGACCACCGGCGGCCGTAGTCCATCGGCCCCGCGAAGGGACGGTCCACGCTGGGCGCGTAAACGCATCGACAGGGAGCTTCTCGAGGAGGCCGCTATTGTTCAGGCCTGGATCCGGGAGTCGGCAACGAACGGACCCGTCGACGTCGAAGAGGAGGCGCTGTGGTTCCGCGGGGCGATGACGCAAATCTGCAACGCATCCATGCCCCGCGTCCAGTCATATCCAGCGAGGCGCCAGGTGTACTGGTGGTCTACCGAGATCGCACAATATGTACCGCGCGGCGAAGCAGGCCCTGTGGCTGGCCATCGGCGAAGCGAGGACGCGAGCCAGGGAGGAGATGTTGGAGACTCTAGACGGAGATCCGTGGGGGCGCCCCTATCGTGCGGTTCGAGGGAAACTTCGAGCCGCGGCGCCTCCACTCACGGAGAGTCTCCAACCTGAGCTGCTGGAGGAAGTGGTCGCAGCTCTCTTCCCGGCAAGAGCGGAGCATACTCCGCCGCCGATGGCTTTGCCCACAGCCGCAGAGTCTGCATATGAAGAGAACGCCATCAGCGTCCCAGAGGTGACACAAGCAGAGATGGGGGCAGCCGTGACGCGGCTCCGGGCCAAGAACGTGGCTCCGGGGCCCGACGGGATCCACGGCCAAGCGCTAGCCCTCGCTCTGAAGGAGCTAGAGCCCCACTTGAGAGGACTCTACACAGCGTGCCTTGAGCAGGGCCAGTTTCCCACTTTGTGGAAATCTGGTCGTCTGGTCCTGCTCAGGAAGGCGGGGCGCCCTGCGGACTCACCGTCCGGGTACAGGCCCATAGTGTTGCTAGACGAGGTGGGTAAGATGTTTGAGCGGATAATCGCTGCCCGCCTCGTCGGCCACTTGTGCGGAGAGGGGCCTGACCTGGCCGAGAGCCAGTTCGGCTTTCGGCACGGGCGCTCCACCATCCACGCAATATCGCGGGTGAGAGTCCTGGCGGAGGAAGCAGTGTCCCGGGGCGGGGTGATGTTGGCGGTGTCCTTGGACATTTCCAACGCCTTCAATACCCTGCCCTGGAGCTGTATTCGGGAGGCACTGCGTTACCATCGGGTGCCTTCCTACCTCCGCCGCATCGTCGGGGCTTATTTGGCGGAGAGGTGTGTCACCTACACGGGACGTGATGGCGGAAACCAGCGCCGCATGTCGTGCGGTGTTCCACAGGGCTCGGTCGTGGGACCGCTCCTGTGGAACATCGGGTACGACTGGGTGCTGCGGGGCGAGCTCCAGCCGGGCGTGGACCTGACGTGTTATGCGGACGACAAAAAAAAAAAAAAGGTTAGGTTAGGTTAGGTTAGGTTAGGTTAGGTTAGGTTAGGTTTCCAGGGACGGCGGACTCGGGGACGTCCGCCGCCCCCTATCACACTGGACCCGAGGTGGCGGCGCGTAGTGTTCCACGCGCGCCCCTTTGAGACGTCGTGGGGGGGTCTAACACCTCACCCTCCCGCAGACTTGAGGTGGCCCGCAGAGGCGGGCCGGCACTAGCCGGGGATCACGGAAGTAATACTAGCTCCCAAGATCCCCGGTGCAAGTGTGGGAAGGGAACACCGGGGTGGTTTTTAGTCAGTAAGAGTCTGACAGACCCCTCCGCCCACCCCAGGGCGGAGGACATCCATGAGGATTTTCCACCCCGGCAACAAAAAAAAAAAAAAAAAAGGTTAGGTTAGGTTAGGTTAGGTTTTTTTTTTTTTTTTTTTTTTTTTTTTCCTGTCCGGGCGCAAGGCCCGGCCCGCGAGCTACCTCTAACATTATTAGAGTCCTTACTTATCTATATAGTGGGATGTATCTACGGGTTTATTCTTTATTTCGTCTGTTTATCTTTATTTTATCTCAGTCATACATTGTGCCTCGATACATACATCTTATCTTAATTGTCAATACATATTCTTATTCTTATACATTGTATATATATATTCTATTCTGATGGGATATACAGGGATTGCTTACATATCTATTTATATTCTATACTTAGTACACTATTTTTCCAGATGGGATTACACGTTCTTATTAATATCTTATCTTAACACATTGTTTTATATTTACTTAACTAATTATACATGACTTACTACTTCTAAACACCTTATTTTTAATTTGTTTACACATTTATTTCTTATATGCTAATCAATATATTTATAGTAATATATTTATAACATAAATTTATTATTCTATTTACTTATTTCTATCTATAACCAGCTCAGCGATATCTTTAAAGTATTTAGTAAACCTCTCCCTACGTTTTCTACTACCTAACATTAGTTCTGGGAAGTTATCAACTGTCACTTTGCATTCTAGTTCGTTTTCGACCTCGAGTCTCTTTAGGGCGTAAACCGGGCAGTCAGTCAAAAGGTGTTCAACCGTTTCGGGGGTCCCGGGCTGGCAGATGCACGATGAGTTCTCTTTGCACTTGAATCGGTTCAAATACTCCGAGAACCCACCGTGCCCCGTCAGCACTTGGGTGGTTATCTTGGTTGGGATCATTTGCCGAACTATTTTGTGGGTGGTAGTTACCTCGGGAAAAAACAGTTTTGTTACCCTTGCCGTGGTACCCTCCTTATATCTTTTGTTCCATTCATCAATCGACCCCTTCCGGATCTGTCTTTTGATGAATGAGACAGGGCATAAGTCGTAGTGGGGTTTTATTTTCAAGTGCAGAGCTGCATCCTTCGCCAGTTCGTCTGCCCTCTCGTTTCCCGCGAGACCCGCGTGTGCCTTGATCCAGAACAAAGACACAGTTTTGTTCTGGTTTTCAATGGCGCTCAGGTTCTCGCGGGTGTCTACTGCCAGGGGGTTTGTTGAGCTGGGGTTTGCTATGGTCTCCAGGGCTGATCTGCAGTCGCTGTAGATACCATAGCTAACCTCGCTTCTCCGCAGTATCTCCTCGGTGGCTCTACATACCGCGAGGAGTTCCGCCTGGTATACCGTGCAGTATGGGGCCAGATTGAGTTTAACGGTCTTCACCTCCGCTACACTGTCCCATAGGGTTAGTGCAGCTCCGACCTTACCCTCAATCCGGCTGCCGTCGGTAAATATCCGGATAGCCTGGATGTTGTGGCTATCTACCGACTCCTGGTTTACCAGACTCACGAACCCCAACGCGGTATGCTTCGCCGGGTGAGGTATGCGAGAGTGAGGAGCTCTCCGCTCGACCTCCCTATCTACTATCTCTGGCCGGGATGCGCCTCTCCTCGCCTCATACAAAGAAGCTGCCTCTTGTATGCGGAGGTCTAGTGGCAATATTCCGGCCAGTACCAGCGCAGAGTGAAGAGAGACCGTGCGGTAAGCTCCACACAGTTTCTGGGCAAAACCTCTCTGGACAGCATTAAGGTGGCGTTGAACTCCCAACTTTTTCGATGCTGAAGACCAGGCACCGGCCGCGTATGTAATTATGGGCTCCACCGTAGCGGTGTATATAATGCGAATTATTTCCGGGTGGAGACCCCAACTGACCCTGGCTGCTCTCGACAGCTGTTTGTAGACGCCAAGTGCCTTTTTACATACGTTAGCCGTATGGCTATTGAAGGTCAACTTGGAGTCCACTGTAAGACCCAAGATCTTCATTTCCGAGGACATTCCAATGTCGATCCCCCCCATGGTCAGCCGTGGTGTGTCATACTTAAGTTTTCTGGTGACCACCATGGCACAAGTTTTGTGTGGCGCGAACCTGAGCTTATTCATGACACCCCACTTCCGAACATGTTCGAGAGCGGCATTGGCCTGTCCTTCGATTTCCAGGGCTGTCTCCCCCGAAAACACGAGCACCACATCGTCCGCAAAAGCCTGGCAATAGTCGCCTCGTTCCGTGAGACTCTCCAGCAATGGGTTCAGCAGGAGATTCCACATAATGGGGCCGCCTATTGATCCTTGGACACAACCTTGGTTAGTGCTTTTCGCGAACTCATGGCCTGCATACCGTACTCGGACCCTGCGGTCGCTTAAGTAGCTAGCCAACATCCTCCTGAGATTCACCGGGCACTTTTCCTCTGCCAGTCTGACCTTTATGGCTGGCCACCAAGCACTGTCGAAGGCTCCCTCTATATCCAGTGAGACCATCGTGATGAGCTTCCTCTGTTGGAGTTTGCCTCTCACGTGGGCTATCAGGTCATAGAGGGAGTCTTCCGTGCTTCGCTGTGGCATGAAGCCATACTGACGAGGACTTATTCGGGGTGCCAAGTACCAAACTAGCCTTCTGACCATCATCTTCTCCAGCATTTTACCCATCACTGGCAACAGTCCAATAGGCCTATAGGACTTGGGACTGGTATAAGTATCCTTACCAGGCTTCCTCAGCACCACCACGGTGGCCTCTTTCCACGCTGTGGGGAAGTGCGTCAAATGCCAGCACTTATTAAACATGGCCAAGTGCATGTCCATGTCCCGCAATATTACACGCTGGCAGATGTCAGCTGTGAAGCCGTCTACTCCGGGTGCCTTCTTCGGATTGAAACTCTCCGTCGCGAATCTGAGCTCCTCCGTCGTAAACTCTGGGTCATGGGACTCATGATGGCTCCAGTCATTTACTCGGTCAGCAAGAGCTCTAATCCGACGATGGTCTGAGCTATCCTCCTCCTCTTTATCCTCCGGGTAGAACGTTTCCGCCAGTAATCTTGCAGATCCTTCCTGCCCCACTTCCCTCCCATTCCATAACAGCGGCAGATCCTCCTGCCTTCGTTCCGTGCTCTTTATTACCCTATAGATTCCCTCCCAAACCCCCTCCCTGGTTTGTTTCTCGCAAAATCCCTTCCAACTCTCTGTGGAACGTTTCTTGACCTCCTGTTCATATTTTTCTTTTTCTTGCAGGTACAACGCGACCACACCTTCTCTACGTGACGGCGCAGCGCATCGGATTCTTCTCTTCCTGGTAGCGACATCATGCTTCATTGCTTCGAGTTCTTCGGACCACCACGGCATAGTGAGTGTTTGGTTTTCTTTCTTTTTTGGTATTGATTCGTTACATGCTTCGGTTACTATTTCTATGTACTTTCCAATTGTGTTGTCTAAATTTTCCTTGTTATTTATTTGTTCTATATATACTTTATTGATTTGATTTTCTATTTTTAATTGGTCCATTTTTGCATCAAAAAGTTCCCAATTAGCTTTTTTTGTATTGTATTTTCTAGTAGTTCTATTGATACTAATACCCTTCCCTTTTTGTAGTTTAATTTTTATTATTATGCCGTTGTGGTCCGAGCTCGTTAGGTCTTCGGCCACTGTCCATTCCTCTACCAGGTCGAGCAGGTCTTCTGTACCTAAGGTCACGTCGACGTGACTTGTGATTCTTCGTCCACCTCTGATGGTATCGAAGGTGGGTTTGTTCCCGCAGTTGAGTACCTGCAGATGGAGCTCTCCGATCATTCCGACCAGTTCGTCACCTCTATCGTCTATGGCACTGCTTCCCCACCACACACTTTTAGCATTAGCGTCCCCTCCAATGATGGCTTTACCAGGCTTTAGCTCATTAATAGCAGCCGTTAAGTGGTCCAAGTATGGCCCAATGGGTTGGTCTGGCTCGAAGTAGTACGAGACGGCGAGCATCTCCCACGCGCTCGTTCGCAGCTTCACCACCACGATGTTGTTGGTGGTGAATTTAGGGCACTGTATGACATCGATGTCCTGACTAAACATGACTATCGCCGCCTTTACTGTGCCCCCGCCACAGTCCGAGTTCTGGTAGACCCTGGCCCCCCCGTACGACCTCATTGCCTTAATACTTCCCACATACGGCTCCTGGACCAGTGCGAAGGCTATTTTTCGCTTTTTAGCTTCGAGCATGAGTTCGTTGGTCGCCAGTTGTTTTCGTTGGAGGTTGGCTTGCACTGCAGTGTATAGATGAGTAGCTACCGTCCGTGTAACCCCCGTGACCACCTTAGCAATACGCTATGGCAGCCCGCGCCAATGCATCCCACTTTCTGCGTACCGGGCAGTCCTGACTATACACCGTATGGCCTGTATCGTCATGTTTTTCTTTGGCGCAGTTCTTACACGTGGGTCTGTCACCCGTGGCTAACCTGGTACATTCTGCCTTAAGATGTGGCCCCCCGCAATAGTTACAGAGATCCGCAGGCTCCGTGCACAACTTGCGGCCATGCCCATATGCCAAGCACCTCGTGCATTGTATCAAGGGCGTTTGGTCTTGGACTCTGACACACTGCAGATCGATGAAGATCCTACCAGCCACTGTGAGTCTCTGCCACAATTTTGGTGTCACCTGTAGGACGACATGGCTCTCCAACGAGTTCCGTGCCCTCCTCCGGTACTTCACCGTGGCAGTCGCTTCCTCGGCCGCCAGGTCCTCCAGCAGGCGGGCGTTCTGGGTCTTCAGGGCAGTCAAGATATCCTCGTCTCTGTTGTAGGACAAGAGGTCTCTGATCATTACTAGTGGGTTCCGATTTTTTGCCTCTTCCACTTTCAGGTGTTTGTCCTTTTGGAGATGGGCTGTTGTTTTTACCATCTCCTCCCTGTTGGTAAAGCTAAGTATGACCCTCTTGTCCTTGACTTTTCGGACCCTCTCGATCTGCACTCCGCTCTTCTTCGCGTCCAGGACCTCCTTTACTCGCCCGACCACTTCCGTGCTGGTATCCATAATGATGTCTGAGGATACGATGATGGAATGCTTAGGCCTTTGGCCCCAGGTGTTTTGGGGCGTGGTCAGGGCCTCCGCATATGTCGGGGCTCTCTCTTTGATTTCGGAAACCATTCTCCCCATTTCCTTTGTGGTCTCCTCGAGCGCCCTAATTTCATTTAAAATGGCCCTGTTTTCTGCGCCACACGGTTTCTGCGCCGCCCTTTGCTCCCCTATTTCCGCCTGCAGCTGCCTGATCATCTGGTTGCCCTCCTTCACTATCAAAGCTTGCTCTTCTAGTGCGGAGCGCAACCAAACGAGGCTCCCCAGGTCTTCCCCTCCCCTCTTAGTCGTATGAGGTTCCAGTTCCTCACGTTTGTCCCCCGCATCTGCATTTTTCCCCCTGTCTGTCAGCTTTACCAATTGATATAGCCTTTCCAGCGCCGCCGTAACTTCGCTCTTTATTTCAGCTTTTAAATTTCTTGAGTTTCTAAGGTGGAGCTTACCCTTTTCCAGGCAAGCTCTCGCCTCTGCCGTGGCGCTAGGGTAGCCTAGATCTGGTCTTTTAGGCGGCACTGCGGTGGCCGCCAGGTCATGGCGCGTCGCCTGATTGCCGGTGGACTGCTGAGAGGTACTGGGAGTCGGGGACTTAGTCTGAGACTGAGACTCAGCATTCCCGGCCTCCCATACCCCGATGCTTCGCCTCACATTGGGAGGCAAGGGGCCAGCCTTCTCAATTGAGCGTGGCGAACCTCCGACAACCGGGAAGCTCGCGTCTTTTTTGGGGGGTGTGCGACGCATTGCGGTGGCTTGCGTGAACGTTAAGTTCATAAATGACGACCGAAAAACCCTAAAGATGCTGAGGATGCTTCTGTATCCCTGTAAAGGGGGGATAGGCACAGAAGTATCCCAGAAACCACAAAAATAAAATAAAATAAAACAATACGAAGCCAAAACAGAAACGACGAGACAAGGCACCCCACAAATTCGGTACCGTCAAACAATACGCAAACAAAATGCAACTGTTCCAACGCAAAAAAAGAATGCAAAAGAAACCCGAGTTCACGAACGCTAAGGACTCGAGCTCGCGGTAATTGCAATAAAATAAAATATAAGTACAATCGAAAACGGAAAACCGTTTTGTCAGCTTCGACGAAAATTATTTTTAATAGTCTCAGTAGAGATCTGGTTATGGTTTTCCTATCCTAACAGCCAATAGAGCTAGAATAAAATTAAAATTAAAATTAAAACTAGTAAAAATGGGTCCCGGACCCTTAGTCTAGAAGTCTTAAGTAAAAACTATGCAGTGTAACTGTGTAAGTTATCTCCTGTCAAGTGAGTGGACACGTCACCCACACTGCTTACACCGCAACACTACACCGATACCAAAAATAGATAAGAATATATAAATAAATACTTTAACAACTTTTATTTTGAAAGGGAGACTTTATTTAGTATTTTTGACGGAGCCAATAGAAAGCTCTTTTCCTCCCGGTTCCGGAGACCCCAAACTTGGTCTGTCTATGACCTCCGGTTCAAAAGTTAAGGCCCGGGGGGGTGAGGTAACCCTGAAGGGGTAGAGGGGCTGGTCAAAAAGAGGGGGTGTAGCAGGGTATCCCGGGGGCAAATATAAGTGGGAGTAACCTGGATATAAATAAATACACTTCAACTTACTATGGGGGTCAAAATTAGGAGGGGGTCAAAAAAAGGGGGGTCTAGGGGTCTTATCAGTAAGTATGTCCTAGCTGGGAGGGGGGTTATAGGGGGGGGGAAATTTTGGTCAAAATT
Source organism: Tiliacea citrago (assembly GCA_963921375.1). Lineage (NCBI taxonomy): Eukaryota > Metazoa > Arthropoda > Insecta > Lepidoptera > Noctuidae > Tiliacea > Tiliacea citrago. The sequence continues at coordinate 28,644,201 of OY992789.1, forward strand.
TTGATATTCCCAGCCGTTTCCGAGATATTGGGTTTTTGGGTTTTTTGACTGGTGATAATTAATGTTGGCCAACTTATTAATTAATTGTTAATTAATTATCAACAATCAATAAATGATCGACCAATAATTAATCTGAATGGTTATGAAATGGTAAATGGTATTGAAATAAATAAGAATTAATGAGAATAAATGAGAATAAGATATTTTGTGCTGTTTGTAGGCGAGGGATTACGAATAAATAACGATTATAATATGATATTTCTAAAAAATAAATAAAAAAAAGGGGGGCAAGCAATAGGGGGTGGCCGGTGAATTGTTGCTGCATATATACTATACTACGTATAGTATATGCAGGGTTTCGTCAAAACGGGGCTATCTTGCTCCGTTTCCGAGATACGGGCGTTTCCCGTTATTAAGAATCCCGGGTTCGATTCTCGGTTAGCGAATCTACCTTTGTCGGCCAAGTTATGCTTTCAGTTCGCGCCAACGACTTATTTCCCACCTGGGGATGTTTCCCGTATCCTATTGATGGCGCGTGGGTTTGGTTATGGTAGGCTGAAAGAGGAAGAAATGATCTTTCCTTGCACCCGAATTTCAAACTTCTCGGTCAAGGGGTTTGCGTGTAGGGTGGCCGCTAAGATAAGGGTTGCGGTTTCAGAGCCGCAAAACAGATGGTTTTTGGCTTTTCCCTGGCCCGAAAAATCCAAAAGTCGGCTGAAGTGTAGGTCGAGTAAACTCCTGTCTTCCCAAAAAAAAAAATTTTGGGAGTATACTTCCCCCTTCAACCCTTAGCCAGGCAAAGATGATGCTAACGGAATATTTTAAAGCTAATATTCCTATTATTATGATAATTAATTAATCTAAAATTTGTTTCTATAGGTAAGTTTTGAGACCATAAGTTATTCAATTTTATTGTGATTTTTAATCTGGTTTTAATTTAATAGTTTTGTCCGTAGGGGAGGTTTATTATTTACAGGCCTCGCACTTTGAGCTAGTTACGTTATATTTACGTTAATATACAATTCGCGTGGATTTGCAACAGATCAATAGATAATGGACAATATTCCCTATCCAGTGGTATCAAAAATATAATTTTATTTTACCCTGAAGGGGCGGATTTAATTATTTAAAAGTGTGGATCAAAAAACAAAAAGTTAAAAAGCTGGTTTTAAGACTCAAATATGAGTGTAATACTAATACAACTATAAAATTTCTGAAGATTAGCGCCAAAAACATATAATAATAAAATAACAGATTTTTAGGGGTTGAAACAACCAACCCTCGATTTTTTAAAAACTTGCACAGCCAATAACTTTATAACGGCTAGTCCGATTTTACCCAAATTTAATTTGGAATTAGATTTCCTTATGCCTAAAATTAATAAAACATAACAGCTATATAATATTTAACCTATATCCCGGAAAATTAAAATTAATGGTTTACAAAAATTTAACCTTGTTTTTCCAAGTGTTTTTCGAAGAGTTTCTTCGATGTCGTGTTGCCTCCCGGCTCCTCGTCTGCGTAGCCTTCGATATACTGCCACCGATCCTGTCGAATCCCTCGGGAACTCTGACCACGCGCCACGTGGTTTTTGGTTTTTCGGAGCTATCTCCGGAACCCTAAGTCGGAAAACTCCAAACTTGGTGTCCAGAGATAGGTCTTCTTGTGCCGCACACGGCTGCAGTTGCCGATTTTTCAGTTCTGGCGCTAAATCGCGCGGCGTTCAGCTCCAAAGATTTGACGATTTGGTTTTTCACTAATAACTTTTTCAAATTTTCACTTTTCACAATAAAATTTTCACTATCGCCTGCGTCTCGGAAGCGCGCTTCTAATGATATATAGCACTTATACTTTCTCAAGAAAAAACCCAATTATTAGATTTTTCGAGCGCGGAGCGACTTAAAACTGATCTGCTCGCGGCGGGGGGTGCCGTGCGACTGGTTAGGTTAGGTTAGGTTAGGTTAGGTTAGGTTAGGTTAGGTTAGGTTAGGTTAGGTTTTTTTTTTTTTTTTTTTTTTTTTTTTTTTTTTTTTTTTTTTGGCAGGAGTGGGAAATCCTCATGGACGCCCAGACTGACCCACTGGTGACCCAGTCTGGGCAGTGCCGGACTCTTACCGGCTAAAACCACACTCCTGCCTTTCCAGTGTCCCTCTGACATTATCAGAGCCCTTTTTTGCGGATTGGGGATTTTTATACACTTTTCTTAATTTTCTACATTTCTTTTTATGATAAACTGATTTAAAAACAGTAATATAATACAAATACAAGTATCAAAGACAATCTAACACGATGCTACTACACACTTATTCTAAGGGAGTCGTATACTTTGCTTTCTTTCTTAGGTCTAACACTTTTTATACACACGCATGCACACCTTACATTATATTTTCTTATTTTTTAACTTATTTCAGATTACATAATAACTATATCCTATTCTATTTTTTATCTTTCTCATCAGACATGATATTCATTATATACTACATTATATATTGATATCATGAATTCTTACACTATTTATTTCTTTTTATAACTATGTTTCCTATTACTATGCAATATTCTAAGAACTTTTTAATATTATTTTTCTTCATTAGTTGTGCCATATTATCAGCCTCAACCTTTATGCCAATACTCTGCTCCACCTCATATCGCAATCTGGCAAAAATGGGGCATTCCAGTAGCACATGTGGGACAGTTTCGTCCACGCCCGGCTCACAGGAGCACGATGGGTCCTCCTTACACTTGAAACGGTACAGGTATGCAGAGAACCCACCGTGCCCCGTGAGAATTTGTGTTGAAACCTTTGTGTGTTCCAACTTTCTTACCGCTTTGTACGCTGCGGTTGCGTCAGGGAAGAACATTTTTGTTATTTTTGCGGTCTCCCCAGATCTATATCTCCTGTCCCATTCGTCAAGCGTTTCCAACCGGATTCTGCGTTTGGCGAATGAGACCGGAGCAAGATCATAGTCCGGTCTCTTCTTCAACCGCAATGCCGCCTCCTTTGCCAGTTGGTCGGCCCTCTCATTACCTTCCAATCCTGCGTGTGCTTTAATCCAAAACAGAGAGACGCTCTTGTTTTGGAGGCTACAGCTGCGTATGGCATCTCTTATTTCTACTGCCAGGGGATGAAAGGCCTTAGGATTAGTCACCGTCTGGAGGGCCGCCATAGAGTCGCTATATACGGCGAAAGATGTTTCGCTACGTCGGAGGGCAACCTTCAGTGCTTCGCGAATGGCCAGCAGCTCGGCTTGGTAGACGGTACAGTAGGTCGGCAAGGCAAGTTTGAGGGCTTTAGTTTCGGCCTGGCTATTCCATATGGATAGCGCAGCACCAACTTTACCCTCAATCTTGCTGCCGTCCGTAAAGATGCGCACTGCATAATCGCTGTGGTTGTGATATTGATCCTCGTCTACCAAGTGTCCGAGTTTAATTTCGTGCTCCTCCGCAGGATGGGGGGCTTCGATTGCCGATGCCATTCGCTCTATCTCTATGGCTGCAGGCTGGGGTACCCCCCGCTTGGCCTCGTACAGTGAGGATACTTCTCGGATTCGAAGATCAAGGGGGAGTATCCCAGCCAGCACAAGTGCTGAATTCAGAGACACCGTACGGTATGCGCGGCACAGTTTTTGGGCGAAGCTTCTCTGAATAGCATTTAGTTGCTTCTGTACACACACTTTATTGGATGCAGGCGCCCAAGCACATGCCGCATACAGAATAATGGGTTCGACTGCGGCGGTGTATATGCATCTTATGACCTCCGGATGAAGTCCCCAGTTGACTCGAGCAGCCCTCGACAGCTGTTTATATATAGCGACCGCCTTGGAGCATACGTTGGTGACGTGGGTATTAAAGGTGAGCTTATGGTCCAGCGTGAGTCCCAGTATTTTAATCTCACTAGACAGGCCAATGTCGGTGCCACCCATGCTCAGCCGTGGAGTATCGTGTTTCAGCTTTCGCGTTATGAGCATGGCTTTAGTCTTATGCGGTGCAAATTTAAGCTTGTTCGTGACACCCCACGCCTGAACATAATCTAGGGCGGCATTTGCCTGTCTCTCTATAGCAAGGGCTGTGTCTCCATCAAACATCAACACGACGTCATCCGCAAATGCCTGGCAGTGGTACCCTCTCTGTTCCAGGCCCTTCAGCAAGGGATCCAATAAAAGGTTCCACAAGATGGGGCCGCTAATAGACCCCTGTACGCATCCTTTTTCGGGTACTTTTTTGTATTCAGCGCCCGCATATCTGACCGCCACAACCCTTCCGCTCAAGTAGCTGTCCATGACCCTTCTCAAGTTGCCAGGACAACACTCCTCAGACAGTCGCACCCGGATTGCTGGCCACCATGCGTTGTCGAAGGCTCCCTCTATGTCCAAAGACACAATTGTTACGAGTTTTTTCTCGTCTAGTTTTGCCCGAATATGCTGCATTAGGACATAGAGGGAGTCCTCGGTACCCCTCTGGGGCATAAAACCGAACTGCTGAATGCTCATCCTGGGTAGCAAATGGTACTTGAGTCGGGCCACCAACATCTTTTCAAACACCTTCCCCATGACAGGCAGTAGACCAATCGGCCTGTAAGATTTGGGTGTGGTGTAATCTTCCTTCCCATGCTTGCGGAGAATCACCACGGCGGCCTCCTTCCACATCCGAGGGAAGTAGCAGTGTGCCAAGCACTTGTTCAACAGGGTTAGGAAAAAGAGTGAGTCCACCGCTATTGCGCGCTCACATATGTCCGCCGTTAGTCCATCGGGGCCTGGGGCCTTTTTCGGGTTAAATGATTTTACTGCCCAACTTAATTCATTAGTGCTAAACGGCGGATCAAGACGTTCGTCCTGGTGCTCCTCACTCTCTTTCCCCGCTCTGTGACGAGTGTGTCGGTGCTCTTCGGTATCCTCCTCTCCTCGGTCCTCCGGGTAAAAGGTCTCCGCCAGCAGTCTAGCCGAATCCTCGGCATTCAGCGTATCGCCGTTCCTCTGCATCGGCAGATCCTCCTCTCTCCTAGCCGTCCTATTGATTACGCGGTATATCCCCTCCCATAATCCCTCGGTGTCCTGCTTTTCGCAGAAGCCCTTCCAACTCCCGACCTGTGCTTTAATTGCTTCGTTCTCATATTTTTCTTTCTGTTTCAGATAATCTTCGACGACCTTCGCTCTACGGACCGGTGCTGCACATCGGATCCTCCTTTTCTTCGTAGCAACCTCCATCTTCATCCTGGCGAGTTCATCGGACCACCACGGCAAGGCGAGTTTTTCTATAGTTTTCTTTTTTGGTATAGTTTGTGTACATGTGTCTACTATTGCTTTGGTAAATGTTTCTATTGCTGTATTTATTTCTTCCGTATTTTTAATTTGACTTATTTCTTCTATTGTAAGTTTATTTTGCTGCATAAGTTGGGTCAGTTTCTCATGAAACTGACTCCAATTAGCTTTCTTGGTATTGTATACTCTAGTGGTTCTATTTACTTGAATTCCTGATGATTTCTCTAGCTTTACTATAAACTCGATGCCGTTGTGATCCGATCCCGTCAGGTCTTCCACGACTCTCCAGTTGTCCACCGTCGCCAACAGATCCGGTGTGCAGGCAGTTACATCGACGCAACTTGTGTAACGCTGCTGCCCTCTTATAACGTCGAAGGTCGGAGTTTTGCCTCTGTTGAGAATTTGCATTCCAAGCTGGTCGAGAGCTGCAAGCATTTCATCTCCTCTGCTGTCGGTCCTACTGCTCCCCCACCAAATGCTCCAAGCGTTGGCGTCCCCTCCAATAAGGAGTCTTGTAGGCAGCTTGCTTTCTATGTTTTCGAGGCACTCCAGGTATGGTCCGATGGGCTGGTCTGGCTCGAAATAGAACGATACTACGGTGATCTTCCAAGCACTTGTTTGGATTCCTACCACAACGATGTTATTAGTGGTCAGTTCTGGGTACTGTATAACGTTTATGGTAGGATCGTAGACAACTATTGCCGCTTTAACAGTCCCTTCTCCTTGCTTCGTGTTTTGGAAGATCCTCGCACCTCGGTATCCTTTCATCCTCTTCAACGCTCCAACATACGGCTCCTGGATAAGCGCCACCATTGCCTTCCGTTTTTCCGCCTCAATCATGAGCTCGCAAGTTGCCAACTTTTTTCGCTGCAGATTAGCCTGGAGCATTCGGCATGGTTCTCTTAATGGGCCCTTAGCAGTACGCCACGGCTGATCGGGCTATCGCATCCCATTTTCTTCGCACCGGACAATCCTGACTGAAGGTGTTGTGTGCAACGTTATCCAATTTGGCATGCGTGCAATTACGACAGGACGGCATACCATGGGCAAGCCAGTCAGCACATCCATTCTTGAGGTGGGGACCTCCACAGTGGCTGCACAGGTCCACAGCTTCCTTGCAGTATCGCCTACCATGACCGTAGCCCAGGCAGCGCGTACATTGCACCAGCGGTGACTGGTCTGCAACTCTTACGCGCTGAAGGTCAATGTGCAGAGCCCCCGCATCAGTCGCTCTTTTCCAGATGGTAGGGGAGGTACTTATAACTATATGGCAAGTAAGTGGGTTCCTTGTTTTCTTCCGGTATTTGATCAGAATTCGGTTATCCTTTTCGTCAAGGCCCTGAAAAACGCCTCGATTCTGATTATGTAACGCCTTTAGTAAATCGTCGTCACTATGTACAACCAAGACGTCCCTAAGAATCAAGAGTGGGTCTTTGTTTTCCATTTCCTCGACGATGAGATGCCCTCCTAAGCTTTCGATCCTTTCTTTGACCTTTCTTCGGTCCTCTTCCGTACTGCAACCCATTATTACCTTCCTATCTTTAGCCTTCCTCACCCTTTCCACCCGGATCCAGCCCTCTTTCGCATCTACCACCTTCCTTATTTTTTCCAGGACATCATCACCCGTTTCATCCTGGTCCTTAGAGGTGACCACAACTGAGTGTAAGGCAGTACGCTCACAAACTGGTACTACAGTTTGATTTGCGGCCACCACGCTGGCGTAAGTCACTTTCTCGAACGTCTCTTTGTGACTCTCTACGATATTCTTTAATTCTTCTATCCTTTTCCCATTTTCTATTAGCAGTCGTGTATTCTCATCTATTTTCGCCAATAAGCGGCTGTCATCTCTGTCTCTGTCTTGCTCCGTCACTTTCGGGGAGTCTTTGCCTACGTGTTTCTCCTCTTCTGGTTCGGTTTCCTTTCCCATCCGTTTCTTTGCGAGAGGAAGGTCTTTATCTTTGTCCGCCTCTTTTACCAACAGATATAGTCGGTCGATTAGTGCTACGACTTCACTTTTTATATCCGTCTTTAAATTACGCGAGCTGTTGAGGTGGAACTTCGCCTTACTCAGGCACACTCTAGCCTCCGCAACTCGCGACGGGTATTTCCTATTTATGATCGGACTTTTGGTCGTCCCCGTGGCCAGAAAACCGGATACACCAGCTTTGCCCTCCTGCGTGAGAGCTATTTTGGCCTTTGTTCTCGATGGATCCTGGGTATTTATTTCGGCATTTGGTTGGGTGGCGCTCGTGCCAGCCTCCCATTCCCCTATGCTTTTCCTGACTGCAAACGTCCTGTCGGACACTGACCCTGCCTGGTCAGTTTTTGCCGTTTCTCCACTGCTTCGCGACACACAGGGAAGCGAGGGGCCAGCCTTCTCCATTGAGCGTGGCGAGCCTCTAGAGGCCGGCGAGATCGCGTCTTTCTTCGCCGGTGTGCGCATCATGGTGGTTGATGCAGTGAAAGTGAGTTTCATGAACTAAGAAGGACACTGGTAATTACTTCTGTGTCCCTGTAAAGGGGGATAAGCACAGAAGTAACTTAAGCTTATATTAAATATAAATGTAGTACGGCCTTAAAGCCGTAAGGTCAAAATACTAAAGTAAAAAACTTCAGTGTAGTAACTACAAGGACTACGAAATAACTAAACGCGAATAAAATGGTTTTAAATTTTTCGACAAAAACCCAAGTTTACCTGGCCAGTGACAACAGGGAGGGTGGGCGGGCAATTTTTTGAAGTTCTATATTCGCCAGACGCACGTGCGAGGTGTCAAAAGACGCGTCTCCGCGCGGGCTAGCGAGCTATGAAATCACTGAAACTATATGCGATACAAAAATTTTGAGTTTTGGTCAAAAAACTGGTTTTTTGACTGAAAAATATGAAAAAACCTGGAATAACCACTACCAAACAGGACTCGGGGTGGCTGAGCGCGCACCGGAATACAGGTAAGGCAGGTAGGTATCTATTGAAACTACTATTAACGATGGTTCGGATAAGAATTTTGAGATAAAATTAGTTTTTGAAAATTCCTTCAAAAAATCTCACAAAAATTGCTAAGTCGATATACGAAAATATTTTTTCGCGTTTTTGTCAATTTTTATTAGTCAAACAGTTGTACGGAACCTATTTAATATTGATTTGGCTGAAAACAGCTTCAAAATGCGTCACCTGGATGCAAAGTTATAACGATTTGATAAAATTATTGTCTAGCTAAGGTGGATTTCGTATATATATGAATTTACTTGTTATGCAATTTTTTGAAGTTCTATATTCGCCAGACGCACGTGCGAGGTGTCAAAAGACGCGTCTCCGCGCGGGCTAGCGAGCTATGAAATCACTGAAACTATATGCGATACAAAAATTTTGAGTTTTGGTCAAAAAACTGGTTTTTTGACTGAAAAATATGAAAAAACCTGGAATAACCACTACCAAACAGGACTCGGGGTGGCTGAGCGCGCACCGGAATACAGGTAAGGCAGGTAGGTATCTATTGAAACTACTATTAACGATGGTTCGGATAAGAATTTTGAGATAAAATTAGTTTTTGAAAATTCCTTCAAAAAATCTCACAAAAATTGCTAAGTCGATATACGAAAATATTTTTTCGCGTTTTTGTCAATTTTTATTAGTCAAACAGTTGTACGGAACCTATTTAATATTGATTTGGCTGAAAACAGCTTCAAAATGCGTCACCTGGATGCAAAGTTATAACGATTTGATAAAATTATTGTCTAGCTAAGGTGGATTTCGTATATATATGAATTTACTTGTTATGCAATTTTTTGAAGTTCTATATTCGCCAGACGCACGTGCGAGGTGTCAAAAGACGCGTCTCCGCGCGGGCTAGCGAGCTATGAAATCACTGAAACTATATGCGATACAAAAATTTTGAGTTTTGGTCAAAAAACTGGTTTTTTGACTGAAAAATATGAAAAAACCTGGAATAACCACTACCAAACAGGACTCGGGGTGGCTGAGCGCGCACCGGAATACAGGTAAGGCAGGTAGGTATCTATTGAAACTACTATTAACGATGGTTCGGATAAGAATTTTGAGATAAAATTAGTTTTTGAAAATTCCTTCAAAAAATCTCACAAAAATTGCTAAGTCGATATACGAAAATATTTTTTCGCGTTTTTGTCAATTTTTATTAGTCAAACAGTTGTACGGAACCTATTTAATATTGATTTGGCTGAAAACAGCTTCAAAATGCGTCACCTGGATGCAAAGTTATAACGATTTGATAAAATTATTGTCTAGCTAAGGTGGATTTCGTATATATATGAATTTACTTGTTATGCAATTTTTTGAAGTTCTATATTCGCCAGACGCACGTGCGAGGTGTCAAAAGACGCGTCTCCGCGCGGGCTAGCGAGCTATGAAATCACTGAAACTATATGCGATACAAAAATTTTGAGTTTTGGTCAAAAAACTGGTTTTTTGACTGAAAAATATGAAAAAACCTGGAATAACCACTACCAAACAGGACTCGGGGTGGCTGAGCGCGCACCGGAATACAGGTAAGGCAGGTAGGTATCTATTGAAACTACTATTAACGATGGTTCGGATAAGAATTTTGAGATAAAATTAGTTTTTGAAAATTCCTTCAAAAAATCTCACAAAAATTGCTAAGTCGATATACGAAAATATTTTTTCGCGTTTTTGTCAATTTTTATTAGTCAAACAGTTGTACGGAACCTATTTAATATTGATTTGGCTGAAAACAGCTTCAAAATGCGTCACCTGGATGCAAAGTTATAACGATTTGATAAAATTATTGTCTAGCTAAGGTGGATTTCGTATATATATGAATTTACTTGTTATGCAATTTTTTGAAGTTCTATATTCGCCAGACGCACGTGCGAGGTGTCAAAAGACGCGTCTCCGCGCGGGCTAGCGAGCTATGAAATCACTGAAACTATATGCGATACAAAAATTTTGAGTTTTGGTCAAAAAACTGGTTTTTTGACTGAAAAATATGAAAAAACCTGGAATAACCACTACCAAACAGGACTCGGGGTGGCTGAGCGCGCACCGGAATACAGGTAAGGCAGGTAGGTATCTATTGAAACTACTATTAACGATGGTTCGGATAAGAATTTTGAGATAAAATTAGTTTTTGAAAATTCCTTCAAAAAATCTCACAAAAATTGCTAAGTCGATATACGAAAATATTTTTTCGCGTTTTTGTCAATTTTTATTAGTCAAACAGTTGTACGGAACCTATTTAATATTGATTTGGCTGAAAACAGCTTCAAAATGCGTCACCTGGATGCAAAGTTATAACGATTTGATAAAATTATTGTCTAGCTAAGGTGGATTTCGTATATATATGAATTTACTTGTTATGCAATTTTTTGAAGTTCTATATTCGCCAGACGCACGTGCGAGGTGTCAAAAGACGCGTCTCCGCGCGGGCTAGCGAGCTATGAAATCACTGAAACTATATGCGATACAAAAATTTTGAGTTTTGGTCAAAAAACTGGTTTTTTGACTGAAAAATATGAAAAAACCTGGAATAACCACTACCAAACAGGACTCGGGGTGGCTGAGCGCGCACCGGAATACAGGTAAGGCAGGTAGGTATCTATTGAAACTACTATTAACGATGGTTCGGATAAGAATTTTGAGATAAAATTAGTTTTTGAAAATTCCTTCAAAAAATCTCACAAAAATTGCTAAGTCGATATACGAAAATATTTTTTCGCGTTTTTGTCAATTTTTATTAGTCAAACAGTTGTACGGAACCTATTTAATATTGATTTGGCTGAAAACAGCTTCAAAATGCGTCACCTGGATGCAAAGTTATAACGATTTGATAAAATTATTGTCTAGCTAAGGTGGATTTCGTATATATATGAATTTACTTGTTATGCAATTTTTTGAAGTTCTATATTCGCCAGACGCACGTGCGAGGTGTCAAAAGACGCGTCTCCGCGCGGGCTAGCGAGCTATGAAATCACTGAAACTATATGCGATACAAAAATTTTGAGTTTTGGTCAAAAAACTGGTTTTTTGACTGAAAAATATGAAAAAACCTGGAATAACCACTACCAAACAGGACTCGGGGTGGCTGAGCGCGCACCGGAATACAGGTAAGGCAGGTAGGTATCTATTGAAACTACTATTAACGATGGTTCGGATAAGAATTTTGAGATAAAATTAGTTTTTGAAAATTCCTTCAAAAAATCTCACAAAAATTGCTAAGTCGATATACGAAAATATTTTTTCGCGTTTTTGTCAATTTTTATTAGTCAAACAGTTGTACGGAACCTATTTAATATTGATTTGGCTGAAAACAGCTTCAAAATGCGTCACCTGGATGCAAAGTTATAACGATTTGATAAAATTATTGTCTAGCTAAGGTGGATTTCGTATATATATGAATTTACTTGTTATGCAATTTTTTGAAGTTCTATATTCGCCAGACGCACGTGCGAGGTGTCAAAAGACGCGTCTCCGCGCGGGCTAGCGAGCTATGAAATCACTGAAACTATATGCGATACAAAAATTTTGAGTTTTGGTCAAAAAACTGGTTTTTTGACTGAAAAATATGAAAAAACCTGGAATAACCACTACCAAACAGGACTCGGGGTGGCTGAGCGCGCACCGGAATACAGGTAAGGCAGGTAGGTATCTATTGAAACTACTATTAACGATGGTTCGGATAAGAATTTTGAGATAAAATTAGTTTTTGAAAATTCCTTCAAAAAATCTCACAAAAATTGCTAAGTCGATATACGAAAATATTTTTTCGCGTTTTTGTCAATTTTTATTAGTCAAACAGTTGTACGGAACCTATTTAATATTGATTTGGCTGAAAACAGCTTCAAAATGCGTCACCTGGATGCAAAGTTATAACGATTTGATAAAATTATTGTCTAGCTAAGGTGGATTTCGTATATATATGAATTTACTTGTTATGCAATTTTTTGAAGTTCTATATTCGCCAGACGCACGTGCGAGGTGTCAAAAGACGCGTCTCCGCGCGGGCTAGCGAGCTATGAAATCACTGAAACTATATGCGATACAAAAATTTTGAGTTTTGGTCAAAAAACTGGTTTTTTGACTGAAAAATATGAAAAAACCTGGAATAACCACTACCAAACAGGACTCGGGGTGGCTGAGCGCGCACCGGAATACAGGTAAGGCAGGTAGGTATCTATTGAAACTACTATTAACGATGGTTCGGATAAGAATTTTGAGATAAAATTAGTTTTTGAAAATTCCTTCAAAAAATCTCACAAAAATTGCTAAGTCGATATACGAAAATATTTTTTCGCGTTTTTGTCAATTTTTATTAGTCAAACAGTTGTACGGAACCTATTTAATATTGATTTGGCTGAAAACAGCTTCAAAATGCGTCACCTGGATGCAAAGTTATAACGATTTGATAAAATTATTGTCTAGCTAAGGTGGATTTCGTATATATATGAATTTACTTGTTATGCAATTTTTTGAAGTTCTATATTCGCCAGACGCACGTGCGAGGTGTCAAAAGACGCGTCTCCGCGCGGGCTAGCGAGCTATGAAATCACTGAAACTATATGCGATACAAAAATTTTGAGTTTTGGTCAAAAAACTGGTTTTTTGACTGAAAAATATGAAAAAACCTGGAATAACCACTACCAAACAGGACTCGGGGTGGCTGAGCGCGCACCGGAATACAGGTAAGGCAGGTAGGTATCTATTGAAACTACTATTAACGATGGTTCGGATAAGAATTTTGAGATAAAATTAGTTTTTGAAAATTCCTTCAAAAAATCTCACAAAAATTGCTAAGTCGATATACGAAAATATTTTTTCGCGTTTTTGTCAATTTTTATTAGTCAAACAGTTGTACGGAACCTATTTAATATTGATTTGGCTGAAAACAGCTTCAAAATGCGTCACCTGGATGCAAAGTTATAACGATTTGATAAAATTATTGTCTAGCTAAGGTGGATTTCGTATATATATGAATTTACTTGTTATGCAATTTTTTGAAGTTCTATATTCGCCAGACGCACGTGCGAGGTGTCAAAAGACGCGTCTCCGCGCGGGCTAGCGAGCTATGAAATCACTGAAACTATATGCGATACAAAAATTTTGAGTTTTGGTCAAAAAACTGGTTTTTTGACTGAAAAATATGAAAAAACCTGGAATAACCACTACCAAACAGGACTCGGGGTGGCTGAGCGCGCACCGGAATACAGGTAAGGCAGGTAGGTATCTATTGAAACTACTATTAACGATGGTTCGGATAAGAATTTTGAGATAAAATTAGTTTTTGAAAATTCCTTCAAAAAATCTCACAAAAATTGCTAAGTCGATATACGAAAATATTTTTTCGCGTTTTTGTCAATTTTTATTAGTCAAACAGTTGTACGGAACCTATTTAATATTGATTTGGCTGAAAACAGCTTCAAAATGCGTCACCTGGATGCAAAGTTATAACGATTTGATAAAATTATTGTCTAGCTAAGGTGGATTTCGTATATATATGAATTTACTTGTTATGCAATTTTTTGAAGTTCTATATTCGCCAGACGCACGTGCGAGGTGTCAAAAGACGCGTCTCCGCGCGGGCTAGCGAGCTATGAAATCACTGAAACTATATGCGATACAAAAATTTTGAGTTTTGGTCAAAAAACTGGTTTTTTGACTGAAAAATATGAAAAAACCTGGAATAACCACTACCAAACAGGACTCGGGGTGGCTGAGCGCGCACCGGAATACAGGTAAGGCAGGTAGGTATCTATTGAAACTACTATTAACGATGGTTCGGATAAGAATTTTGAGATAAAATTAGTTTTTGAAAATTCCTTCAAAAAATCTCACAAAAATTGCTAAGTCGATATACGAAAATATTTTTTCGCGTTTTTGTCAATTTTTATTAGTCAAACAGTTGTACGGAACCTATTTAATATTGATTTGGCTGAAAACAGCTTCAAAATGCGTCACCTGGATGCAAAGTTATAACGATTTGATAAAATTATTGTCTAGCTAAGGTGGATTTCGTATATATATGAATTTACTTGTTATGCAATTTTTTGAAGTTCTATATTCGCCAGACGCACGTGCGAGGTGTCAAAAGACGCGTCTCCGCGCGGGCTAGCGAGCTATGAAATCACTGAAACTATATGCGATACAAAAATTTTGAGTTTTGGTCAAAAAACTGGTTTTTTGACTGAAAAATATGAAAAAACCTGGAATAACCACTACCAAACAGGACTCGGGGTGGCTGAGCGCGCACCGGAATACAGGTAAGGCAGGTAGGTATCTATTGAAACTACTATTAACGATGGTTCGGATAAGAATTTTGAGATAAAATTAGTTTTTGAAAATTCCTTCAAAAAATCTCACAAAAATTGCTAAGTCGATATACGAAAATATTTTTTCGCGTTTTTGTCAATTTTTATTAGTCAAACAGTTGTACGGAACCTATTTAATATTGATTTGGCTGAAAACAGCTTCAAAATGCGTCACCTGGATGCAAAGTTATAACGATTTGATAAAATTATTGTCTAGCTAAGGTGGATTTCGTATATATATGAATTTACTTGTTATGCAATTTTTTGAAGTTCTATATTCGCCAGACGCACGTGCGAGGTGTCAAAAGACGCGTCTCCGCGCGGGCTAGCGAGCTATGAAATCACTGAAACTATATGCGATACAAAAATTTTGAGTTTTGGTCAAAAAACTGGTTTTTTGACTGAAAAATATGAAAAAACCTGGAATAACCACTACCAAACAGGACTCGGGGTGGCTGAGCGCGCACCGGAATACAGGTAAGGCAGGTAGGTATCTATTGAAACTACTATTAACGATGGTTCGGATAAGAATTTTGAGATAAAATTAGTTTTTGAAAATTCCTTCAAAAAATCTCACAAAAATTGCTAAGTCGATATACGAAAATATTTTTTCGCGTTTTTGTCAATTTTTATTAGTCAAACAGTTGTACGGAACCTATTTAATATTGATTTGGCTGAAAACAGCTTCAAAATGCGTCACCTGGATGCAAAGTTATAACGATTTGATAAAATTATTGTCTAGCTAAGGTGGATTTCGTATATATATGAATTTACTTGTTATGCAATTTTTTGAAGTTCTATATTCGCCAGACGCACGTGCGAGGTGTCAAAAGACGCGTCTCCGCGCGGGCTAGCGAGCTATGAAATCACTGAAACTATATGCGATACAAAAATTTTGAGTTTTGGTCAAAAAACTGGTTTTTTGACTGAAAAATATGAAAAAACCTGGAATAACCACTACCAAACAGGACTCGGGGTGGCTGAGCGCGCACCGGAATACAGGTAAGGCAGGTAGGTATCTATTGAAACTACTATTAACGATGGTTCGGATAAGAATTTTGAGATAAAATTAGTTTTTGAAAATTCCTTCAAAAAATCTCACAAAAATTGCTAAGTCGATATACGAAAATATTTTTTCGCGTTTTTGTCAATTTTTATTAGTCAAACAGTTGTACGGAACCTATTTAATATTGATTTGGCTGAAAACAGCTTCAAAATGCGTCACCTGGATGCAAAGTTATAACGATTTGATAAAATTATTGTCTAGCTAAGGTGGATTTCGTATATATATGAATTTACTTGTTATGCAATTTTTTGAAGTTCTATATTCGCCAGACGCACGTGCGAGGTGTCAAAAGACGCGTCTCCGCGCGGGCTAGCGAGCTATGAAATCACTGAAACTATATGCGATACAAAAATTTTGAGTTTTGGTCAAAAAACTGGTTTTTTGACTGAAAAATATGAAAAAACCTGGAATAACCACTACCAAACAGGACTCGGGGTGGCTGAGCGCGCACCGGAATACAGGTAAGGCAGGTAGGTATCTATTGAAACTACTATTAACGATGGTTCGGATAAGAATTTTGAGATAAAATTAGTTTTTGAAAATTCCTTCAAAAAATCTCACAAAAATTGCTAAGTCGATATACGAAAATATTTTTTCGCGTTTTTGTCAATTTTTATTAGTCAAACAGTTGTACGGAACCTATTTAATATTGATTTGGCTGAAAACAGCTTCAAAATGCGTCACCTGGATGCAAAGTTATAACGATTTGATAAAATTATTGTCTAGCTAAGGTGGATTTCGTATATATATGAATTTACTTGTTATGCAATTTTTTGAAGTTCTATATTCGCCAGACGCACGTGCGAGGTGTCAAAAGACGCGTCTCCGCGCGGGCTAGCGAGCTATGAAATCACTGAAACTATATGCGATACAAAAATTTTGAGTTTTGGTCAAAAAACTGGTTTTTTGACTGAAAAATATGAAAAAACCTGGAATAACCACTACCAAACAGGACTCGGGGTGGCTGAGCGCGCACCGGAATACAGGTAAGGCAGGTAGGTATCTATTGAAACTACTATTAACGATGGTTCGGATAAGAATTTTGAGATAAAATTAGTTTTTGAAAATTCCTTCAAAAAATCTCACAAAAATTGCTAAGTCGATATACGAAAATATTTTTTCGCGTTTTTGTCAATTTTTATTAGTCAAACAGTTGTACGGAACCTATTTAATATTGATTTGGCTGAAAACAGCTTCAAAATGCGTCACCTGGATGCAAAGTTATAACGATTTGATAAAATTATTGTCTAGCTAAGGTGGATTTCGTATATATATGAATTTACTTGTTATGCAATTTTTTGAAGTTCTATATTCGCCAGACGCACGTGCGAGGTGTCAAAAGACGCGTCTCCGCGCGGGCTAGCGAGCTATGAAATCACTGAAACTATATGCGATACAAAAATTTTGAGTTTTGGTCAAAAAACTGGTTTTTTGACTGAAAAATATGAAAAAACCTGGAATAACCACTACCAAACAGGACTCGGGGTGGCTGAGCGCGCACCGGAATACAGGTAAGGCAGGTAGGTATCTATTGAAACTACTATTAACGATGGTTCGGATAAGAATTTTGAGATAAAATTAGTTTTTGAAAATTCCTTCAAAAAATCTCACAAAAATTGCTAAGTCGATATACGAAAATATTTTTTCGCGTTTTTGTCAATTTTTATTAGTCAAACAGTTGTACGGAACCTATTTAATATTGATTTGGCTGAAAACAGCTTCAAAATGCGTCACCTGGATGCAAAGTTATAACGATTTGATAAAATTATTGTCTAGCTAAGGTGGATTTCGTATATATATGAATTTACTTGTTATGCAATTTTTTGAAGTTCTATATTCGCCAGACGCACGTGCGAGGTGTCAAAAGACGCGTCTCCGCGCGGGCTAGCGAGCTATGAAATCACTGAAACTATATGCGATACAAAAATTTTGAGTTTTGGTCAAAAAACTGGTTTTTTGACTGAAAAATATGAAAAAACCTGGAATAACCACTACCAAACAGGACTCGGGGTGGCTGAGCGCGCACCGGAATACAGGTAAGGCAGGTAGGTATCTATTGAAACTACTATTAACGATGGTTCGGATAAGAATTTTGAGATAAAATTAGTTTTTGAAAATTCCTTCAAAAAATCTCACAAAAATTGCTAAGTCGATATACGAAAATATTTTTTCGCGTTTTTGTCAATTTTTATTAGTCAAACAGTTGTACGGAACCTATTTAATATTGATTTGGCTGAAAACAGCTTCAAAATGCGTCACCTGGATGCAAAGTTATAACGATTTGATAAAATTATTGTCTAGCTAAGGTGGATTTCGTATATATATGAATTTACTTGTTATGCAATTTTTTGAAGTTCTATATTCGCCAGACGCACGTGCGAGGTGTCAAAAGACGCGTCTCCGCGCGGGCTAGCGAGCTATGAAATCACTGAAACTATATGCGATACAAAAATTTTGAGTTTTGGTCAAAAAACTGGTTTTTTGACTGAAAAATATGAAAAAACCTGGAATAACCACTACCAAACAGGACTCGGGGTGGCTGAGCGCGCACCGGAATACAGGTAAGGCAGGTAGGTATCTATTGAAACTACTATTAACGATGGTTCGGATAAGAATTTTGAGATAAAATTAGTTTTTGAAAATTCCTTCAAAAAATCTCACAAAAATTGCTAAGTCGATATACGAAAATATTTTTTCGCGTTTTTGTCAATTTTTATTAGTCAAACAGTTGTACGGAACCTATTTAATATTGATTTGGCTGAAAACAGCTTCAAAATGCGTCACCTGGATGCAAAGTTATAACGATTTGATAAAATTATTGTCTAGCTAAGGTGGATTTCGTATATATATGAATTTACTTGTTATGCAATTTTTTGAAGTTCTATATTCGCCAGACGCACGTGCGAGGTGTCAAAAGACGCGTCTCCGCGCGGGCTAGCGAGCTATGAAATCACTGAAACTATATGCGATACAAAAATTTTGAGTTTTGGTCAAAAAACTGGTTTTTTGACTGAAAAATATGAAAAAACCTGGAATAACCACTACCAAACAGGACTCGGGGTGGCTGAGCGCGCACCGGAATACAGGTAAGGCAGGTAGGTATCTATTGAAACTACTATTAACGATGGTTCGGATAAGAATTTTGAGATAAAATTAGTTTTTGAAAATTCCTTCAAAAAATCTCACAAAAATTGCTAAGTCGATATACGAAAATATTTTTTCGCGTTTTTGTCAATTTTTATTAGTCAAACAGTTGTACGGAACCTATTTAATATTGATTTGGCTGAAAACAGCTTCAAAATGCGTCACCTGGATGCAAAGTTATAACGATTTGATAAAATTATTGTCTAGCTAAGGTGGATTTCGTATATATATGAATTTACTTGTTATGCAATTTTTTGAAGTTCTATATTCGCCAGACGCACGTGCGAGGTGTCAAAAGACGCGTCTCCGCGCGGGCTAGCGAGCTATGAAATCACTGAAACTATATGCGATACAAAAATTTTGAGTTTTGGTCAAAAAACTGGTTTTTTGACTGAAAAATATGAAAAAACCTGGAATAACCACTACCAAACAGGACTCGGGGTGGCTGAGCGCGCACCGGAATACAGGTAAGGCAGGTAGGTATCTATTGAAACTACTATTAACGATGGTTCGGATAAGAATTTTGAGATAAAATTAGTTTTTGAAAATTCCTTCAAAAAATCTCACAAAAATTGCTAAGTCGATATACGAAAATATTTTTTCGCGTTTTTGTCAATTTTTATTAGTCAAACAGTTGTACGGAACCTATTTAATATTGATTTGGCTGAAAACAGCTTCAAAATGCGTCACCTGGATGCAAAGTTATAACGATTTGATAAAATTATTGTCTAGCTAAGGTGGATTTCGTATATATATGAATTTACTTGTTATGCAATTTTTTGAAGTTCTATATTCGCCAGACGCACGTGCGAGGTGTCAAAAGACGCGTCTCCGCGCGGGCTAGCGAGCTATGAAATCACTGAAACTATATGCGATACAAAAATTTTGAGTTTTGGTCAAAAAACTGGTTTTTTGACTGAAAAATATGAAAAAACCTGGAATAACCACTACCAAACAGGACTCGGGGTGGCTGAGCGCGCACCGGAATACAGGTAAGGCAGGTAGGTATCTATTGAAACTACTATTAACGATGGTTCGGATAAGAATTTTGAGATAAAATTAGTTTTTGAAAATTCCTTCAAAAAATCTCACAAAAATTGCTAAGTCGATATACGAAAATATTTTTTCGCGTTTTTGTCAATTTTTATTAGTCAAACAGTTGTACGGAACCTATTTAATATTGATTTGGCTGAAAACAGCTTCAAAATGCGTCACCTGGATGCAAAGTTATAACGATTTGATAAAATTATTGTCTAGCTAAGGTGGATTTCGTATATATATGAATTTACTTGTTATGCAATTTTTTGAAGTTCTATATTCGCCAGACGCACGTGCGAGGTGTCAAAAGACGCGTCTCCGCGCGGGCTAGCGAGCTATGAAATCACTGAAACTATATGCGATACAAAAATTTTGAGTTTTGGTCAAAAAACTGGTTTTTTGACTGAAAAATATGAAAAAACCTGGAATAACCACTACCAAACAGGACTCGGGGTGGCTGAGCGCGCACCGGAATACAGGTAAGGCAGGTAGGTATCTATTGAAACTACTATTAACGATGGTTCGGATAAGAATTTTGAGATAAAATTAGTTTTTGAAAATTCCTTCAAAAAATCTCACAAAAATTGCTAAGTCGATATACGAAAATATTTTTTCGCGTTTTTGTCAATTTTTATTAGTCAAACAGTTGTACGGAACCTATTTAATATTGATTTGGCTGAAAACAGCTTCAAAATGCGTCACCTGGATGCAAAGTTATAACGATTTGATAAAATTATTGTCTAGCTAAGGTGGATTTCGTATATATATGAATTTACTTGTTATGCAATTTTTTGAAGTTCTATATTCGCCAGACGCACGTGCGAGGTGTCAAAAGACGCGTCTCCGCGCGGGCTAGCGAGCTATGAAATCACTGAAACTATATGCGATACAAAAATTTTGAGTTTTGGTCAAAAAACTGGTTTTTTGACTGAAAAATATGAAAAAACCTGGAATAACCACTACCAAACAGGACTCGGGGTGGCTGAGCGCGCACCGGAATACAGGTAAGGCAGGTAGGTATCTATTGAAACTACTATTAACGATGGTTCGGATAAGAATTTTGAGATAAAATTAGTTTTTGAAAATTCCTTCAAAAAATCTCACAAAAATTGCTAAGTCGATATACGAAAATATTTTTTCGCGTTTTTGTCAATTTTTATTAGTCAAACAGTTGTACGGAACCTATTTAATATTGATTTGGCTGAAAACAGCTTCAAAATGCGTCACCTGGATGCAAAGTTATAACGATTTGATAAAATTATTGTCTAGCTAAGGTGGATTTCGTATATATATGAATTTACTTGTTATGCAATTTTTTGAAGTTCTATATTCGCCAGACGCACGTGCGAGGTGTCAAAAGACGCGTCTCCGCGCGGGCTAGCGAGCTATGAAATCACTGAAACTATATGCGATACAAAAATTTTGAGTTTTGGTCAAAAAACTGGTTTTTTGACTGAAAAATATGAAAAAACCTGGAATAACCACTACCAAACAGGACTCGGGGTGGCTGAGCGCGCACCGGAATACAGGTAAGGCAGGTAGGTATCTATTGAAACTACTATTAACGATGGTTCGGATAAGAATTTTGAGATAAAATTAGTTTTTGAAAATTCCTTCAAAAAATCTCACAAAAATTGCTAAGTCGATATACGAAAATATTTTTTCGCGTTTTTGTCAATTTTTATTAGTCAAACAGTTGTACGGAACCTATTTAATATTGATTTGGCTGAAAACAGCTTCAAAATGCGTCACCTGGATGCAAAGTTATAACGATTTGATAAAATTATTGTCTAGCTAAGGTGGATTTCGTATATATATGAATTTACTTGTTATGCAATTTTTTGAAGTTCTATATTCGCCAGACGCACGTGCGAGGTGTCAAAAGACGCGTCTCCGCGCGGGCTAGCGAGCTATGAAATCACTGAAACTATATGCGATACAAAAATTTTGAGTTTTGGTCAAAAAAATGGTTTTTTGACTGAAAAATATGAAAAAACCTGGAATAACCACTACCAAACAGGACTCGGGGTGGCTGAGCGCGCACCGGAATACAGGTAAGGCAGGTAGGTATCTATTGAAACTACTATTAACGATGGTTCGGATAAGAATTTTGAGATAAAATTAGTTTTTGAAAATTCCTTCAAAAAATCTCACAAAAATTGCTAAGTCGATAT